>LR749522.1:2936086-3085258 GCA_902729485.2 Mus minutoides
TCCCTCCCTCCCCTCCTCCCTCCCTCCCCCTTCCTCTCTCCCTCCCTCCCTCTCTCCCTTCTTTCCTTTCTTCCTTCCTCCCTCCCTTCCTTCCTCCTTCTCTCTTTCCCTTCCTCCCTTTCTTCTTTCTTTCTTTCTTTCTTTCTTTCTTTCTTCCTTCCTTCCTTCCTTCCTTCCTTCCTCCCTTCTTTCCTCCCTCCCTCCCTACTTCTCTCCCTCCCTCCCTCCTTCCCTCCCTCCCTCCCTCCCTTCCTGCCTTCCTTCCTTCCTTCCTCTTCCCTCTTGCTCTTTTGATTTCTTCTGTCCATCTTCCTCCATTAACTTAGACTCTACAAAGCCCCACTCACCCAGAATTCATTCATTTAATCACAAAGCTAGACGTGACCCACACAGGAACTTCTGTCACTGAAGTTATTTGTCAGCACTATACAGAGAGGTATTGACAGATAAAAGCCATTATGTCCATTTTATTTTAATGAAGGGCCCAATGTTGTTCCATGGATCTTCTTTTGCCTATTAGTAAGAACCTTCCTGATTACCTCCCTTTACAAAGTTCTCACCCATGGACCAAAAGATCTGCTTTCATAGGATTCTGACACTCCATATATTCTGCATCAGCTTCTCTGGAAAAAAAACAAAAAAATCCTATCATTCTACACCAATCTCTCATCCTTGGAGAAAACTCCTACTTCCTGAAAGACATAAAGCTCATCAACATAACAGAGGAGCAAACCCTTCTAGCTACTGCCTCCTGGGCAACAGCTTTTAGAACGGACTCAGACTGGTCATCCAGGGCATGCTCACACACAGTAAATTATATGAACCAGGGCAATACAGAGCGGCAATAAGGGGCACAAACACACCAAATTCATTGTGAGCTCAGACCCAAGGCTGAAGAAACTCGTCCAAGTGGATGAAGCATTTTTTTTTCTGTGTGTTCCATGTATCATGGAAACTGGAGCCCCCCAAAACATGGGGGCCCACTCTAGGTTTATATCTTCTGGTACCTATTTTCAGTTCATGGGGCAAATCTTTTCTTCCAATCTGAAAAGACACAGGCTCTTGTATTTGAGCATTTCCCATAATCATTTCCAAGAAGCACAGGAAAAAGTCATGGGCTTTTCCCTCTTTACAGGCAAGATGTTGCCTTCCAGAAAATTCTATGATTATTTTAAGGTCTGCATGCAAGGATAGTAGAGGGAGATGAAGTCTATCTTAACATGGGCCTGCAGGTCTTCATGGGGCTTGTTAGACATCAGGCCATTCTGGCCACTCCAGTCACCTGTTTGCTCTCTTGAGCTGATGAACACCTCAACAATGGAGTGTGACTCATTGGTGTAGTTCAGCATCTCTTCCTGTTGCCTTGTGTCTGTTGCTAAGAACATTAACAAACATAAATTAACAAAACAAGATAAATTAGAAAATATGTCCTATTAACATCCTTCAGTAACACTATTGGAAGCAGTAATTTTGGTAAAAATTTGTACACCATATGGTATAGCTGACTGAATTATTTACAGAACACTTTATATAAAGGTAATTAAAATATTTGAAGTAAATATTCAAAGCCAGCAAGTGATCCTCATCCTGCTCTCAAATATTCTCTGTAGTTAATATTAATGTTTAAGACCCTGTCTGCATTACACAATTAATGGCAGAAATGAGTTCACCGGATCCGATGTTCTGGCTGGATAAAACGATAAACACTTGCCTAGATGGTTTGACTCACTGGTCCGAGGTCTCAGTGTGGGTCTACTTATTGTGGCTTTGCCAGTGTCCGTCATGTAGTCATTTCTCCTGCAAAATAATGAGATGTTTATCCATGTCAGTAGACCAGAAACTGCCTAAAAGTACTTGCAGTTCTTCAAAGAATGTATGTTCTGGAATCCCAGGCCCATTACTGTTCCATCAGGGTAAGCAGGGCAGCATTTCTATTACAATGTTTGTAAAAGTGAGGTCAGGAAAGCCTTACTCTGTGGGAAACTATGATCTACTAAATTTGGTGAGCACTGAATGACACTGACTGTCCCCTGCTGCCAGGTGCTGTGGGTGGCTCTGAGAGTGGAAACTGTCCATGCATGACCTTCTCTCTAGAGTAGTTCTCATCCTGTGGGTCACAACCTTTTCAGGTATCTAATAAGGGATCTCCTAGAACCTTCAGAGAACACAGATATTTACATTAAGATCCATAAAGTATCAAAATTATAGTTTTGAAGTTGCAAAGAAAATCTTTTTTATCATTGAGGGTCACCACAGCATGAAAAACTGTATTACACAGTTGCAAAATAGAAAGGTTGAGAAGCCCTGCTCCAGTAGGGTGAAGTGCTCCTCCTCCCTATTCCTGCCACCGCTCGCTCTCCAGCACACACTAAAGGCCTAGTCAATGTGTTAACCACAGCATGAACTAGAACTTTCATGCACATTCCCAATGTTAGAGCCATTTTCCTCTCGAGGATTAATTCTTATCTCAGGCAAATCCCTGCACTCTTGGAAAGCTGAAGAACATGGGAAATTGTAACCAGGAATGGGTTGTTGGCTTCAGATATTCCTGATGTTGCATTGGCATGTGGAAAGAATTTGAAAGAATAGGTTCAGAAACCCATAATGTGGCAAGCAGAGGATGACTATTTTATTCTGGGGATGACTAAGAAGACAGGTGGGGTGTGGGGCTTATAAGCACTAGAGAATGAGCTTCTGGGACTTCAGGTAGAAATGAGGACTATTTTAGGTAGCAGCAACTGGACTTGAGGCCACAATGAAGGGAAGCCACCAGTTATGTTCATGGAGGATAAACAGCTTTGGAAATTTTAAGGTTTGTTCTAGTAGGTTTTGGGTTTGGATTGGCATACCCCTCGCCATCTTATGACCATATCCACATCCCTCTGGATTAGGAACAAGCATCCTGTACTGATATATATTTTAAGGACTTTGGATTGGATGTGTGCCCACCATCACAGGAGAACCAAGATGCACAGTGTGAGCCAAGGACAAAATTGATTATCTGAAATTTGATTCCTGCCAAATGTGTATAAGATTCATAGGGTTCCCAAGGGAGGAGCTAGAGAAAGTACCCAAGGAGCTGAAGGGGTCTCCAACCCTATAGGTGGAACAACAATATGAACTAACCAGCACCCCCAGAGCTCGTGTCTCTAGCTGCATATGTAGCAGAAGATGGCCTAGTTGGCCATCATTGGGAAGAGAGGCCCCTTGTTCTTGCAATCTTTATATGCCCCAGTATAGGGGAACACCAGGGTCAAGATGTGGGAGTGGGTGGGTAGGGGAGCAGGGCAGGGGATGGGGGAGGGTATAAGGGACTTTCAGGATAGAATTTGAAATGTAAATGAAGAAAATATCTAATAAAAATGGGAAAAAGTCTTATAAGTATGTCAAAGCATTGGTAAGGAAAGGATATCTCTTTGAGGTATCAGCAATAAGCAAAACTGAGTAAAGAGGCAGACGGACCCTGTACTATAGTTTCAGCTTTTCTGTGTCTCTCCATCCTAAAATGGTCACTGAAAAGTTACAAAACAAAACTCAAATTTAGGAAACCTTGTTATTCTTCAATGCACACTCAGTCTCTATTGATCACAATCCCCCTAATGTGTGCTTACTGTAACTGAGGTGTGGGTTCAGGAAGTACCTGGGCTACCAGTGACAAACAGAATCATGGCCATTCCTCTTGGACTCTGGTAAATGCATGCTGTGACATTTGCACTTCCAGTGTTGTTAGAGGAAGGCTTGAAGCCAGGTTTGCCTCTGTCAGGGAGACCAAGTTTTACAAACATTATCTAACAGACACTTGAAAGGAGTCTCAGTCTGTGTTGTCATAGTCTATCAAACAAGAGCCAGGCCACCACATTATTGCCATCTAAGGTAGAGACAAACAGAACATGTGTGTTTTATTTATTTGAGAATGATAATGTGCATTCTACCTGCAGGTAGTGAAACATGCTGCTGGATGCAAAATAAACAGTTGTCATCAAATGACAGTGAGAGAAACTGAAGCAAACCCTGTATTGTAAGGACCGCTCCACACATCTCTCCTCAGGCATGCAACCTGACTCTGGGTGCTTGCCAAAGGGAGCCAGGGGGAGTTTTTATGGGCAGCATCATTTTATACAGAGAACATTCTTTCTAGACAAATCCTCTCTATATATCCATGAGGATTTGTGAATGATTACCAACTTCCAGGCTTTAGCTGTACTCATCTTCTCTTTTGCTACTTCATTTAAATTCTTCCCGACATTGCTTGGCAGAACAGAGGACCTGCCTTTGTCAGATGTAATGGATGAAGAGCTGCTATCCTCTCCTTCCTGAACTGTTGAGGCTAGCAGGTCCCGAGGTCAGTTGCAGGAAAGGCACCGCAAAGCCAAGCTGTAACAAGGAACTGGCTTGCCTGCAGGGCCCAGTGGAAAGAGAAGCTGACTAGATATTCCACCTGAGAGGGTACAGTGAGGGAGGCTCCATCTCCCTGGGATTCACTGTAGGAAGCGCCCTTCTCAAAGTTGTAGACAAAGTGGATGATTGTGACAAGGATTTCAGAGAGGGAGATGACCCCATATTGGGACTGCTCAGCCAGGTTTATGACCACAGAAGCTAACTATAGAAATTGGAGCAGGCTGTGCCCCTCTTTTATGGGAACCTAAAATGAGGCTCAGACAGAGACACTGAACTCTGTCTGTGGTCATGAGCAATGTTATATACTGTCCATATCTAGTGCTAAGATTGGTAATAGCTGCACAGCATAATGAAATATTTAAATTTGTTCATTCTGTAGAGTTTGGTCAACTTGTTTCTCCACCTGTCAGGTCTTTACTGTGTAAGATGCATACCTGTATACCAGGCATGTCTATCCTCTTAATTGAATTACAGTGTTTTAAGGTTTCACTGCTATGAACAGACACCATGACCAAGGCAACTCTCATATTGGTAGCATTTAATTGGGGCTGGCTTATAGGTTCAGAGTTTCAGTTCATTATCATCAAGGTAGCAGTATGGCAACATCCAGGCAGGCATGGTGCAGGAGGAGCTGAGAGTTCTACACCTTCATTTGAAGGCAGCTAGTGGAAGACTGGCTTGCAGGTAGTTAGGATGAGTGTTTTAAAGCCCACACCCACAGTGACACACCTACTCCAACAATGTCACACTTAATAGTGCCACTCCCTGGGCCAAGCATACTTAAACCATCACAGATCACAGGTATCAACAGAAAACTCTCCAAGATGTACTGAGGGCTGAGCATCAGTCTCCACTTTCATAGGAACTAATTTACTCTCATTCCAGATGTATCCATCCATGAAGCAAGCCAAGCAGATCCTAGAATATAAAAATCACAAGTGATGCTCTCACAACACTAACGTTTATCACATTTTCAGGATGATTTGAGGAGTGAAGAAGAACTTGCCACTGTTGCTCGATGAAACCTAATGATGTCCAGACATAGCTTGGCACCTGGGGGCCAAGTTAAGCACACAGCTTTTAACTCTAAAAATGCATGATGTGCTAATTATTCTCTAATGTCAATTTGACTGGATTTGGAATCACTTAGGGGATATACTTCTCATTGTGTCTGTGAGTCTTTCCAGAGTGGCCTTTATAGCACAGGGAGAGTTTACTCTTTTCATGTCTGTTTCAGTAATTTTTAAAGACTCTGAAAAATACCAGCTTAGGAGAGAAAGGTTTACTCACAATTCCAAGACTCCAAGTTTCGGTCCATCATTTGGGGAAGTCAAGGCAGAGAACGTGAAGCAGGGAGTCACAGCAGTCAAGAGCGAGCACGGGGGAATGAGAGCACACATACCTGCTTCTTCCGTAGTCTTCCTACTGTTGCAAAATCCAGGACTCAAATCCACGGAATGGTGCCATTCTTACATAAATTAATTAACATAATTAAGATAATCCCCCACAGACCAACCTGATTTAGAAAATGCTCCATTTAGACTCCCTTCCCAAAAGATTCAAGATTGTATCAATTTGCAATTAAAACTGACCTCTACAGTGAGGTTCCCAGATACCTGCAGAACAGGAGGTAGATAGCTGGTAACTAAAGAGTAATTTCTGGTTTCTCTGGAGACCCAGTTGAGTCATGTGATGTTTCTCTGGAAACCATCTTATGAGGGGATGTTTTTGCTGAAGCAGACACAGGGGAGGGTATTTTGCTGAAAACAGACATGTGGAATCTTGGAGAGCCTCCTACTAGATGCTTAGGGGACAGTCTTGTCTCCTTTGCCTTCAGAACAAGATGTTGAGCTCTCAGTCCCTCCAGCACCACGCCTAACTTGATGCCGCCATGCTTCTGCCTTGAAGATAATGGACTGAACCTCAGAGCCTGTAAGCCAGCCCTAATTAAATGTTGTCATTAATAAGAGTTGCCTTGGTCATAATATCTTTTTACAACAATGGAAACCCTAACTAATGCAGTAAGTATTTAAGAATTGGTTTTATACTCTGTTGTGATGGCTTAGGTGTTGAATTATCAGGAAGCTACAGCTGATAACGAGAGTTGGGGTTGTGAGCATCCTCTTGCACAGACTGTATTCAAGCATGCAGTAATTGTACCAGCTTGTTTCTCAGCCATCAGCTACAGTCAGACTGGTCATCTCACCTCTACTTTTGCAATCAGAAAAAAAAAGAAGATGCAGCCATACACATGTCAAAAGTGATGAGCATATGGTTCTCTTACAGGGTCTTGTCACAGCTATCAAAAGCCCACAGTGAGCCTGGGATTCCAGCATCTAGCCACACCATTACCACAGCATTTGCTTCCTAGTTAGAGGTCTAAAGGTTACACTGGTGGGTATGGCAGCTGTCCTGATGGGATAATGCAAAGAGATTTGATCCCCCAAGCTTATCAGCAAGGTGTAGCCAAAAATTCATTTTTTAAGAAGACCCTGTGAGTGTGAATGCACACATAAGTGCAGGTGCCCACAGAAGCCAGAATAAGGTTTGGATACTTTGGAGCTGGAATAACAGGAGGTTTTGAAGAAAACTCAACTCCTGTGTAAGACTATGGTCATCGTTTTAATCACTGAGCCATCTCCTCAACCCTTAAATTTTAACTTTCAAAAGAATAAGTGAGCATGGGTGTTTTTAATTGAAAGAGAAAAGAGGGGGAGTGATCATCTTTTCTAATGCAAAAACTCCCCACTGGGGCAGAGGTAGAGACTGTGGTTTGGCTTAAGCCTGAAACTGAACACTCTGTGGTTGAAAACATCCCTAAATAGACAATTTCACTTTTTCTTCTTCCAGACCCAACCATCTGAAGTCAGCTACACAGACCCAGCCACAGTGATTAACTCTACCCTCAGATACAGTTTCTGAAGCAAAATGCATTTAAGCTTCTCTCGAGGGGATTTATGTTCAAATCTTGTATCGCTCTGGCATGCTCTCCTCAACTTCCCCAAGCTCTCTGGATTGTACTCATTTTTTCTCATCCCATTATGTCTGTCAAACTCAACCCCATCATAAGCAGCTGTGACAGACAGGGGAAAAAAAAACCTTCAAGATTTCCAGTTTCAAAGCCCCAGGAGCTCAGGTTCTATCTTCAGGAGCCAAGCAGCAGGGAAATCTTTGTGTTAAACAACCAGAAACGTGGCCTGTAAGTGGGGACAGATGCCTAACTACAATACAATAGACACTTGGCAACATCACTCCAGATCTGCGATGTACACAAGGAGCAGTGGAGGCCAATTTTCAAAATGATTCTTAATTCTTTTGTGACAATATATCACTTCACCAGTGACCCCAACAGAAGTAGTTAGTTGCCCCCATATCACACAAATCCCACAGGAACATGGAGTGATTTCATGCATAATATAAACAGACATTTTGAAAATAAAATCAAATCACATAAAACCACAGTGAAGAAATGGCTGTAACTGGGGAATAACAATCTCCATTCCTGGAAATATTTTTTTAATGTATGGTAACTCAGAAATGGTAACAATAAGAATCAATGGTGGGCTATAATAGCCCACAGACAGATAGTGTGATTTCTCCACAATATATATCTGATGGTTGTCTAAGAAAATGGGGTCAAATATAGTCAAAATCATGAGGTTCAAGTCAACTTGAAAGGAAATTTGTGCCCAGGATTGGGGGGGGTGCTCATCACTTGAAAACATCTAAGGAAAAGGGAGGTTTTGCTTTGCCCCATGAATTAGACTCTGTTTCAATGACTGTGTGCCCCTCTGTCAATATGCCAATGAAAGAGAACTAGACAAGAGACATAGTAAGGAGGAAAACTTTGAGCTAAAATCAGAATGTTGGGACAGCAGTGCAAACTTGAGGCCTGGAGTCCAGAGCCCCATATCCTCAAAAATTCCAGGGGAGATATAGCAGCCTATCTGTAATTCTACCACGGGGAAGCTGAGACAGGGGATCCCGGGACAAGCCAGATTAGGTGAACTGATGAACTCCATGGCTGGGGAGAGAGAAACATTATCTTAGGAAACCAAATAGAGAGAGGGGAAGAAGCCTGATGTGAGCTTGTATGTTTGTGTGTGTGGCTTTCTCTATGATAGGCTATGAGTGTATCTGTGTGTGTATGCTTGTGTATTGTGTGTCGCTCTCTATATGTGTGCATGTTTGTGAAGCCCCGAACAACCTTGAGGCAGAAAAAGAAATTGGCCTCACAGATACCTTGTGTTAAAGCTAAATGTCTTAGCAGGGTGGGTGTGTTGAACAATGCTGCTCAGCTCACAATGTCTGGGAAGCAGAGATATAGAGGAGAAGGACCAGGACCCTTATCTTAGCTGCCTGGAAGCCAGTCTTTTTCTGCTTGACTTCAGAACTCTCTGATCCTCCTGCACCATGCCTGCCTTGGTACTGCCATGCCCTTGCTTTGATGATAATGAACTGAATCTTTAACCTGTAAGCCAGCCCCAATTAAATGGTATTCTTATAAGAGTTGCCTTGGTCACGGTGTCTGCTCACAGCAGTAAAACCCAAAATAAGATACCACCTAAGAGCCGAGGGAGATGAGATGAAGACAATGCTAGGGCCTGATTTTCAGTTCTTATAAAGATGGTAAGAGGTTATAGGATGGCCCTGTGCTCAGCCTGCTCTCCTGGAAGGTAAGGTCTGACAGGTTCTCTTACATCCCTTGTATGAATGGTGGGGGCAGAAGGAGTTTCAACTGGTTAATAAGCAGAAGAGACATCAGGAGGCTACAGCCACTAGGCCTCAACTGCTAGGTTTCCCAGATCTCTTCCATCCCTGCAACATCCTCTGAATGATGGCTGTGCCCTGTGCAGAGCAGGCATGACATCTGTGTCTTAGGGTTGCTAGAAGCCTCAGTGAGTTTGTAAGAGAGTGCTGAGGTATGAATGCTGAGGTAGAAAATGGATTTAGAGCTAGGAAATGATGGGAGTGGGTGCTTTATATAACTAACTGAAGTAAATGCAGTCATCCCTGGGGTCCAGAATTTATAAATGTTAAGTTGTAGCTACCACCCACATTCAGGCACAATTCAACCCAAAGTTGTAGAGCTTCCTTCAAAAAGTCAGCATCAATTTTAGAAGTGTCACTAAGTTGTCTCTGTGGCTAGTCAGTGGCTGGACATCCCATGCTTTTTTTGTGACATCTCTGTCTAAGCTTGCCACCTTAGAGTGTTGGGAGTCTATGTGATGGTGTCTTTAAAAAGGGCAGTAAAGACCCAGGGAGACAATTGAACATAGATCCCCAAGGGCTTGAACAAGCCACCATCTGAATGGGATTTCTGAAGCTGCCATGTCAAACCCCCACAAACCGGAACTGAAACCATAGAACACCAGTATCTTACCATGTTGAAGGCAAGAAGTTTGAGATCAACATTGGAAAAGACTGGATTTTCATGAAGCCACTTGAGGATATGGTCTGAAATGGCTTTCTTCCCTTCATCCTCATAGGGTCTTGCTTCTGGGTCAAAAGTCTTCATTATAGGAGCCCCAATCACATGTAGCCCATCATAGAGACTCTCAGGAATCAAAGGGAAATTAACAAACCTAACACACACATAAAGACATTTCACTAAATGCTAAACATTCTATAGGCAACTATTTTTTTTCAATTATGAGAAAATAATTTAGGAATTATTAAAACCTTAGATGAAATGCCTGACAGTGAGGAGAGGGAACTTACAGAGCCCACCTCCACCAGGATGACAGGGCATCAAGTGAGGGATTGGGGTTGCCATCCCGTAGTCACATCTCTGACCCATAATTGTTCCTATCTGAAAGAATTACAGAGATGGAAATGGAGAGGGGCCTGAGGAAAAGAAGGTCCAGCCACAGGCCCAAAGTGGAATCCAGCTCAAGGGGAGGTCCCAAGACCTGACACTATTACTGAGGCTATGGAGCACTCACACAAAAAAGGGATCTATCATGACTGCCTTCCAAAAGACCCAACAAGCAGCTGAAAGAGTCAGATGCAGATATTTGCACACAACAAATGGACAGAAGGGAATGGACACCTCTTGTTAAATTACGGAAGGTTGAAAGAAGCTGAGGAGAAGGATTCTGTAGGAGGACTAGCAATCTCAATTAATTTGAACCCCTAAAACTTCTTAAACACTGGACCACCAAACAGACAGCATACATCAGCTGATATGAGGCCCCTACCATACATACAGTAGAGGACTTCTGGGTCTGTTCATTCAGAGATGATGTACCTAACCCTCAAGAGACTGGAGGCCCCAGGGAGTTTAGAGAGCAGATGGGGTGGGGGTGGGGGCATCCACGTGGAGACAGTGGGGATGAGGAGTAGGTGTGGTATGTGGGGCAGTCGGAGGGTGGATGAGGGGTGGAGAATGGAATATGGAGTATAAAAATAAACTAATTTTTAAAAGAAGTCATAGAAGCAATTCCTAAATTATTTTCTCATAATTGAAAAAAAATAGTTGCCTATAGAATGTTTAGCATTTAGTGAAATGTCTTTATGTGTGTGTTGGGTTTGTTAATTTCCCACTTGGTATGGCAGAAAAATGTTGGTCTTTTTTTCTGGTTTGTCTTAAGAAACTGAGCCTTTATAGAAAAAAGTTTGTCTTGACTATACCTTAACCATTAAGTATATTTTATAATACTAAATAATATGTGAAGGTAGCCATGGTGTCTCTCACATTAATGAAAATTTAGCTGATGCTTAACATCATCTCATAGCCCAAGGACCATTATGGAAACTCAGACAGCATGCACTGTGTTCTTTCTCCTTTCCTGAGTTGAGGGTGGAACACAGACAACATAATATTATAACTGTGTGTGTGTGTGTGTGTGTGTGTGTGTGTGTGTGTGTGAGTGATGGTTGGTTGGTTAAGGTTTCTACTGCCATGATAAAGCACCATTACCAGAAGCAATTTGCAGAGGAAAGGCTTCATTGCAGGTCACATTCCACCACTGAGGGAAGTCAGGGCAGGAACTAAACCAGATGCCATGTCCCCCAAGGCTTGTTCAGCCTGCTTTCTTATATAACTCAGAATCACCTGCCCAGGGTGATATCATCTGCACTTGGCCAAGTGCTCCTACATGAACTAGCAATCAAAATTTGTCCCACAGACTTGCCTGAAGGGTAATCTTTTCAAGTCATTTTCTCAATTATGATTCTCATTTTTCAAAGGACTGTAGTTTATGTCAAGCAGATAAATCAATCAGGACTGTGTATGTATACATATGTCTGGACATATGTTAGTGTTTGTGTGTATGCATGGGCATGTTTGATATGTATACATATGCATATGTATGAGTAAATATGTGTGTATACTCATGCATATATAGGTATATGTGTATATATGGTATATGTATCTATGTGTGTGTGCATTTTAATGAGCATGCATGTGTGCAAATGTGTATATGTGGTTGTATGTATGTTAGTATATGTGTGATATGCATATATGTATATATGTAAGTGCTTGTGTGCAGACTAATCTGTATATGAGTATATATGTGTGTTTATGTGCATGTGCATGTTAATGTACATGCATGTATAATATGTATATATGTGTATATTTATGAGTGAATATATGTGTATACTTATGGGCAGCATATGGGCATAAAAGTGTATTTATGTGTGTGCACGTTAATGTACATGCATGTGTATATAAGCATATATGTTTGTACATGTGTGTTAGTATGTGTGTGCATACGCATGTACTACTGGGAGCTGAAAAGTTCTGATGGATGCTAGGGTCTGGCAATGGTCACTGTGCTAGATCATAGCCCTCAGCTTGTAAGAAAATATCACTCTATGTAGCCTGTACTAGCCTGGGGTTCACTGTGTGGCCAAGCTGGCCTTGAACTTAAGACTCTTCTTTCTTCTTTTTATTTCCATTAATTTAACAACACAATAACGTGGCCTAACAGGAACCAGGAAAAAATGGGTAGCTGTGCTAGCTGCACCTTGGTCTGGAGTTCCCTGTGTAGCATCCGCTTTCTATTAACAGTGATGTGGTTCAAAACATTCTTAGAATTTGTAGTTTAGCCTTGTCTCAAGTTCTCTGCACATCCAAAGAAATGAAAATAAACAAACCGGATCCGTGCCAGATCTGTACAGAGAGCCGTATAATCTCCATTTATTTATCCAATGCCTGAAAGTCGTCTTTTGTTTTCTGCTTGTTGTTTGTCTCAGCTTTGTGGGTTAGTCCTTGTTTTTGCTGGATTTTTACATATGAAGCAGCTGGGATTCGAAGAGATTAAACAACAGGAGAAACCTCCACAGTTTGTAAACTCCTCTGTAGAAATACATTCTGATCTGGGGAAATGGCAAAAGCTCTCTAGAGCCAAGCTTGTTGATTGATGTGGTTGCCACACTATGGAATTTTGTAAACTCTCTTTTAAAACTGGTTCTTACATTAAAATGGCAGATGCCTACAGGCCAGCTCCGCTCTCAGTCCTACAGCCACACACCACACACATGTGAGACAAAGTGTCTACCTAGGCACCACCGCAGCTTTCTGTGTCTTTCAGGACCTCAAGAGGCCTCCCACACAGACCAGGACCAGGACCAGACTAGCATGGCTGCCAGTGGAGTCCATTTCTCTGGTCTGCAGTGAACCTCCTTGAACCCAGGTTTGCATCCTGTCCTCTTTTTAACCCCTTCAGTGTGGGTTTTACCATCCTCTTTCTTTCCTTATTTGTGTTAGGTTGTCTCAGAGACTAGGGTGATTTCCGATAAGGGTTTGGCAGGTGATTTAAAAGTCATGACCTCTGCTATGTACTGGATAAAATACCTTATGACCTCAAAACTTCCTAAAGAGTATATCAAGAGATATAAGACTGGGGAGGATATGGTGCTCACATAAGGGAAGATAGAACACAGTGGTAGAAAGGATCAAAGGAAGCTGGAAGAGTTAAGTTGAGATGAGGGTAAAGGAGTGACTGTGGGGAGGGACAAACAACACTAAAGGCCTTTCTCAAAACTTGTGAGAAGTTGCTACAAGTAAATACACTTGGAGAGTGAGACAGGTGGTGAAGGTTCCCTGTAACAGAAGTATCCATACTCTAAATAGATAATCACTGGTAGCATTTAAAAGTCTCAGTACAAGGATTGGATTATTTCTTTTTGAGTTTCTGGTCAATAGACTCCCACAGACTCCAAGAATTAAAGACTGTTCCATTGTTCATGGTTACTCTTAAGAGGAACTTGATGAAAAGGCCAAATTATTGAAGATATTACCTACTTGACTCACAGAATACAGAAAAAGAGAGATGGAAAAATAGAGAGAGATTGTGGAGATAGATAAATGATCATGATGAAAGATAGGTAGATGGATAGATAGATAGATAGATAGATAGATAGATAGATAATAGATATGTAGTTTCATACATAGATAATAAATTATAGATAGATGATAAATAAGCATATAGATAATAGATTATAGATCAATAGATGATACATAAATGGTAGATACATAGAGAGATATATAGATAAATACATAGATAATAGATTATAGGTAGATGATAGATAGATAGATAGATAGATAGATAGATAGATAGATAGATAGATAGACAGACTGATGATAGAAGAATGACAGAATGTGAAGGTTTACTCTGAGGACTTGCCCATTTCTTTAGGAAGATGTGGCTTCTAAAGCACAGCGTTCATAAGCTGGATAACTATGTGAGGATCAGTCAAGTGGAAAGCTTGATTATTTCCCAGCTCTAGCAGAGGTGCAATGGCCACCATACCTCTCTCTCTCTCTCTCTCTCTCTCTCTCTCTCTCTCTCTCTCTCTGTCTTTCTTACACCATACACACACACACACACAAACACTAATGATGATGATGGTGATGATGAAGACAATAATAATAATGAATTTTATAATCACTATATGTGCAAGTCATCAAGCCATTCAATATGCTGATGAGACTTTGCACAACTGAGATCTTCAAATGCCTGATCTCTGGCAGGTCTTGGATACCCCTATGTCTGAATGACTGGATCATGATTCTCTCTTGACTATATTGCACAACTGACTAGCTAAACTCCAAGTCATGGTAAATGAACCTGGGGGAGGAGAGTTCTGATTGTATAGGAAGAAGCAACTGAAACAGTGTAGGGGCTTCAGTCTAAGGTGGTTACACATTTGCCAAATCTGCATGTGGTACTGATGCTGCTGTTACTTCTCCAGTTTGTTTGCTACCCATGACTAGACTCCATTCCTAGCAGATGGGCTCTCTACACCTAAATGCCTTATCATGCATATCAATGTTAAAACTTGCAGCCAAGGTCTAAGAATGAATAAATAGTGACCAACATTTGACTACAAGAACAACTAAGGCCAAGGTCTCTGGAGAGTAGTATGCAGATGAGCTATTAGAATACCCTACTGAGACATTGTAGGGATGGGGAAAAGTCTTTCATTCAATGGCAATTTTCATTAAAACTTTCTTTAAGGGAAAAGAGATATTTTAGTGCTTGAAATATTATAGGCCACCCCTTCCCCTTCAAACTCACTAATTACACTGTGAGTTCAACAAAGTACTATAATAAAATTGACTGAGCAATGGGTTCTCCATTTTAGAATTCTCCTTACCCTGTTGTTAAGTAGTCCTATATAGACACATCTCACCATTTTCTGCTTATATGAGGCTAGTTCTTTCTCATGCACACTGCCTTTCTCATTCCTCCCTCAAGTTCTGAAAGTGAAGCTGAAGTTTACTGCATGCTATAAATATGTAACACAAAAGCTGTGCTGGCTAAAGCTGTGCCGGCTAGCTGGGAGTATTCCAGGCTTAATGATAGCTCTCTAGATGGGAGCACTGCAGATCCTAGATACAACCTCAGCCACCATGCTGCAGTCAGACTGCTGCAGAATGTATTTAAATAATTCAATATTTAAAACAATTTGCATCTATCCAAGACTAACCCACACTTGGAACCTCCGAAGAAGCACATCCCTCAAGCCTTTTGAAGAACCACAAAAGAAGTAAGTGGAAGCCCCACTGAAGAGACTTGCAGATACCCTGCTCCCTCTGCGTTAAAAAAAGACACTGCTAGAAACATTGTATTTTTCCATTTCAGACAGAAAAGAACCAAACCAAACCAAACCAAAACAAAACAAAACGCCATACTGAATTAAGCTCAGTGACTACGTCCGGGAACTGCACCTGCTCTCTGCTTTTAGAGGAATTATCAATGCACACTCCAGCAGTGGGCATGGGATGGTGAAATTCAACTGAACATGAAACAGTTAATAAGCCAGGTTTGTGGGCAGTATGGCTCCTGCTCCAACAGTATGATTTGTTATACAAAGTGTAGACTAGGAGTTAACCTCTGCAACTTGAGATTTAGTATACCCCCATCTTGTGCACACAGGCTTAATAGTTCATATAATTTAATGTTTGCTCAAAGGTACTGATAACAACAATAAATAAGCTCTGATTATTCACATTACTAGGAAATTTTCTATACTTGTTAAAACCCAGTTTTCAGAACATAACTGGTTTGGAATATTTTTCTTTTAAGTTAATTACAAATTTATTTTTGAGATGTAGTCTACTGTATTGACTAAAATCCCCAAGTTGTATAACAAACACTACAATTGAAGGAAAGAAAGCCAGCTTGGTGGATAGAACCATTAGATGATACACAGATAATCAATTCATTGATTGACTAGTGATTAAGAGACAGATAATAATAGATGTTAGATGGATGATACAGATAGACGATAGTCAGTAGATAGATAGATAGATGATAGATAATTATGTTGATTGATTTTGTCAATTTGATACAAACATAGACATATCTGGAAAGGACTCTTAAGCAAGAAAATGCCTCCAGAAGATAGCCTATAGGCAAGCCTGTGGGGTACTATATCGATTGATAATCAGTGGAGTCCACTATGAGTAATGAGGTACATAAGAGAGCAAACTGAGAAAGCTATGGGAATCAATCCAAAAAGCAACATTCCTTCATGGCTTCTGCTTCAGTTCCTATGCCAAGGTTCCTTTCTTGAGTTCTTGCTCTGATGATCTCATCAGTGGAGTGTCACCTGAGAGTTGTAAGCTGAAATACATTCTTTCCTCCCCATGGTGTTTCTGGTCATAGTTTTATCACAAGAGTAGAAACCTTAATACAATGACATTAAGATGTCTTCTCTTCTAACTAGAGCTACAGATTGTTAGGTTGTATGGCCATCACCTATATTAATATACTTGTGAGATGAGTCTGGAAGAGAGACTGGACATCCACTAGGCTCTGTTCTGACAATATGATTCCCTAAGCACCATCCATCCTGTTCTGGCCAACATGTCATAGACACTGGACTCCAGGGAGCAGTGCTAAAACAACTTAATCACAAGACACCACTGACCTCAAGGACTCATTCTGACTTTATTTGTCTCTGTTAGAAAATTAATGTTCATATGTGTTACTGGAATTTCCAGTGTATCATAGACTGCTTCATGCAGGACTAAAAGGATGGTTCAGTGGTCATGAGAATTTTCTGCTCTTGTCAAGGATTCTAGTTCAGTTCCCAGCACCTGTCAGGCCACTTGCTACTTCTTGTAACTCCAGGGCATCTGATGCCCTCTTCTGGCCTCAGAAGGTTCCCACACAAGTATGCATATATAGATAGAAATACACATACTCATAAATAAAAACAAAATAAATCCTACAAAAGACTAACTAATGAAATGTAGTGATTTATGTCTCAAATCTTAAATTCTAAAGACCCAACAAAAACAGATTAATGCTGTAGTCTTCTGAAAATCTCTAAAGATATTTCCCACCCATAACAGACATGGATGTCGCCACCTATACTATAGCTAGGTATGTTACCCCTTGTCTTAGTTAGGGTTTTTATTGCTGTGACAAAACACCATGACCAAAAGACAAGTTTGGAATAAAAGAATGTATTAAGTTGCATATTGTTGTTCATTACCAAAGGAAGTCAGGATAGGAACTCAAGCAGGGCAGGAACGTGGCTGATGCAGGGATCATGGAGGGGTACTACTTACTTACTTACTTCCCATGGCTTGCTCAGTGTACTTACTCATAGAACTCAAGACCACCAGCACAGAGATAAAACCATCTACAATGAGCTGGGCCTGCCCCATTGATTACTAATTGAGAAAAGTTCTTATAACTGGATATCATGGAGGCATTTCCTCAACTAAGGTTCCTTCCTCTCTGATGATTCTAGCTTGTGTTAAGTTGACACAAAACCAACTAGAACATCCCCGGAATGTCTTAATTCACAATATATGTTCACTTCAATTGTACAAAGTTAATTTTTGAAAATTTATGAGAAATTCAGAGGCACTTACACACATATCATAGAAATTGTCACAGGTCTCCTGAATGAGAAAGGTATTCTCTGTGCTATCTACCCCAACAGTCCAAATTTCTAGTGTGGAGCAAGTTAATGTTATGAATACCTGATCAATGGAAATGCCAAAATAATAATGCCAAAATGTTATAAATATAATGTCAATGAAATATTTTCCTATCACAAATAAAGATTGTGTTTGTGGTACATGAAGAATGTATACATTCTTGCTCATTTCTTACAATTGTTGTGTCTCCTCTTCTGGGTATAAGACTGGAACACAAGCCCCTATCAATTGTGTTGGTCCTGAGGTACATAATAAAGCAAATTTATGAGGCATTTTGTCAATTACTGATCAACGAGGGAGGGCCCAGCCCATTGTGGGTGATATCATCCCTGGGTTGGTGGTTCTGCGTTCTATAAAAATGTAGGTTGAGCAAGCCAGAGAAGTAAGTCAGCAAGCAATACTCTCCATAGCCTCTCCAGCAGCCATGTTTCTACCCTGATTGAGCATTAGAGAATTATTTGGTTGCATGAAAATATGTTAATCACTCTTCATTAAAATTACAGAAGATACAGTGGAGGAGTAAATGGTAAATTTCCAGCAGTGTAAACTGTGAGAGAGGGCTGCACCTTCTGTGGTAGGAGAGGCGGATGCTTCCTGCCTGTCCCCTGAATTCATCAAAGAATGTGAACAGGATAGAAATAGATTCTGGAGGCTCACACCAGAAAGCAGATATAGCTGAGCTCTTCGCTAACAGAAGCCATGAGCATAGGAATGGAAGAACAAAGAATTAGAAGGAAATAAAAAAGGAAAAAAATAGAATAGGGATCATGGATGAAGGATGGATGGAGATAGAAACATAGAGAGGGAGAAAAGGGAAGAGGAGAGACTGGAATTATCAGAAGTGGCTCCTGGCTTAGTCTAGGTTCTATTCCTCAACACCAACTGCAGTGTGACTAAACAGGGTAGGCAGATGTGGGTATTAGAACAGCACAAAACAACAGGAAGAGTGGGGGCCTCTGCATGAGCACTAGGGCACACTCAGCACACCCCAAGGCCTGACGTAAGAAGGCTCCACCCTGAGAGCAGCAGTTCCCATGGAAAAGACCGCACACTGGAGCTGAGAGCTATCCATGGCAACCAGGATGCTCAATTCGAGGAGCTTCTGAGGCTACCTGAGGATTTCAAATGCATGTGACAAATGATTTACTGTGGATATTAATGAACATACATCCCTGTAGCCTCAGAAAAACTTCTGTTCACAATTTGCATACACGTGTGCATAGACACCTCTTGTGAGATAGATGCTGGTGTGGTGCTCACCAGATGAGACACCGAAGGCACACATTAATGCCCTTTGCATTGCCTGGCTGAGAACACAGGCAGCAAAGCCTGAATTCAGTATGCCTATATTCTGAAGCTAAGAACTTAATCTACAGAGTGAACCTAATAAAAACGAACAAATACCAGAAATTTCCAGAAAAACATACACTGAGAGGGTGATTAAAGAAGTTAGGAAAATGTTATATAAAAATGTTGGAACGACAGAGACAGGAGGGGCAACCCATTCACGGTCACTTAGAGCTCAATGCTTCCCCTTCAAACTTCGGACAAAGCAGGCAGCCCAAGAAAACCACATGCTGAAAGTTAGCTTTATTTAGCAGAAGACAAAGATGTGTGCAAAGGAGGTTAGGGTCCAGGGACATGGCACAGTGAATAAGAGTGCTTGTCACCAAGGCTGCTGACCTAAGTTCAATCACTAGGACCAACATAATGAAAGAAGAGAACTGTCTCCTGTAAGTTATCTTCTATCTCTAAATATGTGTGAGTGTGTGTGTGTGTGTGTGTGTGAGAGAGAGAGAGAGAGAGAGAGAGAGAGAGAGAGAGAGTCTACCTGTGTGTGTGCTTGTATGTGCACAGCATAACTAAATGAATGAATCAACAATTTTTTAAAGGAACAAACTGAAAATGAATACATAGAGACAAGGAGATTTACAAGTATGGTTTTTCAAATGGAGATGGTAAAGGCAATGAAAATCTCAGATGCCCCTCTTTTTTAAATACATAGATAAACTAATTCTAAAGTCTACATGGAAATCTAAATATATAGTAGCTAAAATAATCCTAAGGTGTGGTGGTGCACACCTGTACTATGAAGAATGAGGCAGGAGGATTTGAAGTTTGAGACTAGTCGTTTCACATAGAGGAACCTCTTTCTCATGTACAGAAGAGCCTGTCAGAGCCTAGTCCTGCTTTTGCTCTTCAGGAAGTCAGCATTGGGAGCTCAGCACAGGTGCCAGAGCATGTGGTCTCCAGCTCTGCCAATCAACTCTTGACCAAGATTCCAGCCAATCCAGAGATGGAGAGAAAGTACTGGTAACAGTGTTGTTGGACAAAAGAAAACCAGATGACAGTGTGTGCTTGGATCTCATTTCCATCAATACACAAATATTAGCACAAAGCTGGTCATAGATCTCATGGTGAGAAAAATAGTGGGTCTGAGATAAACCACAGAGCTGAAAGCTTGTACATTCTTGACAGGGCAAGGACTCCAAGAACAGGACAACAAACAAAACTCACAAAGACTAAAACAATTTGCTTTAATTTAACCAAAATTAAAACTATATAATAATCAAAAGATCTGGTAAAAGTCCATTTCAGGAGGCTTATGTCTATAATCTCAGCATTCAGGAGGCTGAAGAAAAAAGGTTGATGTGTGTTTCAGACCAGCCTGAGCTATAAACTTGAGACTCTGTTATAAGGAAAAGAGCAACTATGAAACAGGTGAGGTGGCTTGGGCTGTACCAGCGCTTGCTGCCTCTGATAGCCTGGGATTGGTCCCCAGGACCCACACAGAGAAGGGAAAACTGACTCTTGCCAGTTGTCCTGTGGCTTTCACACGTATTCTGTGGAATGAACCTCACACAAATAAATAACTGTATTAATCTTTAAAGTAAACTAACAAAACCAAAAACAGAAACAGAAAAGATTTTAATTAAAAAAAATGAATTTTTCTGGTGGGTTTTCCCTGGAGAGACATGCAAACGTGAACTCCCACAGACACATTCATGTGTAAAACCTGCCAGAAAGCATGCACCAGCTTTATTCATAATAATCTGGGTAAACACACGAAAGTACCCTTAACCACGATGACATGGAATATCCAAATTATTAGTTTTTACTTTAAAATGAATTAATTGGAAATAACTTAAATACACTTCCAATAAAGGAGATATTTTTAATTACACTGTATTACTTATACTAAAAGGGTAGAATGCTCTTTACCAATAAAGCACGGATAACTGAAAATATGAGTGAATTTCAACATCCCTTGTGTTAAATAAAAGAAGACAGCTTGAAGAACCCTGGCAGCATGTAATTTCTTTTATTAGAAAAATAAGAAAAGTCAAAGATAGCCGCAGAACTCTGAATGTCCCGATCCCTGGGGACGTCTGGGAGACTGACTTGAAAGGACACAGGGACTCTAGGGAAACATCACCATTCAGATGATACTGAGAGAGGCGGTTGCCAAGGTGCACACACCTGTCAGGGCTCATCACACTGAAGACTTGACTTTCTGCATTCTACTATAACTTAATTTCCCTTTAACTCAGGAAGATCAATAGATGTCAATGAACATGATTATAACTTTCCAATTTTAGAAAGCCAATGAAACAATAAAAGTAAATTGTGTAATTTTAACCCCTAATTTATACCTCATCTACACAGTAAAATGGTGAAAATAACAAACACATGCAGTCAACAAGGAACGTAGGGATAAATCATAATGTAAAAATAATTACAATAAACCAATAAAAGTACATTAGATTCAGCAACAGTAAGACCAAAATTCCAAAGTAGATTTAAGAAAACATCCATCTCCCTCAAAAATGGAATGCTCGACAGAGCCCATCCTGGGGATATGGTCCTACTGGCAGCAGCAGTGACAATTTTAGTATTTGGCTAAAAATCAGGACAAAGCATCTTTAAGGGAAATGAAACATTACAATAGTAAAAGTGGATTATAAATGGTATGGACAGATGTGTGCTAAATACAGTCTCTAAGAGTTTACAAAGCAAGTGATAGACTGAAGAAACAAACCAGTACAGAATCAACTAAATGTCCATTATTAGATAGATGGAAAATGGCACGCAGGACTACCACCCGACCATTAAGATGAGAATTGTGTCATCTTCAGGGAAGCAGATAAATGGGAGTTCATGTTTAGTGAATTAAGACAGACTGAGGAAGAGGTGTTTTCTTTAATGTACAGAAAGGGAATAAGAAAGTATAAGAGAGATTGCTATGTTAAGTGAGGGGCCAGCTGGGATGGTTAAAGGATGGGTGTGGGTAGCAGGCAGTAAACACAAGTGACCTGCACATATGTGTGGAGATGCCCTAATGAACCCAACAACTCATGAAACACCCAACCCAGACATCTATGGAGCTCAGCAGAGCATTCCTGGGCAATACCATTCCTGGGAGCTGCATCTAGTCTCTGGGGAAGTGAGGACCTTTCCTGATGTCACTTGGCCTCAGTATCCTGGAGCATCCCTTGGATGATTTAGTCTGTTTCCTTTCCCAGTCCTGAATAGTTACCATTTAAAGTAACAGAGGAAACAGGGAAGCAGCAGGAGATGGCACCTAGTATGTGAGGTTTTAGCCCACTCTCATCAACATGAGGAATGTGAGCAAAAATGGGGCTTGGCAAATACACTAGTCAGTAACATGGGTGATAATTTTGAGTCAAAGCCTGACAGGATGTATGTTCCTGGCCTTTCCATGTCTCATCACTGTTTCTAATCTGTCTACCATGGAGTGAATGTGAAAATTGTGTTCATAATCCGTTATTGCTGAGTCCAAAAAAATACTGCAGGTAAATCATTTTACTGAATTTCAAAAAGTGGTTTGTGACAGTAAACGGTAAAGAAAATCTAACAAGACCATGCCAGCATACTTTTTTTCTTCTTGGTTTTGGAAGATGGAAGCCAGGGCCCTGTGGGCACTGGGCGAGCACCGAAGCCCTGAGCAGTACCCACAGGCTGAAAGTCATTGCTTTTTAGTATAACGGGGACATTTATAGATAGTCACTATACTTGAAGCAAAATGGATCCCCAATAAACATTAAAACAATGCTATAATAAGATGTTTTCTGCAGACTAGAAATTAATAATAAGTGTGACTGCAAAACGCTCCTACTTCTGGAATCTCAACAACATGTATTTAGCTAAAAAGGAAATTGTGAAATACTTGGAAATGAGTGACAAGAAGCTCATCTTAAAACGCGTGGGAAACATCTCCAATGGTATGTAAAGAAAATTTATATGTTATGATACATTTCCATGAGACAAGAAAAATTGAAAACAAATGAGCTAATTGAAGAAAAATATGTCGAATTTATTACATTAACATAAGGGTTGATCCTGATGAAAAACACATGGGGAAAGTCAGCAACAGATAGAGTGAGAGGATATATTCACAGTATCTGAAACCAACAGGGGACTGTGTTTATCTAGAGAATGTAAGAAATGCCCATAAATCAGCAATGTGAGAACACAACAGATAACAGAGGTAAGAGATTAAAGGAGGAAGAGTGTTGGCCACAAAGCAGCAGAAGATGCCTGGCATCATTAACAATTAGAAAGCAAAAGTTAAAACAAGATGTTCCTGCAGCCACAGATATCAGAAGACCAGAGTGAACGGCGTGAACACAGTGGGAGCACGGACAGTGTAGGATCTGGGGAGCACGGGCACACTGGAGAGCAACAGACAGGAGGCACGGGGGTGAACTGTGTATGTCAAATGTCACAAAGAGGAAGACACAAGGTCTTTAAGTCTATGGGCAGTGCCATGGTCATAAATAACAATGAAAAGCACATATTTCATGGTTGGTTAAGCAAAAGTTTTAAAGTGTTCTCACCACAGGAAAAAAATGTGACAGCACTGGAGGTAATAGGTATTCTGATTTGTTTGATTTAAACAGGCTATGCCACATGTGAGAGTGTGAGCCTGTGTGGGGGTGCATTAACCTATGTGTTTAAGTATGTGTGAGTGTGCATTCACCTGTGTGCATGTTTGTGACGGCATGTGAACTTTTGTGTATGTGCGTTTTTGTGTGCTTATACCTTATTGAATTCCCTAAAAAGCAATACAACTATACTTTGTCAACTTACAGTAAAAATAAATAAATAAATAAATAAATAAAATAAATAAATATCAATTTAAAGTGTACATATCTTTGCTGGTCTCCTTCCCACCATCCCACTATCAGTGCAGGAGTCTGGGGAGCTCACTTTGAAGAATCATGATCCCAAGTTAAAAGAAGCATGATCCAAAACCATTATCTACATGTATGAAAATATTACAATGAAACCTATTGTGCGTAATGAGTTTGTGCTAATGAACATCCTGAAGAGCCTATAGAAAACTTTTACAATGACAATTATCCGCATCTGTTTGGCTGTCACCATCTTGGCCTTCTCTACATTGTCTGAGGACAAGTGTAGCATACTAGTGAGAGCAAAGAAGTGGGCAAGAGGGAACCCTGTCATTTTTAACTCAACCTTTTCCTTGTCACTTACTTCCTGCCCAACACTCACCTCCACCCTGCACTGGCAGATGAAGAAGAGATTATCAAGGAAGAACACCACCCACGGACAAAAGGATTCCTTAAACAACATGGTGGTCTCAGGTCTCCCAGGAACACTGCCAGAGATGGTCCTGCCACTGGCCAGTCACTAAAGCTGAACTCTGAAAACCATCCTGTAGGCATAATATTTTTTCAACCTACTTTTAATAAGGGTAGCCCAACCTCTTCTGTAGCCTACCACCCAGCAGACATAGTGGAAAAGAAATGGGCAAATGGATGTATCTGGAGGATATCATCTTTAGTGAGGTAACCCAATCACAAAAGAAGTCACTAGATATGCACCCACTGATAAGCTGATATTAGCACAGAATCTTAGAATACCCAAGATACAACTTGCAAAACAGAAGAAAATCAAGAAGACCAGCGTGTGGATACTTCATTCCTCCTTGGACTAGGGAACAAAATACCCATGAAATGAGTTACAGAGACAAAGTTTGGAGCTGAGACGAAAGGATGGACTATCCAGAGACTACCCCACCAGGGGATCTATCCCATAATAAGTGTCCAAACACAGACACTATTGCATATACCAGCAATATTTTGCTGAAAGGACCCTGATAGAACTGTCTCATATGAGGCTATGCCAGTGCCTGGCAAATACAGAAGTGGATGTTCATGGTCATCTATAGAATGCAACACAGGGCCCCCAATGGAGAAGCTAGAGAAAGTACCCAAGGAGCTGAAGGGGTCTGCAACCCTATAAGAGGAACAACAATATGAACTAACCAGAACGCCCAGAGCTCATGTCTCTAACTGCATATGTAGCAGAAGATGGCCTAGTAGGCCATCATTGGGAAGAGAGGCCCCTTGGTATTGCAAACTTTATATGCCCCAATACAGGGGAATGCCAGGGTTAAGACATCGGAGTGATTGGGTAGGGGAGAAGGGCGGGGGAGGGTATAGGAAACTTTTGGGATAGCATTTAAAATGTAAAATAAGAAAATATCTAATTTTTTAAAAGTCAACAAAGAAAAAGAAAACTTATTAGGATATGGGAGAAGTGGACCTGTTCAGCAATAGTTCTTTGGTGGCGAGCTCAATCTTCTGAGGCAGCAGTTCAATCCCATAGCAAACACCAAATATGACTTAGCAGCTGCAGTTCAGTCCTCTAGGCAGGCAGATACCACACACAAACCAGAAGCTACGGTGTAGTCCTTTTGGCAGGTAGACACCAGGTACAAACCAACGGCTGTAGTTCAATCCTGCAGAAACTGCAAGGCTTGCCAACTGGCCTGAGGTGAGGCTGTGGAGCAACAAACTGCCTAAGGACTCTTGGGTGAGTCTCTGTCAATGGCTGTTACCACAAGTTGAGCTCAACAATGCTATGTAATATAAACCAATACATGCATGTCATTAGCAAAGAATAATGGGATGGAGCAAACCAAACCAAGGCTCAGTGCTCCTCTCCCACTGACTGTGGGGTCATAGTTATACTCCTTCATCAAGCATCCTTTCACATGTCTGCTATATCAAAGCATCCTTTCACCTGTGTCTGCTTCAGGAAGACATTCTTTCCTGTGTCAGCCTTAGATGTCCCCACTACCTCTGGATATTCCCAAAATTCACTGAGGTACATACATGGTCAGAGAATGTTCTGTAAGTTTTCCGGTAAGGAGTGCTATGATGTTTTAATTTTTATTCATTTATATTGACAGCTCCCAAACAGAAAATCAGTGAATGGAGTCTTTAAAGACTCCCACCCTGGGAGTGGTGTCAAGGCCAAGAGTTCCTCTGAAACTGCAGACAATGTGGGAGGGGAGGGAGCCTCCACCAGCAGACAAGTTCTGTAGAGGAAATCCTCCAGCCTAATAACTCAGTGAGAGTCTGGACATGTCTCAGGAGCCACTAGGGACAGTGAAAGAGACAAAGACCTCTAATTCAGAGAAGCGCATCTCAGCGATGCTGTGCAATCCACTAGAAATGTGAATTGTGGCAATGAGGAATTACACAGTCATAAGAACTGGATCACAGTTGTATATCCTCCTTTGTAGCTTCTTTTTATGAAACAAAACTGTTCTGTAACAGACTGCCAATTATACAATTCTGTTGTACATGGAGTAACATTACAATTAGTAAAAATGCTAGGGGTGGGCTTACTCATGAATGAGTAATTAGTCAGTGAAGGATCTGGCCAGAATTATTTTTTCCTCATGTCATGGGAAACTTTTATAGAATATTTTAGTTTTTTTTTTTTTTTTTTTTTTTCTGCGACAGACTCTGAAGTACCCAATAGTGCTATGGGAGGTGCCTGCAGATGTTACTCAATTCATCAAAAACAGTTGTATGTCAGCCAGGTGCTCTGCATAGGAACTGTGTGTGGGTGTGAGAATTCAGTCCTGAGCATCCTAACAACTAATTTGTTTTATTTTGCTTTGCTTTCTAGTTTTCATTGTACAGAGTAGGATAATCCAGGCACTTGATGGTTGTAATAGGTCACCAAGATCTAGCACAGCCTTTCCTGGTACTTTGCTGCTTTGTTACTGTTACTTTGTTCATTTGTTACATTTTTTTTTCTGATTCTTTCTCTTCTTGGATCATTCCTAGTTTGCTGTATTTCCCTTTCCTGTTCATCAACTCAGTTTCTTATATTTTACTTTCTTCTGCTTCTCTAGCCTTCCTTGCATTTCTAGACAAATGTGAAAATGAGGCTTCAAAATGGGAAAAGTTTTTTTTAAATGTCTACATATTTGAAGGAGGCTTCATATCTAAAATATATAAAGGACTCAAAAAAAACTGGACATCAAGAAAACAAATAATCTAGTTGAAAATGGGGTTCAGAGCTAATTAGTTTTCAAAAAAAATAAAACACAAATGGCTGGGATGAACTTGATGACACGTTTGACATCCATAGTTATCAGAAATGCAAATAGAAACTACTCTGAGATTTCATCTTACACCGATCAGAATGGACAAGATCAATAAAACAAATGATATCTCATGCTAGCAAGAATGTGGGTTAAAGGAAATATTCATTGATTGTGAGTGGAATTAAGCCACTATGGAAATCAGTGTACAGTTCCTGGGGAAACTGGGAATAGATATACCTCAAGACATGGCTATCAATCCCACTCTTAGACATATCCCAAAGACTATCATGCTACAAAGACTCTTCACTGCTGCTCTACACATAATAACCACAAATTACAAAAAGTCTAGATGTCCATCAAAGGATGAGTGGATAAAGAAAACGTGGTGTGTTTGCACAGCTGAATATTATTGCTGTTAAGAAAACAAAATCATGAAATTCACAGGTAAATGGGCAGAGCTAGAAAACAGCATCCTGAGTGAGATAATCTGGACCCAAATCAACAAATTTGATATGTATTTTCTTATATTTGGATGCTAGCTGGTAAGTCTGCAATAAGCATGCTTCTATCTGTATAACCACAGTGGGTAGTTATGGAGTAAGGGTATAGGAGGGCAGGGATAAATCTCCCCGGTAAAGAGATAGAATATACATACAGATAGATGGGTTAAGTTTCAGTGACTGGAACAGGAGGATCAGATGATAAGGGATGAAATCTGTAGACACTTAATACAATGGGCTCTTTGAGGTTTTATATGGAAACTTCATACAGTAAAAAGCATATATATATATATATATATATATATATATATATATATATATATAATCTAAATGGAATCACAAAATAATAGGAGAAACAAAGCCCCAACTGGACATCTCTAGCTATCATATACAACCTCCAGTGCCAGGAATGAATTGCATGTAATTAAGTTATTGAGCAAAAGTGCCTTCTTGGAAATGCACAAAATAACCCATACTGTTTCTATTTATTGGTGGTCTATCAACAAACTGATGATAAGGTCTTATTGCCGAATATAACATCTATGTAACTCATGGAACACAGAGCTAGTCTCTACTTTGAGCCTTCACCCTTACTGACTAGTGTTCATGGCACTAGAAGGCACTCTGCACACTACCAGAAGAAAAGATAAAACATCAATCTAACTCTAAACCTTTCCATCTACAAGGGTGACCTGCCTGTAAGATACACTGGTGTAATAGTCCACTATCTTATTGAATGTAAGACCCACTTCAGTAGGGGGAACCTATGTCTGCTACTTCTCAAGCAGCCAAGAGACTGAAATTAGTCCAAGGGCCTAGGGTAAAACCAAATGCTATGGCATCTCAAAATAAAATGACTCCTAATGACATTCCTCTATGTTTAAAGATCAATGTCTTGCTCAGCAATCATCATAGATGCTTCCTTTTGCAAAGATGAGAACATATATGGAGACCCACAACTGGACAATGGCAGAGTGCAAGAGATCTTGGAACATTCAGTTCTAAATGGGAAATTTCCATCAACACCCCCCCAGTGGGGGTGCTTAGGAAACTTTCTTGAAGAGGAAGTGGAAAGATACAAATCACACTTAAGGACAGACCCCACACCCCAAAATAGATGAGCAACACAAAATAGACTCTTGAATGGTATCAAGCTCCATTTCATGAAGTGGGTCTTGCATTCAGTCAGATAGTGGTTGGTTATACCCACAATTTTATGTCACTATTGTACCAGAGTATTTTGCCAGCAGGTCACCCTTGGAGATGGAAGGGTTTGTAGCTGCCTTGATGTTTACCTTTCCCCTGCTGTATTAGGAAGAATGCCTTCCAGTGCCCTGAGCACTAGTTAGTCTGGAGGATAAAGGCTCTAGTCAGACACTTGCTCAATCTCCTGTGTTCAGTGAGTTATACAGGTGTAGTGTTCAGCAATAAAAGATTGGAAAGGCAGAAGGGATGTAAGACACCAAGAAAGCAAGAAATTCTAGACACACAACAGAGCTGAGAAAGATATTAATTCACACAGACTGTGGCAATATGCACAGGGACTACACAAACCTAAGCCAGACAGGGACACCGTAACCAGACTGGAAATGGATACAGCCCTATTCCTAAACCTGGAGCCCTTTTAATTGTTAGGCACTCGCAATGGAAATATCATTCTCTTGCAAAGTCTCACAAGTTTTATCAGCCACCCTTAAGGGCAAGCCCTATGCTTAAAAGTAGATGGCCAACACAGAATAAACTCAATGGTATGTTTGAAGGGTTTTTTTTTTTTCTTATTCTTTCTTTCTTTTTTCCATACATGTCTTTTTCTTATATATTATAGTTTCTGGTATTATGACCTTTATGGGACTTCTGTTTCATCAAATGTGTGTATCTCCATTTTTATGTGTGTTATTTATGCTTCCCCCACCCTTTGGCTTTTTCTCTGCTTGAGGTTTTGTTCTATTCTGATTTGTTTAATTTTCTAATTTTCTTATTTTAGATATTTAGTTTTTTTTTAAGAGACAGATCTGGGACATGTTGTGGGAGGAAAATCATAATCGGGACATATTGTATAAAAATGTCTATACTTTCATTAAAAAAAAAACTCTTGCTTGCCATAAAAATAAACTATGAAAATGAGATTTAGTTAGTTAGTTAATTCAGTTGTTCTTTTTCCCTTTTGGCCACTTCACACACCCTACGCCACTGATATACAGCTTGCTGTTAACACATTGGATATGCTGCTTAGCCAGCCTCCTGCACCCCTACTTTGAGGAGCTCCCTGGAACCAGGTTGTGCTGAGTGGGTCTGCCAGATGTGGCAACTAGAGTAAAAATTCTCCCTTATCTTCCCCTTTCTTTTAGAAAATGCAATGTGATCACATGGTGGGAAAAAGAAAGAAGAAAGACAGAGAGTAAGGTGAAGTAGAGAGGAGATTAGATGAAGTGGAATAAGACAGGAGAGCAAAGGAGAGGACAACAGAAGAGAGGGGAGGCCCATCTGGACTGAACATGGAGCACAGAGGCCATATTTGCTCTCATTCTGGCTCAGACCAACTTTCCTGGAGCAGTTGAAAAATCCTCTGGTGTACTTGAACATTTTGCTGCATACATTTCCTATGGCCATCTGCATAGTACAGCAGGGTATAAAAGTCTTGAGGTAGCCGGACGTGGTGGTGCACACCTTTAATCCCAGCACTTGGGAGGCAGAGGCAGGCGGATTTCTGAGTTCGAGGCCAGCCTGGTCTACAAAGTGAGTTCCAGGACAGCCAGGGCTACACAGAGAAACCCTGTCTCGAAAAACAAAACAAAACAAAACAAAACAAAAAAAGAAAAGAAAAGAAAAGAAAAGAAAAGAAAAGTCTTGAGGTGCCACATTTCCAGGAATTATTATCAGTGTCTTTGACGCAGCTTCAGTGGGGTTCACTGTTTCACCTGAACATTCTATAACCAAGTAAATGAAGGCAACACCCTTCTTTTGTTAGTGGCTCAAACTTTGAGTCTTGATACTTGTTTGACCTTTTTCTCTGATTTTAGGGATATATTGCTGTAAAGATTGGTTAGTCATTTCAGCTTGTAAATGTGGGCTCTCCTTAGCTCTCCTGGGTCTCGAACCTTATGTGTTGAGTCACTAAGGTTTGTCCTCAGGCCTAATCTTTATGCTCAAGCACCATTTCTGCTTTAATTCTTTATTTTCAGGCCTGTGGTTCCTGCTGGCATAGTATCTATCTTCTTTGACTAATTTTCAAATTGCATAATGTTTGCTTTTGTTTCGTGTTCTAGTTTATGCCTTTGTCGATGGAACTCCCCAGTCAAGTCAGAAGACAGAAAACAGAAGAGGGTGGCCTGTTTGTTCCCAGGTCTCCTGGGAATGGGAATCAAAGAAAATCAGAGGTTTTCCAAGAATCACTGCAAAATTGTGATGATAAATATGTTAAGGGATATTAAAAATAAGGGACTGGAGAGGTAGCTCAACAGTTAAGAATGCTTGCTGCCTTAAACAAGGTTGTATGTATGAATCTGTGCATATATGTATGCTTGCATGTATGCATTATATATGTATGTATTGTCCATATACATATGTATGCATGTATGTATGCATGTATGTATGTATATATGTATGCAACAGTGATAAACAAATAGAAATAGGCTACCACCTTGAGAGTGGAGCAACAGAGGAGTTTGAGGGAGGGTCCTGAGAGGCACTGAGAGAGGAAAGAGAGGTGGAAAAAGGAAGTCATTCTATTTTAATTAAAAATGTTAAAAAACAAAACAAAACAAACAAAACAAAACAAAACAAAACAAAAAACAGTGCTTGCTGCTTTTGCAAAGGACCAGGATTTGTTCCCAGTACCCACAACCGATACTTCACAACCCTGTATAACTTCTGCTCCAGGTACTTTGACTCTCTCTTTTAGCATCCTCAAGCATAATAATCACATGCAGAACACCCCCCCCTCCCAACACACACACACACACACACACACACACACACACACACACACACACACACACACACTCAAATACACACATGCACATAACTAAATATAAGTCTTTTTAAAAAAAGAAACAGAAATGAAAGAAACAGAAATGAACTAAATAAAATGTGTAGTCACATACTGACATGCTATTACACTCATAAATTCTTACACCTGCAAAAAATTATATACAATTCATATATACATATATAATACAGAAGCACTTATAAACAGAGACAAACACTCATGTGAACACATATATATGCAAACACACATCGGTCCAGACACATATCAAGCACGCACCTACACAGAAATATTGCATACATTAAATACACAGTCATGTGGCATATAATAACAGAAGTATGTTTTGAGAATAGCATGAGAAACCTACTTTTTTTCAGTACAGTACAGTATACACAGTGAGACTACAACAGCTTTGCTACCAGATGTTATTAAATTAGGGGACATCATAGTATATATTGTCTGGGGTAATCATATAAATAAGCATCTGAGTTCAGTCTGTTGGGAAGGATGATGAACATGGGAATTCTTGGTTGGATTTGATGTGTCAGCTCTGCTGGAGCTGCACACATTGTTCTGGAGCTTTTGTGCACATCCAAAGTTAAAAGCCAAGAAAAACGAGAAGTAGAAGAAGGTTTTAGACACCCTGGACTATTGGGAAGGGATCTTAGATGGATTTCCCTGGACGCTGTGTGTCTACTTCCAGTCCCCAAACCTCCAGCTCAAATATACACCCAGGCTTGTGTTTCTTCTGGAACATACCAGCTTCTGACTCCCTGACAAACCATGAACATAGTTGTCCATACTTGAGTTCACATTAGCTTAGGCAGGCTAATGCTGGCTGGTTGTTAGAGATTCCATCCAATGCTGCATTCTCCACACGCAGCCCAGCCTAGAGACCTGTCCCTGGAGCAAACTTCCAACACTATGCAAGGCAAGCAAATGTGAAATGACCTTCCACTGCCTTTTGGATGTAGGGATTACAGATGCCGCTTCTGGATGACAACCCAAACTCCTATCTATTAAGCTTAATGGTGACTAGATTTAATGCACCAAAGGAAAATGCCCCTTCCATGGGAAAGAATAGCACAGATTGAAAATCACAAGGTGCGGGTTCATAGAAGAGCCCTGGTGAATACTTCCCAGCAGGCCTTGTGACTGAGCTGTAAGAGAATGATAGGAGTCAGAGTTCTACGAAGTCAAAGGATTACTGCCCTTGGTGAATAGAGGGCTTTGAAATCATCTACATTCCGAGAAGTAAAAGAGTGGGGTTTCTATATAGCTTTGGGAAAGTAGGGTAAGCAAGTACCCACTCTCTGTGTGAAGGTTCAGCTAACCCAGGCAGTGGTGGCACACACTCCGTGGGTTTAAAGAGCTTTCTACAAAGTACAGTTTATATTGAATTTCTTTGTTTCTGGTATTGATGGTCCCTGAAGATGTGGCAACTACAAAGCAGCCCCTGATACAGGGATATTGGGACAGACGTTACGAAGGCATTTCCACATAATAAAGACTTCTAAGAATCCCCGATGCCCAATTAGCCTAGCAGTTACGCCAAAGTTTTCACTTGGTGCATGGTAAGTGCAAGCAGTATTGACTTGAATAAAACCACAATTATTTAGAACACAGGTGATGCCAATCAAAGGAGACATCTAAGCCACTGAGTTGCTCATTTTGAGGATCCACATAAGCCAATAACCCAACCTTGTACTAACATAGAACCAATTAGTAAAGTAATAATTGCATAGTAAAGACAGGGCTCTCTGTGGGGAAGGATCTTGGATTTTCTTTACTGCTAGATGGCACAACAGATACCCATGGCCATTTTGGGTAACACAACACCTCACTTTTCTAATTATAAGGTAGTGGTACACATTGAGAGAGGAGGTGTAACTTTCTACAGACATTTTATCTGTTTTGTTATAGAGGGACAAGAAAGATGGCTCATCACTTAGGAAAGCACCTTGCTTTTGCAGAGGGCACAGAGAGTTCCCAGCACCCACGTCAGGCAGCTCATAAGTGCTTGTAATTCCAGGGGTTCTGACTTCTCTTCTGGCCTCTGCAAGCACCTGCACATGTGTAGCACACAGTGACCCATAAATACATATATACATGTGCATTCATGTGTATACACTCACACATATACACACAGAGGAACAAATAATGATAATAAAATAAATCATTTTTAAAGTAAATAAAATATTGCTCAATTCAATAAAATGGCAGTCATTCACTCTAAGATCATCATTTGGTAAACTATTCCGAAGATGTTATTGTATCAAAACCATAATACATTTTTACAGAAAATATTCTAATGACCATTTTATCATACTTTGAAAATAGTTACTAAATTTCTGGAATTTTGAGAACTGTTCATAATAATGACAGAAAGGTTGATGATTTTACATTATTGATGTGACTGTGGCTATTAGTAAATTTTAATAAGATAGCAGCTGAGTTTCATTCATGTTTTTGTGATAAAATGCCCTGACAGAAGCCACTTACATGAGAAAGGTTTTGTTACAGGTCAATCAGTCACTGCAGGAAGGTTACAATTATGAGAACATGAGACAGCAGGTTACATGGCATTCACAATCAAGAAACAGACAGGAATGGATTACTGCATACCTACTACTGCTCAGCTTGCTTTCACTAATACTACACGACACAAAATTTCTTGCTAAGGGAAGGTGCCACTCACTGTGGGCAGGTCTTTCCACTTCAATTACTGCAATCAGGATATGTCACATAGACATGCCCACAGGCCAACTGACCAACAATGTCTCCCTGAGACTCCCTTTCCAGCTGACATTAGAATATGTCAAGTTGACAAAGCCAACCATCAAGAACTCATAATTATTTCAAGGTTTAAAGTAATAGCGCCAAATGAGGTCATTGCATATGTGTATTAGTTACTTTGTGTTGCTGTGATAAAACACATGGCCAAAACTGACTTATGGAAGAAACAGCTTTTGTCTTATGGCTCTAGAAGAAGAACCTGTAACACAGGGAATGCATGGCAGGGAAAGCCCAGACCATATACACAAAGCAAAGAGAGCAACCAGAAGTGGAACAAGGTTGTAAACTTTCAAATCCCATCACCAGCGATAAACTTCCTCCAGAAAAGCCCCACTTCCTGGAGATTTTATGACCTCCCCAAAGAGCACCATCACCAGGGCAGCAAGTGTCCAAAATACCTGAGCCCATGGGAAACCTGTTATTCAATCCACCTCAGTGTGTATACATCCGACTTAATTAAGGTCATGCTGTTTTCCTCGCCATTTTTTCCTGTGGGAAGCAAAGCAAAACCTCTCATTCTAATTTGCCAGGTGATTTGAAGTCAGTCGAGTTTTACCAGAAGTATGATGAGGTTAAAACTATTAATAAATGACATAGTGTGATTAAAGTACAGTAAAATAAGGCCTGGCAGCTGCAAATATATGTACAAATCCCAGTAACTGTTTTTTTTTTTTTTTTTTTTTTTTTTTTTTTTTTTTTTTTTTCTCACAGTGAAGCTTCCAGTCCAGTTCCAGCTTACAATGGTGTGGTGCACAGAACAGGGTCAGCCACTACAGTGTTCTCACTTTCCCTCAGTGAACGCCTTATCCTTGGCCTTAGCTCAGTGCCTTAGTGATGGTATGAGATTGTAATTAGTCAGAAGAACTTCCAGGACCAGTCAAGGCTGGTTAAAGATTTCAGTAGTTCCATGTCAAAATAAGCAAATAGCCCCCCACACGCTGTGTCCAAATCATGCATATTTTTAAAAAGATGCATTTAAAAGGATACAAATGACCTTCGGCGTCACAAAAACATATCCAGTGGATGACAGCTGTCTATGTAGGACCTGAGATCACTTCTGAATTCACATAAAAGAATTTTAATGAGAAACCAGAAATTAATAATGCTGCCTTCACTACCCAATTTCTCCCATTTAAAGGCTGAGGAGGAAAGGACACAGGTAAAGAATCTATTCAATGTGTATGTGAAGCCATGAACCAGGGAGGGGTGGAGCCAATGGGTCCAGGGGCAATGTGGACACAGTGCAGAAGAGCTGCAGAAAAGCGTTCTGGCCTCAAGATGTGAGTGTGCTTGTTAAAGACAGAGTCAAGGGAGGCACCTGCCTTACCACCACACAGTGAATTCTTCTCTCTGGGTGACAACTTAGAGGAGACCAAAGCCAACAAGAAATCTGCAATGTGAGCAGACATAAAATTTACCTGTCAATAATTCTAATACCCTGAGGAGGGTAAAGGTAAGAGTCAAGAATGTAGCATAACTGTTAGAGTGCTTGATGACCAATATGTACCTTGATAGAATGCATGATGCACTAAGACCTTGGTTTGGTCAGACATTGTGGTCTATGACTGTAATCATAGTACTCAGGAAGTGGAACCAGCAGAATCAGGAGTTTAGGGCTATCCTCAGCTACATAATGAGTTCAGGAGCTATGGCTACATGAGACCATGTCTAAAATGCAGAGCAAAGTAGAGAGATTTCCCTAACTGAGAGGCTCACCTGTAGGTGAGGGTCGGCAATAGGTTATATAATAGACTATGGATCATTCTCTGGTGCGGGTGACAGAAAACGAGTTTGCTATGAAATTTCCTCCATAGAAATCATCCAGTCTCGAAGCTGATCCTTTACAAACAGCAATGCAGCATCGTATCCTTATGGAAAGAGAACAGTCCTGTTAGCCTAGTGCCAGAGCAAGAGCCCCTCCATTGCCCTGTGTGTGTGTGTGTGTGTGTGTGTGTGTGTGTGTGTGTGTGTGGTGTCTCTGTCTGTGTGTTTATGTATATGTGTGTGTATGTATGTGTGTGTGTTCATGTGTGTGTTTATGTATATGTGTGCATGTGTGTGTGTGTGTGTGTGTGTGTGTGTGTGTATGTATGTGTGTTCATGTGTGTCTGTGTGTGTGGATTGTTGTGTGTATGTACAAGGGCAGAAGCACCAGAGTACAAATTGATTGGGTTTCAAGACAGGGGCTCTCTCTGAACGTTTAGCTCACAATTTGTCTAGTCTGTGATCTCTGAGATCCTCTTTGCTCTCCTTCTCAGAGCCAGAATTAGGGGCATGTACAGCTACTCTTTGCATGTTTAATAGGTTCTTGAACTCACGTCCTCATTCTTGTGTGGCAAGATTTTACTCAAGGATCTATCATTCTGGCTACCAAAGCTCTTCCTTAAGGAATAAGCATGATGGGAAAATATCTTTGTGAAGAAGAATTAAAATGGAAAGAGTGAGAAGAGAAAAAAAACTCAGAGAAACACCTGACAGCCAAGAAGAAATGGAAGCACGTGACATGAACAGGGGAATCTCCCACAGTGTGAGCTGCCTCATGACACAGAGCAGAGTCATGCCTGCCACCTTAACATAAATATCAATATACACTGTCAGAAATTATCAAATATTAATTCAAGAGAGAAAATTACAAACGCTCTACCCCCTACAGGCTCAGAAAGAAAATGAATGTGGATTTAACTTGGCTTCCAAGTTGAAAAAAACAAAAACAAAAACAAACAAACAAACAGAAAACACTACAGATACAAATCCTATGGAATGCACAAAGTGAATTTTTAGAATACATGCCTCCAAAGTAGCCAAAAGCAAAGGCAAAAAGGGAGAGATAAAAAGCAACAAACCCCGATGCGATCGATCTTAAAGTCCTGGGGTGTGTGAAGCGCAGGACAGGCCCTAGCTGCGTTCCCTGGGCTCAGAGGAAAGATGGCGGATGGGGGATGCTCTGGCTGGGAGAGGCCCAGCCTCCGGTGGGGCAGAGTTCTCAGATCCTGCCCCTGTGGGCAACTGCTGACCCACTGCTTCCAACACCACCTCTGCACTCCACTCACGTGTAACCCCGATGCGATCTTAAAGTCCTGGGGATACTTTGGTCAAGGAAGGAATAAAGAAAGAAAATAAAGACTTTCTAGAGTTTAATGAAAATGAAGCCACAATATACCCAAATTTATGCGACACAATGAAAGCATTCCTGAGAGGTAAATTCATAGCTCTGAGTTCCTAAAAAAAAAAAAAAAAATGGAGAGACCTTACACCAGTAGCTTGGCAGCACATCTGCAAGCTCTAGAACAAATGGAAGCAAAGTCACCTAAGAGGAGTAGATGGCAGGAAATAATCAAACTCAGGGGTGAAATCAACCATGTGGAAACAAAAAGAACTATCCAAAGAATCAATCAAACCAGGAGCTGGTTCTTTGAAAAAGTCAACAAGATAGACAAACCCTTGGCNCATCCTGAGTGAAGTAACCCATTCACAAAAGAACTCACATAACATGTACTCACTGATATGTGGATATTAGCCCAGAAACCTAGACTACCCAAGATACAATTTACTAAACACATGATACTCAAGAAGAAGGAAGATCAAAATGTGGACACGTCACCCCTTGCTAGAATTAAGAACAAAGCACACATTGAAAGAGTTAAAGAGATCATGTGTGAAGCTGATTCCAAAGGATGGACCCAATGACTGCGGTTGCCAGGGATCCATCCCACAATCAGCCACCAAATGTAGACCCTATAGCATATGCCAGCAAGATAGTGCTGAAAGGGCCAGGATATAGCTGTCTCGGGGGAAATTATACCAATGCCTGGCAAACATGGAGGTGGAAGCTCACAGTCAGCTATTAGATGGAACACAGGGTTCCCAAGGAAGAAGGAGCTAGAGAAAGTACCCAAGGAGCTGAAGGGGTCTTCAACCCTATAGGTGGAAGAATAACCAGGAACTAACTAGTACCCCCTGAGCTCATGTCTCTAGCTGCATATATAGAAGAGGATGGCCTAGTTGGCCCTCAGTGGGAAGAGAGGCCCCTTGGTCATGCAGACTTTATATGCTCCAATACAGGGGAACGCCAGGGCCAAGAAGTGGATGGCTAGGGGAGCAGGGCCGGGAGGGGGGAGGGTATAGGGAACTTTCTGGATAACACTTGAAATGTAAATGAAGAAAATATCTAATAAAAGTTGAAAAAAAAACCATAAAAGCTTAAGGTATTCATAAGCAGAATTGTGGCTGCTTTTGGCAGGGAGGACGCACACAGTGACTAGAGAAGGGATAGCAGAGACAGCTTAAATGTGGTTTGGTAATGATCACATCCTGAAGCTGGTTACAAGGAACTAATCTATTTTAGGTTTGTTTGCTTGTTTTTTCACTTTCTGAATGTATATGATTTTTCCAATACAACATTTACTGCCTAAAAGTGAAACAACAGAGAAATTGATTTGAATGGCCTCTGGCAGGTCACTTATCTCTGGACTTCAAACTTCCCATCATGTATAAAATAAAACAGTTGAACAAGATGATCTTCAAATTTCTGTTGCAGAACTGTTCCAATACTACAAAGATCACTAGTTTCTCAAGAAAAAAAAATAGATCAATAAATCTGTACAGCCATCAATCCCATGTTGGCTTCCAATCTCACATTTTATATCTTCAACCCTTTCTTTTGGTAAATGAAGAAGAGAATTCCGGAAGGATTTGAAGCACCTGAACTCAGGGGATTATCCCTTTGTCTGGATTACATAGGTAGAAATATAAGTCCATAGATAGATAGATAGATAATAGACATTCATATAATGTAGATCAACAATAGATAGATAGAGGATAGATAGACATTCATATAATATAGATCCAAGATAATTAGACAGGTAGTAGATGATTGATAGATAGATAGGTCGGTAGATAGATAGATAGATAGATAGATAGATAGATAGATAGATAGATAGATAGATAGATAGATAGAATAGGCATAGACAGGCATGATGAATGATACATGGAGAAATATATAGTAACAGATACATAGAAAGCTAGTCTCAGAGAAAATTGAAAACTTTTTCAAGAAAATAGATGTAACTGTGTGAAATAAGCCTCAGAAAAATAAACACTGACTCTTTTTTCTCACATATTGAACTTCAAGAGAAGAGAGAGGAAGAGGGGTGAATGGAGGGAGGGAGTGAAGGAAAGAGAGAAAGAGCACATGAACACAAAAGGGAAACTATTTTGCAAATTAGGGCTCAAAGAAGTATAAAGGAGAATTCAAGAGAAGGTAACAGAGGTGGTTTTGGCCAAAGTATGACATATTTAAATAAAACTGGAATTATGAAAAAAAAAGCAACAAACCAATGTGCGAGCATGTGTGTGTGTGTGTGTGTGTGTGTGTGTGTGTACATGTGAATGTAAGAAATAACCCCAAATATATCAGAAACCACACAAAACATAAACATCTACGGAGGGAATTATCCACAATAAAGTATTTCATTCATCAAGAGAATGTGTCAATTCTAACCTTGTAATAGAAAATCAAAATATATACAACAAAAAATCTACTTTAAAAACTGGAAATCTCAAAATTGTCTTAATTTTCACTCCCTTTATTGCTAAGGATGAGGAACACTTTCTGCTGTATCTTGGCTATTTTCATACCATCTGCTGAAAATTTAGATCCATAGGCTACTTCTTAATTGGGTCTTTTTTTTTTTTTTTTTAGTTCTTCTATAATTTGGATATGAATCCTGTATCTTGCATATTCTTTGTTAGCTGTCAAAGAATCTCTGCCATCTCACATGTTTCTTGACTAGATTACAGCTTCCAGAGCTGGACAGCAGCATCTTCATTTTATAAGGTTCCAGTTGCCTTTTGTTGGCCTGAATTCCTGGGCAAGTGGGGTCTGGTTTAGAATGGCCTTTCTTAAACCTGTACCGTTGCAGGGCACTTCCTGTGTTTTCTTTTAGCAGATTTATTGGTTTCAGTTTCAAATTGAGGTCTTTGCTCTGTTTTGATATAATCTTGTAAAGAATAATTTCATTTTTCTGCATGCAAACCTCCAGTTTTCCAAGAGCTAAATATTAAAAATGCCATCTTCTCTCCAGTTCTTTGTGAAGTATCAAATAGCTGAAGTTAAGAATACTGGTGTGTGTCTTCTTTGTGTTCTACATTTATGTTTTGTGCAGGTAACATACTGTTTTTATTACTATAGCTCTGCAATATACCTTAAGGTGTAAAACAGGTCCACTCTAATGTCAGTGGACCATTTCATTGGACTTAAGGTCCACTCAACAGGAAGGAATTCAGGCCTCATACTAGTTACCTGGTCAACTTTCCAGAGCTAGTGAGATCATGGACCTTAGAAAAGAATCTACTAACACCACTTTGCTAGACCAGCACAATCCTTCACTACATTCTAAAATTTACCCATATACACACAGAGCATCAGTGTGGGGAGCCACATGGTTACATCTATACCATTGCTCCTGCATCTACAGCTCAGGGAATATAGCAGAAGAGGGAATAGAAAGAGCATAAGAGCCAAGGTACCAGGAAGCCATCTATGAAACAGGCTATGCTAGAAACAGCTACATGAGCAAGACTGTAACAATGCCAATATCACTAGACTTGCCAACGGGAAGGGGGGCATTTTCCCTTTTTTTTTTTTTTTTTGAATTTACTATTAGATATTTTCTTAATTTACATTTCAAATGCTATCCCAAAAGTTCCCTATACCCTCTCCCCGCCCTGCTCCCCTGCCCACCCACTTCTTGGCCCTGGCTTTCCCCTGTATTGGGGCATATAAAGTTTGCAATACCAAGGGGCTTCTCTTCCCAATGATGGCCAACTAGGCCATCTTCTGCTACATATGAAGCTAGAGACATGAGCTCTGGGGGTTCTGGTTTGTTCATATTGTTGTTCCTCTTATAGGGTTGCAGACCCCTTCAGCTCCTTGGGTACTTTCTCTAGCTTCTCCGTTGGGGGCCCTGTGTTCCACCATATAGATAACTGTGAGCATCTACTTCCGTATTTGCCAGGCACTGGCATAGCCTCATACAAGACAGCTATATCAGGGTTCCTTCAGCAAACTCTTGCTGGTATATGCAATACTGTCTGTGTTTGGTGACTGATTATGTGATGGATCCCTGGGTCGGGCAGTCTCTGGATAGTCCAACCTTTCGTCTTAGCTCCAAACTTTGTCTCTGTAACTCCTTTCATGGGTATTTTGTTCCCTATTCTAAGGAAGAATGAAGTATCCACATGCTGGTCTTCCTTTTTCCTGATTTTTTTGTGTTTTGCAAATTGTATCATGAATATTCCAAGATTCTGTGCTAATATCAGCTTATCAGTGAATTATGTATATAGTGACTTCTTTTGTGATTGGCTTACCTCACTAAGGATGATATCCTCCAGATACATGCATTTGCCCAAGAATTTCATAAATTCATTGTTTTTAATAGCAGAATAGTACTCCATTGTGTAAATGTACCACATCAGCCCTTGGCAAAGCGCTATAAGCAACTACTCGCTGCTGAGAGAATTAATCTCTCCCAGTGATGAAACCCATGATTAGATATCCAGTAAAGGGTACTCAGCCCTGAAACCATATAATACACAGATCACACAAGTGGACTCAACAAGTCATTTGTGTATGCACACTCTCACACACACACATTCATGACAATTAGAAGAAAAAGTGGTTACAGATTTGGGAGTGAAGGGCATAGGTGAAGCTAGAAGGAGGGTATGTGGGAAGGACTGGAGGGAGGAGAAGCAAGAAGAAAGAGATATAATTCTATTTTAATTAAAACTGTATTTTTCAAAAACTTGAAATGCTTAGAATGATTATTAGGGGATATATCTACTGCCAAATTTGAGAGAGAGCAAACTGAATCTGATCAAAATGGTAAATTAGTATATCATTTAGATACAAATTACTGAAGTCAAGCTTTCTCTGGAAAGAGAACATTTCTGAAGAAATGGTTTTTAGATCATTTATATAGAATGATAGCTTTTGGTCACAGCAGTGAGACCCTGAGCCTCAGCAGACCTTGGGGCAGAAACAGAGCCCAGAAGTGTCCTACCCTTTCATGCTCATAAGCATGGCTGAGGACCCCCATTTTCAGTCAGAGTCAGATGCTGGTGTAAGAAAACTACAGCCAAGGTTGTCACACAGGAGAAATGATGAAACCTTTATGAACATCCACATGACTTACTCCAGGGAAGCAATTTTTAATATGATGATAATATTGTCTCATCCAGAGAAAGTATGCGTTAATTAGCTCACATTAGAATGAAGAACTTATTAAAAGTTCTATACAGAAATTAGAGAGAAGGCCCCTAATCTTACAGAAGACAATTGCAATGCATACAAAGAAATTTCAGAACATAGGGGCTGGGATAGGCTTAGCTGGTGGAGTGCTTGCCGAGCTGGCATGAAGCTCTGAGCTGCATAAGTCTGCTATGAGGTTCCAGGCCTGGAACCCCAAAACTATGAGGTTACAGAAGTTTAAGATCATCTTCAGCTACAAAGAGAATTCAAGGTCGTCTGTATTATTACATGAGACATTGTGTCAAAAAAGGGAGGCTTCCAATCTTAAATTGTATACAGTATGTTTAACTTAATGTAATTAAGGGAATAACAAACTAAAAGAAAAAAATCATCAAAAAATATAAATAGGAAGCTTAAATATGAAAGATGACAAAACAAATTGTGAGAAGACACTTAAGATTAGAGACACACACAATAAACCCTCAAGGAAAACAAGTCAAGATCTGTCACACCATTTTGGCCAGCCTGTCTAACAATATCTACAGTCTCAGCGATGACCATGGAATGACTCCACCACCACCAACTAAGAGAATCCTCAGTACAATCTCAAATACACAGGACCAACAAACCAACAGGCTCCAGAGACACTCCCATATTCTGCAAGGAGGGCCATGTTTCCCTCCTGGGCAAACCTGCAGGTTCCTGGGTAGGTCCCTTCTGTGATCCTCTGATTCATTGCATTTAGATAGGTCCTTCTCCCACACAGCCTACTTCCTTTCTGGCCAGAACAGTGTGGGAAGGTATTTGAGGGAAGAGGGGAGACTTACCCAGACTAGAGCACATTGTTCCTAGACATCTTCAGGTCTATAAACCTCGTGGCATTTGGTTAGAATGATTTCCAAGGGGTCCAAGCAGAGATCATGAAATGGTTTGAAAATCCTGCAAGGTACACAGGGCCGACTATTTATAGGGTGGATATAGTCTGTTCCAGGAAGTGCAGTGACAGTACTGGGCTAATCTCCCTGCCCTGTACGTCTCTCTGTGACCCAAGGGCTTGTGCTAGAAATCTATTAAAAGAATTTCCGATTATATATATATATATAAAGTTGACATTTCACTTGGTTAAATTGAAACCTAGCCTCAGTTTCTGATGGCCCAGGATTTACAGGGAAGAGCTTCAGCTGAGCTGGCGGATGTCAGGTCTCACTCTGCAGACTTATCTCCTCTTGTGGGTGTTCCTGGGGATGCAGGCTGGGCAGCACCCACCCAACTGCACAGTGCCTGTTGGGCAGTGCCCAGGATACCAAGGAGAGCAGCTTCCTTGGATATAGAGCAACAGCAGACCAGTAGACTGCTCACCAGAACAGCATGCTGGACACACACATGCCTATGCCAGTCTTCGTGGTACTGGGAGGAATTTGAATGACACATATGTTTCTGTGTATTTTATGTGAGTGGGTCTCACACTGAGCAGTGATCAACACAGAAACATGCAGAGAAACTTCTAGCAACCACACATCTTGGAAGCACCAATTCGTCATGGAGTGGCTCTACTTCACTTTTGTGTCTGTGCAGACTCATTTCATTTTGTCAAAAGAAATAGGGCCCTGGTAGTTCTACTTCATAGTGTGTAAGACCGTCAACCACTGCTGCCTCCTTCCGTGTGATTGCGAAGATGGCTGTGGAGAGAGTTCAAACACTGCAGATGGAAGATAAGCTGATGCAGAATTTGAGCTCTCGTGCCCCTGCAGAAGATCCTCAGGCCATAACTGCCTTACGGAATTACCAAACTCAGGCATACGAACTGGGCACTGAGAGAGATGCCTGATAGAAATTCTCACCTTGCTTTGGTGTGTGTGTGGGGGAGGCTTTGGTGTGTGTATGTGTGTGGGGGGGGGCTTTGGTGTGTGTGTGTGTGTGTGTGTGTGTGTGTGTGTGTGTGTGTGTGTGTGTGTGGTGTATGTGTGTGAGCAGAGATGGGGGTGTGGGCTGTGGTGTATGTGTGTAGTGTGTTGGCTGTGGACTGTGTGTGTGTGTGTGTGTGTGTGTGTGTGTGTGTGTTGCCTATCTCTGTGCATGTATGTATCTGTATGTCTGTTTGTGTGCCTGTGTGTCTCTGTGTATGTTTAAACTCTACAAGAAGATAAGTAGAGGTTAAAAACTCAGAACCTTTTAGTTGAAGTCTTAAAAATTTTTAGTTGGTTTTTTTTTTCTTACTAGATTTTCCTGACTGACTGAATGATCCTATTGCCTTCAGTGCTCTGAGACTCAAATTCTGGCTTAAAACACTTTAGTTAGGTCAATGTCTTTTTGCTCTGCAGATACTCACCAGCCTCCCTTCACCCCAGGAAACAAACAGCCCATGTGAGCAACAGATGGAGATGGAGGGAGAAGCAGATGTAAAATATTCCCATACCCCACGGTGAAGATAAGTAATCCTCATGGTTTGAATCTGACATGTGTACACGGACTCCTGCTTTGAGGCTGGATCCCCAGTTTTTGGTGCTATGGAGTTTTAGGAGATTGGGCCTGAACACAGACCTTGGTGGCTGAAGGTTATACTTACGCTTGCTTCTGGATGCACACTCGTGCTTACTGTTACCCCCGTGTGAACAGCTCATGCTGGACCCACCACAGACAATCCCTGGCTGCTGTGCCTTCCCATCATGGTGGACTGAGATCCCTGAGAAATCCCTTTGTTTCCTTGCACTGTTTTTGTTGGGTCCCAATGATGCTAAGGTTAATACCACTTGCTCACTCAGTGGTATGTGTCAGGGCAGACTCCAGAGCCACATGAGCAACCTACACGTGCCACAACACTACGTAACAGTTCCTGATTCTAATTTATTTTCACATTATTTAATGCACATGGATGTTTTAGCTGCATGGATGTCTGTGCACCACATGCATGCATTCCCTTCAGAGGCCAGAGAAGGGCACTGGATCACCCAAGAACTGGAGTTTAAAAAGTTGTAAACTGTGAGTACTGGAAATCAAATCTAGGTCCTCTGGAGTAACAGCGAGTGTCCTTAACTGCTGAGCTGTTTCTTAAATTCTCTACGTCAGAGAAAGGAAGACTCCAGATAGTTGTGGCATATGTTACATGCCACCAGGGTGAAAGCCTAGGACAAAAGTAGAGATGGCAACCCCCATACTACCAGTGTAGCCTCATGAATGCACGGACTCTTTGGTTTTGGTCAGGCCTCAGTCTCACAGGACCTTGAGGAGTTAACCCAGAATTCTATTAGGCAACATTGTTTCAAATACTGCAGTTAAACTGGAATCATTCTCCACCGTACTGAACTGAACTTTAAAAACGAGTGTCATTTACAAACTAAAGTAAGCCTAAAATAACTCATGTCCTGCCAGAATTAACTTGAAAAATAAATCAGTTATGAAGATCCCAACATTGTGCCTGAGCTTCTCAGAACCGCCCATACAGGGAAGGAAAATAACATTAGAAAAGAAAACTAACACAAGCTCCATGAAAGCATTGAAATTCAGAATCCTTCTCCTGCCCTCCACCCACCCATGCATGTCTATTGACCCTAACTTTCTATCAACAGACTTGGCTCCAATTAAAAACGCATCAGCCTAGCCTGCCACCCACAATGCACTCAGACTCTTGGCTATCAAATAAACTCTCAAGCATCCCTAGACAGGATAGGTTCAGGGGAAGGGAAGAAAGTAGCAGGAAGGAAAGGTAACTGAATGTTCCTGCCATCCCCTGTTGTGGCAGCATGTGCTGATATCCTCAGACATTGTTAGCATGGGAGCAGGACTCAGCTATGTATGTGAAGATGAGGCTATATCTCTTTTCCATCCCCAGCAGTACACAGCCTTGTCATGTAAGAGGCTTAGAGTCCTTTCAGAATAACTCAACTCCATGTTCAGCAACCCTGAGTCTCCAGGGCCTCTGGAGTTCCTTCCTCAGAGATGTTGACACACCAGTGTACCGTCATCTGTGTGCTCAATTATTCTACTCACCTGTGTGGGTGTTGAACAACACTCCTATACCTTCACATGTCAAGAGACTATCTAGACAATCCGCATAAGTAGCTTCATAAAATCTGGTTGACTGTGCCCTTGAGAGTCTTATGTGTAGCATTGAATATCCAATCCTACAGACAAGAAAATGAAGGCTTGGCAGGGCAATGACCGGTCTGGTCAGTGTGGTGGGTCTGGGTTCAGAGGGTCTAGCTGGTTCTCCAATCAGTATCTGACTCCTTTCCTCAGATTGTTTCTACCAGGACAAAATTCAAACCCTAGCATCTGCCTTCTATATGTTTTAAATCTCATACCTACAAATGACCAGCATTTCTGGCTCTCAGCTGGTTCTTTTTTCATATCCCTATTCTTAAACAGAACAGACTCCAAGTACCTGGGACACAGGCTCACTTACATTTCTGGAAACATTTGAAAGCAGCAGAGGCCTCTCCCCTCAGCTCTCTTGATGTATTGAGTGCTTATAAGAGAGAAGAGTGTCTTCCCTGTCAGGGAGTCAGGGTGATGCTCAGGGAACTACCCCCAAGGTAAGTAGTGAATCTGTACAGGTCAACCCCGCCCCACACCAGAACTCAAGACCAACTTACACATAACATGTGGGAGGTCTTCTGAAGCCACAGTGCTGAGGAAATTTCAGGAAATGCATCTTTAATTTAAAAAAAAAGTAGAGGCTAGAATTTGCCAGTTACACTCTGCAACCAAATCAAGGCTTGGCCCCAGGAACTTAGTACCTTCCCGTGCCTTTGAGAGGCTACCTCTCCTGACCTCATCAGTCATCAAGTAAGTCATGAGTGGTTTCCAGAAGAATGAAATTGTTGTGTCTCAAACCAAAACCAATCAACTGTCACTGACTGCAGAACTCAGGAAGGTAGGTCCTGTACCTTGCCTCGGCGGTACAGAAAATCTGGCCCTGAAGATGTGAGTTAGGGAGAGCCAACCTGAAGGCAGGAGAGCTAGAGAGCCAGCCCCACCCCCTTGCCAGCTGCTACAGACAAGAGAGCTGGCCCCACCCCTCACGTGGACCAGCTCAACTTTTACCCAGACACAGATTTAGGATTTTGAGTTGACCCATCCCAACATCTACCCAATCTATGAACTGCCAGAGCACATGAAGGAGCTGCTACTATAGATCCAAACGTGCAGGATCTCTATGACACAGGCCAACAAGAGGATACCTGAGAGGAATCCCAGTGAGGATCCTGTATTGATGGTTTAGCAGAAGTCAGAGGCCCTGAATCCAGACCAATGACTTACTGTGCTGAACACTTGCAAGTTAAAAGGGGTGTACAGTGTGACACACAATGATATATCACAGCTTTTTTGATTTGTTTTGTTTTGTCTTTATTTTGTGTTTCCTGTTAGGGGGAGGTTGCAAGGGCAGAGGGATATGAAGGAACAAGGCGATATGTAGGATTAGGGAGCATTATGTGACATTCACAAAGAATCATTAACAGTTAAAGAGAAAAGTCTCAGATTCTAGCTCCTGTAATTGGCAGTTTGGAGGGGAAACTTTCATTTCTATCCTTGGGAATCTCTAAGTATAGGCCACAGAACTAGATAGTTGTACAATCTTTGGGAAGCTGGGGATGGGTCAGCAAAAAGTGGCAAAACAAAATGTTGCTGTGAGCATCCCTCATCCCCAGGAGCTAATTTTCATTTGTGAGGAATTTTGAAAATTTGTTTCATTGGAAATATCTGCCCTGTCGAGGAAAATGGGTCATTGTTAGAAGTGTAGCCTGATTCCAGGAGCTGTTTTCAAGACTGAGCTATCTGAGACCGATGTTGTAAGTAGAGACTGGAATTGATTGATGGGTTCAACTCAAAGGATGCTCCGAACTAAGAAGTGAAATAGAGTGGGTATTTGTCAGCAGCACAGTTCCAGAGATACGGGAGGAATATGCTTCAGGTATCTATAGAACATCTTGGTGATTGTAGGTAATGATAGTGTACCCTGGTGATCAGTGATCCTAGGTAATGATAGAGCATCATGGCGACTATAGATAATGACTATCTGTAATTCAAAAATTCCTAGAGTGGACTTCCTGTGTTCTTGGCATAGAAAAAAGTAGGCAATATGATTGATCCAATCATGTTAATAATATGTACCTTGAACATCCTATTATACCCTGTATATATTGACAGCCATGGTGTCAGTAAGAATAATAAAATCTCAAAGAAATGATGAGTAGGGAAAGAAGCCAAGGGCAAACACATGAGGAAGTGGTAAGATAACCCTATACATGAGTCTCCACCAAGATTGTAGGAGGATAAGAGAGTTGTGTCTTCATCTCTCTCTTGAGTGATTTGCTTCTCTAGCAGACATGCAATTATAAATTTTCTCACCACTAAAAAGACTCATATGCAGTTTAGATTTCCAAAGCATTTGTTGAACATAAATCACTGAACAATTGTGTCAGAGAAGATCTGGCTCTGATCATCCTCATCATGGTTCATCGTGTAAATATGCAGGGATCCACTATACCCTAACTCCATCTGCTTATTCATCATCTCTGTCTATGAACTCAGTATGAGTGAGACATGGGTTAGGTCCCAAGCTGGGGCAGTGGAGGGTGAAGGATTGGACAGTCAGCTTTCTGCCTTCATGGAACTCTGTCTTTAGTGAATCACAAATGTGACTTAGAATTTCTTTTCAAAAGTCTTATTTATATATGTATCTTTGTGGGGCCTGTTAGATTTTCATCTATCTTTCCTAAGTTACTAGACATCATGGACTCAAGAAAATAGAAAGCACACTCGCATGAACCACAGCACTGATTTCATGGATGTGGACTTCCCAAATTTTATTTCAGAGCCTGCTAGGTTGTCTGTATCCAGGAAGGCTTTTTAGTGGAAACAGTCTTCCCCATAAGTTCAGCTCCACTAGCCACAAATGATGCAGTGTCTTTAAAGAGCCACCCTGCTGTGTCTTGTGAGCCTGTTTCCTCTGTGAATGTTGTGCTAGGCATCTCCAGTAACCAACCTCTTCTGTACTCAGAGATGGATCCTCACTTCTGCAAAGGTGCTTCCTGGGCAGACTAGAGATGGGTGTTTCTAATCCCTATCTCTGCATATATATTTGGGCCTTGTGAGACTGAACTCTGCCTGTGCCTCAACCTCCAAGACTCATTAGTTGAAATCCTAACTCCTACTGTGGCTGTATTTGTAGTAATAAAGACATCAAGACTGGCCAAGGTTGTGAAGGGTAAGACCCTAATATCAGATTTAAAGCCCTTGTAATAAGGCACCACAGAAGAGCTTGCAGCTGTTTCTTTGTCTCTCCCCCATGCTTCACTTCACACTGTAGAAGCACCAAGGAAAGAAAATGTATAGTGAGGTAACAATCTGAAAACCAGGAAGATGATCCTGCAAGCAAAGGAGACCTAACTACCTAAAATCCACAGTCTATCAGTCTGTCTGTCTGTCTGTCTGTCTGTCTGTCTGTCTGTCGCAATTCTTTTGAGCATCAAGATTAGCATAGCTTAAAAATGAAAGAACTATGTGGACCCAAGAATGGAATATGGCTGAGGGTGAGACTGAGCTCACAGTGGGACAGGACAACAAAGGAACTCAAAGGAGCTGCCCTCCCGGTTGGTGCCCACCAAGGCCAGGAGCTTAGACTTACACCCACTGGGCCCCTTCAGAGGCAAAGAGTTACCAGCTGTTGGTATCACCTTTGGGTCTCCTGTGAACCTTGCCGTGTTCTATATCCACACCACTATGGGGAGTCAGTGGCCTGGGGTTCAGTGTTCAATTGGTCCATATCTATGGCAATCTGGCAAACTTACGATAGGTGCAGAGCTTCTTACATTTCCTTCTACTTGATCTACTCCACTGATAGCTCCAGAGATAAAAGTAACTTCTGTGAAATCAAAGGAAGCCATAGTCTGAGAGAACATAGAGAAGATAGGAACACACAATTCTGAAAACAGTCAAGATAAATGTTTCCAACTATCTCTTACTAGGGCAATCTGGACCACAAACTCATCCTCATGAACATGATTACAATTCTTCTTTCCATTAGAGTGCTGCCATCTTGCAACTCCTAAAAGGCATCCAAAGCTGAGAGGTATGTTTGCATGTGTCTCTGAGCTCTGCTCTACATGCTGAGACTATCTGGCAGGACATTAATTTTTTTTATTTATTTATTTAGGTTTTTCCAGACAGGGTTCCTCTGTATAGCCCTGGATGTCCTGGAACTCACTTTGTAGACCAGGCTGGCCTCGAACTCAGAAATCCACCTGCCTCTGCCTCCCGAGTACTGGGATTAAAGGCATGAGCCACCATGCCTGGCTCAGGACATTTATTTTTGAAGCTTAAATGTATTCAGTTATTTTCAGATTTGGAAGGGAGGCATCAGAAAGTGGTTGTGATGGTTTGAATAAAAAATGGCCCAATATATATAGGTTCATATATTTGAATTCTTAGTTGTCAGTCACTATATAAAGGGATTAGAAGGATTCAGAGTTATGGCCTTATGGGAGAAAGGCTTTGAGACTTGTTGGTTGTATACTTTGAGGTTTCAAAAGCCAGCATCTGTCTCTTTCACCACTCTCTTCCCATGTACCAGGATGTAGCTCTCAGCTACTGTGCCAGCATTTTCCTTCATGCTGACATGTTCTCTGCCATCATGGTAATAGACTAAAACTCTGAAACTGTCACCATGCTTCCAACTGAATGTTTTATAAGAGTTTTCTTGGTCATTGTACCTATTCACATCAATAAAGTAGTTATTAAGACAAACTTAGTATTATCTGAGAATATCCTAAATACCCTCTGTCCTTTAATAATCAACTCCCAAGGTAATCGATGCATTAGACTCATTCAATTGCAGCTGAAGATTGAAGGAGTGGCCAGAGCATTGAAAACCTGATCCACCCAAGGAGAAAGCACATCCCCTGTATGAGGGAGAGAAAATAAGATGTACCTATTGGGTCCTATACTTTTCACCACACAGTTCCCAGAGAACCTCTTAGCTCTTAAGACCTTTGACCTTGGGCATGAGGAATTGGGGAGGTATGCACAGCAGGCCTCTCCTGATTGTTTGGCACCCAAGGTTGGGCATAGGATCATTATCCTTGTCCAAAACAAGAATGTGTTCACAGAGCTTGCTCATGTCCCCAGCACATTTAAGGAAAGAAGGGGTCATTGCCTAGCTTGAGGACAAAGACAAGAAAGAGTTCATGATTTGTCAACGACATGGCGAAAGTTGTGGTAAGAAGGAAAGGGAGGGAGGTCTGGCAGAGGCTTCACAAACAGCAGCTCAGAATTCACAATGCTGACAGACATTTGGAGCACTCCTCGGATTCACTCAGCTTCATTTTCCTCTTCTAGGTTGGAAGTCAGACTTGCTCCCTCCATAACCGCTTTCTGGGCTTTATGAACCTGTTTAAATGTACGTCAGAATGAGTAAGTCAAGCCTCAGCTGCAGAATGTGTTGCAGGCCAGGCAAGGCTGCACAGTAAGACCCTGTTTAGGAAAAAAAAATCTTTAAAGAAAAACAAAAAACAAAACACTGGTATGTACTTAAGAGTCAGTCCGCAACCCAGGACCTTTCTCTTCTGCTTTGGGGTAGCTGAGAATGAAGCTTCTGTGTGGAGTGGTCTGGCCCTGGTATGGCTGTTGACTGACGTCACACACCTGGGTATGCCTTGACCTGTTTGGCTTTCTCTTCTTCTGTCTATAAATCTTTAATGACAGTTATGTTCTCAGAATGTTGGGAACATTCAAAGGTAATGTGTGTGAAACCCACCGGGCTGGGCAGAAACTAGCCACCATGGATGTCAGCTACCAGCATCTTCTTTTGTTCATGAGGAGACTGTTAAAGGTGAACTCTGAGCTCCTTTGAGGCTTCTATTGAAAAGTGGCTGAGTGCTGGGCTGGATTGAAGGAATCTGACAGTAAGGGATGAGATGAGGCTCTCTGGTGAGGGGTGTATCCTGTGAGGCTGCACAGAACCCACAAACACCTCCAGGAGGAGCTGAGCCTTCTAGTAAGGGACATCCTGCCATTTAGAAGACTATCAATAATGATATTAGATTTGCACAGTCTTGTCAACAGTAGCAGGCTTTATTCTAAGACAAGACAGATCATAAATCCTTTCCTAGATCATTACAAGTAATTTATACATTGCTAATTAATCACTCTGACGTCATAGGAAGCATATGTTACCTTTATGTTGAAGAGGAGAGAAGGAGAAACTTGGAACCTGAGGAGAAAGATAAATCAGTAGCCCCCGCAGAAGCATCTCTCTTGCTATTATCTGGACTGAATGTCATTGATACAGGATTAATGTGTATCAAATGCTAATTTTTTTCTGTTGAAAACTGTTTTTCCTGGAGATCTTGTTATAGAAAACATATGGCAGGCCTCCCAGCAGGGCCAAGAAAGAAGCCTCAAGCTTTAATCCCAGTCTGAGTGGCACCCACAAAAGCTGTAAATAATTTAACAAAAGACTAACCTTCTAACAGCTCAGGAGTGGCACACACAGAGGCAGTCTTCAAACAGGTAGGGAGCCACCCCAGGCAGAGAGACTCCCCAGTCTCCTCTCTCTACCCAGGATGTGCTCCTGCCTTCTCCTGCCCCGCCACTTTCTGTCATAAAAACAATTCCAGTGGTTTTAAAGTACCCTCTTGGTTGTTTGTTTAATATTAAAATATTAAGGCTAAAAGAGAACTTGGGGGTCAAAGAAAGCAAGCAGTACCCGGGACGCCTTGCGATCTCTCACTGGGAAGTCTGAGGCAGTTTGTACAGGTTATACCCAAGCAGGTAAGGTCTCTGCAGGGTGTGAGGAGTATAGCAGTGTGAATGGGGTTCCAGGCTAGACCCAGAGGTGGGACCCTAGGCCAGCCTTGGGTTCACTCACTAGCAAAGCTCTTCCTTTGTATGTGGGGTCTGTCAGGAAGCAGGTAGACAGAGTCTGTGATGCCTGCACTCCCGGGGTCTATGAACCATAGAATGTAGAGGAAAACAGTGGTATTGAAAGCCGACCTGCACAGGGGTCCTCATCTCTGAATGCAATGTAAAAAAAGAATAAAAGGAGATGCAATGGGGGACTCACAAAAGGCACTCGAGGGAAGGAGTCAAAGTAGACCTCACAGAGGGAGCCTCTTCTCCAAGTAGAAGACTTGCCCTGACCTGGTGGCCCGTTCTCCACATCTTTCTATAGCTGTACCTGTGAGTGTCTTAGTGGGAAGGGTTGGAAGAAATGGCCAATCTGCCACAAATGAGCCTCTCATCCTCATTTTCCAAAGTGTAATTGTCTTGGCTGATAACTTCAAAACACGGTAGCATTCTAAGAAAGTCTGAAATTCATGAAAACCGGCCGAAGGTTTATAAAACAGTGCTCAGGAAAGCAGCCCATTTTATGTAATAATGGAGACACTGGTTTGGTATATCCAATATTGTTTGGACAAGATTCAGTTCTATTTTTAGGAGATTTCAATTTCCTCTCCCATAAACCCTATGAAATACAGTGTGTGGCATATTTATAGTGACCCTTCTAGGGAGTCCTACTCTTTTGGCCCCTTTAATAAGCCTAAATGAGATGATCTCCCCCCTCACTTCACTGAGCAAATAAATAGATGGCCATGACAATCATGGATTACACTGAGTTCCTTGCCCCCCCATTAACCCCTCACACCCCACAGTCCCACTAACAAATGCTCTACCAAGATGGGACTAAGCAATAAAAGACAAAATTCAAGGCCATCTGGTGGCTCCATCCCATTTATTTCATTGACAAGACCTATAAATAAGAAGGCATATTTTCCAAAGGCAATCGTGAAATTTGCTATGCAAACTACAAGCCCAAGCTCCCACTGGCCCTTTCTTCTCCTAGTATCTGTGTGGGGCCTCCTCCAGTAAGGGCCATTTTACAGCACTGCATTTTCAAAAGCACTCTGCAAAATTAACCAATTTATTCCCAGGGAGAGAAGGTAGCAGGTTCAGCGTTGAAATGAAACAAGTTAGCTGGAACCTTCCCACCCGGGACAGGCAGTCTTACTCTTGCTTGGTACATCTTTAGTGCCAGCCCCTCGCATCTTTCTAGATTCTTCATTTCTTAGGATGCAACTGTGAAGAGAAGTGTTACACATACTTCCCAGGGAAGAGCAGCAGTATATCCCTGACAGGACAGAAGGAGGGGCTGGCTGGAGGAACTCGCCCACTGTGCCTTCTGAGACACAGTTCTAGTATTCACCCACACTACACATACCACACACACTGATTTCTTCTGTCCCTTGTATCTGTGATTTATATGAATTTACTCTTCGTGGGCTTCTTATCATGAAGTCAGAAGTGTCTTGGCGACTTGGTTTCCTGCTGAATCCCTTTCCCAAAAAGGCCACAGGACATGTCAGTCACTTAAGCATTGACAGATCCTATGTCCCTGATCCTAACCCTGTGTGGTACACACACCATGTGCACAGCCTGCATTTTGAAAGATATTCAGGAAACTAACCCACATTTATTTGTCAAGTGCAGCTATCATGTCACCCGTGGGCACTTTAGGATCATTGACGTAATCCAGGGAGAGCATTGGCGTAGCAATAGGTAAAACCTGGATGACAGGATCCTGCTGGGAACAGACCTCCAGAGGAGCTATAATGTGGGAAGTAAAGGCAAAGGAGCAAGGAAAGCGAACATCCTCTTCCCTAGCCACTGCTGTGATGCCTCAAGAGCACCACTGGTACTGGTGCCAGGTGCAGCCAGTACTCTTTAAGGAATACTGAAGGGACCCTGTTGCTGGCTCATCAGGGTAGGATTAAGGGCTAAGCCCAGATAGCATGAGCATTGAAACCTCAAAGACAGCTGTTTCTAGTCACTTGCCTTTCAAGAGAGGCAGAAAACCATGCTCCCATAGGAGGTAAACTGTAGTGTGCTAGGCTGCACCCCAAGATCCTCTAGTCCAATGTCAGTCCCCAAAAGTCCTGCAGAAGAGACACACAATTCTGTCAGTCTAGGGTAGTCAGTCACGGCCTTTCTGAGCCCCAGGTGTCTGGGAGGTGCTGCTGGTGTCACATGCCCAAGGGTCAGGTGCATTCAAGGAAAGCTGTCCATCAGTTAGTGTGCCTAGGACAGCTGTCAGCACCTTACCATTTAGGATATGTGATACTTAATTATCGACCTTCCCTGTTTCCCTACCCAGATACTCAGAATAGAGGTTAGGAATAAATGGGCTCAGGGAGAAGCTGATCTGACCTTGTACCCTTGGGATCTGGACCCTCACGGATGCCTCTAGTGCATCTATACACCCCTTGACATCATCACTCCAAGGATCCCTACACTCATGTAACAGTATCTAAGTTGTAGCTCAGATTACAGTGGGTTTTTTTTTTAAGTTCCCAGGACATCATTTAGCCTTCTCAGCTTTGTTTCTTTTACAAAGGACTCAGTGGAAATTGGGCTGAGTGTTTAACCCAAGTATCCCATTCCTCAGCTCTTATTGTCCTTCTTGGTTTTGACATTTTGAAATAGTCCCAGAAAAAAAATTGTCTGTTATTTTATAATCTGGTGATGGTGGTGGTGGTGGTGGTGGTGGTGGTATGTGTTTCATAGTGATTAGACCCAGCTTAATGTTTTTATAAAATATGTGGTGAAAACAAAACTCCATCTTCCCTATCACCTTCCTTCGCTTCTGCTATCACAAGCTCCCATGTGGCCGCTTGACCAGGTCTGCACACAGGGGAAATGCTGCATGTAAGGAGGAAGGGGAACCTCTGTGTCTTATTATAGAGGAATAAAATTGGTATGGATGTTTGGGAAAACAGCAAAGGGATTTCAGAAAAATAAATAAGTAAATATAAGTACCACACAAGAAATAGCCACCGTCAGCTGGAGAAAATGAAATGTATGTCTTCAAGGATGTGAGCACCCCATTGTCCCTGACACTCAGCACTGAGGTCAAGCTGCAGAAATAGCCCAAGAGTCCATTGAGAGCTGAACATTCCATTAGAATGTTCCACAATGGGAAAGAGGGACTCTTTGCTTTGGTAACAATGGATGAACCCTGAAGATGTTACACTAAGGGAAATAAGACATAGAGAAACACAGATCAGAGGGACTTATTTACATGAGGCATAAAAGAGTAGAACCCCAAACAGACCCAAAATAGAGCACAGTCTATACTTAATACTACCATATTCCACCAATAACCAGGAGAGTAGGTCTCAAGTATGTGAACCCATGAATGATGACCCAACAGAATATGGCTATCTTTTAACTTTATTGATTATGATGAACATTTCACAATACAAACAGACATCAAGTAATCACTTAGAATGTCTACTATTATATTTGCCCATGGTATCTCAATGAAGCAGGAAAACTTAAAGTTGAATTGAAAAAGACCGTAATCACTCTCAATAATCAGGACGACTTCTGCCTTTTGAATAATTATCATTATACACAGAGATAGGTGTGGCTCTCACTCCTCATCATAGAGACTTCTTTCTGCATTCAACAGTAGCCATTACAACTAGTCAAACTTCCCAGGACAGCAGACCTCATGGGGAGCTCAGCAACATATGACAAATCTACAGCACAAGCCCTATACCTCCAGCTTGGGGAATATTGCAGAAGAGAAGGTAGAAAGATTGTAAGTAATGAAGAACAGAACCTCAGCTACAGATTGGAGCTTCTTGACATGACCATTGGGAAGTACACCAATGAAACTGCAACCACATGGCCACCTAAAGACGTCCTGAATGATGACAGTGCTGGTGGATATATTGATGTACGTGGGGGAGATCTCAGAAGTCCTGCTTCTTAGATGAATAGCCACAAGCAATTAACAACCACTAAGTGTCACAGAATTGGTCTTTCCCAGAGATGAGCCACCTAATTTGTAATTAAATGTGTGGTCAGCCCTAAAATCCTATGTATATGAACACCATTAAATGGACTCAGCAAATTGTGTGAGTATGTGTGTGTGCCTGTGTGTAAGTGCGCGCGTGCGTGTGTATAAAACAATAATTAAAGCAAAACAGTTCATGAATTTGAGAAAGAGTGAAATGGTACACTGAAGGAGCTGAAGAGAGAAGAAATAAGGGTAAAATTGTAAATAAATTAATAATATAAAAAAGAAAATATTGCCATAATAGTGTTGAATGTCTATCTACAAAGAAAGAGAAACCTTCATGAGTGATGGTAGATCTACAATGACTGTTCATGGAGTAGTGTTGTCTATTGACTTCACTGGCTGTCTTAGATGAGAAAATATGTTCTGTCGGTGTCAATGCAACACAGATGCCCTGACTTAATAAGTTCACACACAGCTAGTAGTTTAAGTTGATTGGAAACAAGAATTACTTTTTTTCTCAGCCACAGCCAAGGTGGAACCCATGACTGATTATACTGTACAGCTTACATGGTGCACTAGCTCAAGGAAACAAGCTCTAGCTTAGACACCACAGTAGAAGCACCAATGGGGATACAGGAATTACTTTGAAGTTCTTGTCTTATGCCTCTGTAATTCATACCTCCCAACATGTCACTCCACTTAACAAGTCAGCCACATTAAGCAGGGTCCCTGTTTTGGTGTATATTTAGGAATTACATTCCCTAAAAATGCAGTTAGCATCATTATTCGGGGATAGCTAGGTTTTGAGGCAGGACTGTCCACAGCAGCTCCACATCCAAGCCAGCAGGTGAGGCCACTTCAGGCTCTGGACTAAAAGGGGGCACTGAGAAAAAGGAAGTTATCTCTGACTTCCCTTTGTCCTAACGCTTCACATTCTGTAACAACTATGCAGCCGCCATGCAGCCAAATGTCTCGGGAATGCCGTTTTATCTCGACAGATGTGGCTTAAAGGCGTATAAGTGGCACCTACTGAGAATGTAATGGACTGATTTCCTGGGCTCTAAATCTTGACAAAGCGTTCTCTATCTGGATTCAGACGAAGACCACGAAGCATGCAAACTCAGATGTCTCCATCAGATACATCACAAGGGGGCTGTGCGGAAGGGCCAGTCAATATAGCCAGTGTCCCTCCCTCTCCTGAAGATGAAGTCACCCATCATGACAATGTAGATGGCAGCTGCAATCCCTATCAGCCCTGAGTTCTAACTAGGGTTTATGGAGAGTGAGATTATGCAATCTTCTGTATTTTTATAATTATGGCACTATGTCACAGAAGTGGGCTATCCGATCCTGCTTCTGTGGATGTGTAGTGCAATGTGGGAAATGGCATTCCAGACTTCCACACAGTGTGCTGCAAGGCTCAGCTCTGCTACCACCTTTATGTTACCTGGACCCACAGTGGGAAGCCAGAGACCCCTAGTCTCTGCTCTCTCTCCCCAAAAGCCAGATGATTTTTTCTACTAGCCTTGTGGAGTTGGCAAAGGATACATAGAGACATAGAGACATTTAAGAGAGAATATATATATATATATATATATATATATATATATATATATATATATATATTAAGAAGCTTTGGGCAGTATTACAATACACACACACACACACACACACACCATGGAGAAAGCAAGCAACGCTAGGGAATGATAATGAAGGCACCTGGATAAGGCACCTGGTCCCACATCTCCAGCATCATTATCTAGTCTTTCAGCATTGCATCATGAATCTGTGGTCTACAGATGCGGACCACATTCATAGCTACCCTGGGACACATGCACACAGACTGTTGAAACATATATCTCATACACTGAGGTGTCCATATAAGACTTTTGGCTTCCTCGGCTTAGGTTTCTTCTCGGGGATCTCCCCTACAGGAAGTTTTTGATATGGAAATAGATGAATCATTTAGGTGTTTATGTGTCTGAAATGGTATGGCACATGATGAACCCCAAGTAAAGCACAAGCACCTTGTGTCTTCACTACCTAATACTCATCCCAAAATCAAACTGAACCAAACCTGAATATCACACCTCTAGCTAGATATGGTGGAAGAGGTCAGCTGTACTGTAGTACATGTTATCAGGGATGGGCTTCTCCCATCCATCCACGTTTCTTGGCATATTCCATGCCACAGTCATTACTCATTGTCATGTGACTTTGGAATGTTCTCCACAGTCTTAGACTTTATCTAAGCCCCAAGGCTTTAAGGTTGGTGGTTGGGTGTGACACCTTTGAGAAGTTTTCACATCCACTGGAGCAGGAATTAGATCCAGTGCAGGGATGGAGTTCCCATGTGAACCTGGATAGCTTCACATATAAGGCATATTGAGATCCATATTCAGGAGCAATGTCCTGGCTCCTCAGTTCAGCAGCTAAGAAGGATACAGAATAATCTGTTGGGGCTGCAGTCCCTGTGAGACTGTTAATCCCCAAATTGTAATGGCCGTGCTACTTGCTAACTGCATATAATCAGGCAAGCTTTTATCTCTAAGCCCTCTGTGTGTTCATTGTAAGATGAGTACATCTCATCAACAGAGCTGCCACTTTGTTGGTCACATCTTGGATCATTGGCCGAGTTGGACACCTGGGGGCACAAGACACAGTGTGTGGCCCTCTACTGACAGCCACATCTCTAGGTGAGAGTCATCTACATACCACTCCTTCCCGTGTGACTCTTCCACCCTTCCAGGATTTCTGAGTCTCTCCTGGCTCACAGAACTCCCGAGAACAGACGAGTAGAGATCAGGCTCAGGCCAGAAGCCCAAGAACGCACAAGATCCACCCATGCCCATGTCCTCTTTTTCATTCTCAGCCATCAATATGAGGACAAAACTTGAGCGTCAGTCCCCTGCGTATGTGAAGTAGAGGCATGAGGCATCAGAGCACAAATTAGCATTTGGAGATCCAAGGTCATCAGCAGGTGTCCGGATTCCAAGAATGAAATCATGGCAGGTCCTGGTGGCCTGGTGCCTCTGGGATGGCTGTGAAGGTCTATACTTAGTAATAACCAAAATAGGATTTATATGGCTCCCTCCCAAGGGTTCTCTGAAGAACACACTGAGGAAGTTGCAGGAGGCACCCTTTCAGCAGAAATGCAGCCTCCTCTTGCTGGTTGGGAAAGCACTGTGACCAGGCAGAGCTATTCTTAACACAAAGTTTACATGTAAACAGAGGGGAAGAAAAATCTAGTGGAATGTTTGGCCTTCCCCAAAATTGAGCTCATAAAATATTTTTAAGCAAATGGCTCTGCTCTTAGGAATTACTTACTGTTTTTTTTATAGTCTAGTGTTAACCAAAGTCATAAAAATGTAATGAGTTAGACTGTGCAGAAGTGTCCGTGTCTTCAATGCCCGTTCCCAGAATAGTAACATGTGGTTTTCATGTTTAGTAGGGATCATCTGAATGTCCCAAAAATGTGTTACGAATTGTTTCAGAAATCAGAATTAGCTACAAAGAAAGAATGAGACACAGTTTGTCTCCCTCTTCCTCAGTCATATCCTTACAACACTATCCTTTGTCTCTGGCTACCTCAGGGGCCAGTCCAGCTTATAAAGTTGGCACCAGTCAAAGGCCTTATTGCTCAGCAAGAAATCTTTTCCTAGCTCCTTACTGGAATTCTCTGGCCCTGCTGCAGCCTTTTCTGAGATATAAACCCTTGGGAGGAAGGTCTCTTTCCTCATGAGCTTCTTGGTAAAATTTGTGCATTACTGGCAATAGTAGTAATACATGATAAGGCTGTCTGAAAGCCAGGATAGCATCTGCTCCCCAGTATGTTTCACACCTGTGGATCACCTGGTATGAGAAACAGGAAGTGAAGTCATTGTATTCATTCACAGTCCAGTTCTATAGGTAGCAGAAGTAGGGATTTGAAGTCTATCGAGGAGCCCCAGACCAGCAGGACTTAGTTCGTGTCTCTATAGAATCCTTCACACATGAGCTGGAAGTGGGAAGGCAATGTGCTACACTCCATATAATGTATACATGATGTAACAGGAACAAAGGCCCAGCTGAAAGCCCAGTGTGCTGACAGCAACCAGTCCTGCCATTGCAATAAGGCTTGACTATTCATCTATGTGGTACAATAATACTGCAGACAGCACTATGGTTTCTCCATGATTTCTGCTCCAAGTTCCTGCTTCAGTTCCTGCCTTGACTTCCCTCAATAATGGACTATGTCCAAGAAGTCACCATAAGATGTAAGATGACATAAACCTTTTCCTCCCCTAAGTTGCTTTCAGTCAAAGTGCATCATCACAGTAATAGAAAGGAAACCAGAACACAGGTGAGGCAATGGCATGGTCTTGTCCTTCCTGATAATGAATAACATCTCCTGAGGTACTCTTTATACACCACAAACTCTGTTTGACTGGCTGGGAGTCATTGGGTCTCCCCATCTGAGCCACGGGCTTCTGCAAAGCTCCCAGATCGCTGGTGGATCTTGCACCAACAAGCTTTCAGTTGTCTGGAGCCTCCGACCACTGCTTCTCAGTGTGGGGGACAGACCCTGCAGTGCAGAAGGATCAGGTGTCATCTCATATGACCCTTGTCTTATGCCACTGGGGAAGTGAGCAGAGAGAGGTCTATCCAGGATGGCCCGAGGCCACAGCCCAGTTGAGCAAAGGACCTGTGGACCTTGAAGTCTGATGCTGGGCTTTTTCCTATGTTACTAAGTAGAAGGTAGGTAGCTTGCTTTGTACCCAAGGGCCTCCTGATGAGGTGTGATCAACAGATGAATGATTGATTGTTCTGACAGATGAGTAAGTGAGCTGATAACCACTGACAACACATGTCTGCTCACATAGTCACTCAGGGACACCATTAGGGAGCAGGGAGGACACTAGCACATTTTCTTGTGAGAATAGACAAGATAAAGGTAGGATTCCTTTTCCTGCTCGGCCCCTTTCTGTGCCCCAAACACCCCAGGGGCTTCTTGAGAATAGGAGTGAGGCAATAAAAATGATTCAAATTATTTCTGGGTTTGTACTCAGGACCTAAGTAAGTTTGGAAGGAAGATGAATGACCACACCAAGCCTTTGTTTTTGGGTAATTGGTTAGGCAACTCCTGTCTACAGGATGGCTGTGGGTTGGTGTGCTCTGGGACACCAGCGACACCAGCCTCTAACGGTGCCCATTACTCATGAAGGATTTCCTTCTGAGTGGACACTGCCCACAGAAGATCCAAATTCCATCGTTAAGTCCTGCAGGATTTCCGTGCTGTCTGGAGGGCCCCTGATGCCTTCCAGTCTCTCTATATCCCACCTATCATGTATTTTTCTGGACATTTCCCCTTAACTTTGCACCTAGACCAAGACTCTGAGTTGCATCCCAAAGTCATCTGGACCTCTGAAGGCAGATCAGGAAGGAAAACCAATGAGTTTCACAAGCAGTGTGGGAAGAGTGTCCCTGGCCACAGCCTCTGGATACATCTGAGAAGGAATCATGCCATTGAAAAGAAATAGGTATGGCTTAGGCGGATTATGCTGGAAGATGGTGACCATGCTTGCAGCATACTGAGGTGTTTGTCCTACAAGAATTTCTTTTTCTCCTAGTTGGACATCAAACAGAGCACCCAGTGAGTTTGGACCTCAATTCACTGGCACACTAGGACGAGAACGGCACTCAGCAGCCTTGTAAGAATCCAGGAAGCAATTCCACATGTCTCCAATGTGGAGACTATGGCACAAACTGAAGAAAGCCACCAATTTCACAGATGAATCTTAATCCTGGGTCCTGAAACTGGGTACCAGGTGGTTTTGCAGTGTCCCAAAATAAGGCCCTCAGTTTTAACAGCAAAACATCATTGGGGGGAGACAGTTGAATATTAGTGAACGTAACATGCCAGAAGTCCCAGTAGGTGCTTGGGCATCAAACTTCCTCCGTAGAGAAAGGAAATTGACAGCCTAGATATAGAAAGAAAAACCATAACCAGGGGTGCTGTGAAAAAAGGTCCCTGGAGTGCAGTGTCCAACCTCTGGGATGATTCATCAGCCCTGTCCATGTATGATGTCCCCTAAAATGGGGTGTTCATGGGCTGACCCTGCAGAGAAGCTTGAATGCCGCCTTGTCCAGCTTGCCTCAAACCAACAGAGAACAATAGAGCCATTCTGAACATGCCCTGGGACAGTATCACCCTCCAATCCACAGACTCTTACTCCTATATTCTTTCATGGGGTTCTGAGCCCAATGAAAAGTATTTGTTAAGTGACAAAGAAACTCATGCCTGTCCCCAAGTCTTTCTCTGCAACAAGCTAACGAGCTGGACTTAGAGAATGCCACTCGTATTTATGAAGATGCCTACATTTTTGTACAGAGCAAACCAAATATCAACATTCCTCCTTCCCTTGAGACATGGTTTCCATTGATTCCTGCTCTACCCAGCACCAGGAGTTTCCTCTTCCTTCACTCCCAGGCTCTATTTTGCCATGTGAGGAGCATCCAGGATCTGTAGGCTCAAAGTGTTCCCCCCAAATGGGCACTCAAAAGTCGGCACAGAGACTGCTGAGAATTCCAGTCAAGTTACTCTCCATCCATCTCGTCCTTGTAACCTTTTGATCTTTGTTAACGGTTGTGAATAACAGACAACCATGTGCAGGGAAGATCCTTGGTCTGCCTGCTCATGCAAGTGGTGCAGAATGAGTGAGCATGCTTCACAACACAGGGATAGGAGATCTACACTGATGAAGACTTGGATCAATAACTTGAAATCTTTAGTGTCCTCTTCCATGCTGTTGTCTCTGCTCTTCCAGGGTCTGGATGGTCCTGGTCCTGAGTTATCTAAGGAGGACCTGGATCTCATGTGATGGGGATACCCACTGCTGACCCTGTGTCTGCAATAATGCTGGTACAAAGAGCTCTCAGAAAGATTGGCTGGAGGATTTTTGAGACTAGAGAAGTTCCTCATTTCAGCCTCTAATGGGGGGCAAGTGAAGCTGGCTGGTCCTCACATTACAGCAGCTCTAGGAATCTTGCAAGGTACTACTTCTGAGAGGCATCTGTGTGAAAAAATTTTGAAGAAACTCTTCCTTTGTACGTTTAATCTCTTGTGTGAAAGAAAGGCTTGTAGATGACACCAGCTACCCAGTTAACAGGAAACTTCCAGAAATTATACTCAACTGGGCTCTAAGGATCTCGGTATAGAGGAAATACAAACACAATGAATGAAATCAGTCCTGTACATGCCACCCTCCCAAGTAAGACCCTCATAGTCCCCAGAGCAGTTGTCCTCTCATAACTCCTAAGAAAGAACTCTTAAACCCATAGTACCCCCACATTACAGGCCGTCCTGCAATGGTCCCTCCACCACAGCACCTCTTCACAGTCTCCCTCTCCTGTGGGGTAAATAGAGCCAAGTGTGCTAGTGTTTCCTTCTTTTTTCCCATTTTCTTTGACTTAAGTCAGAATAGCTTTGGTGCAGGTAACACTACTGACTGCCACAGACTTGCTTCTATCCCTTGCCTTCCTTTTTTTCTTCAGTTCCTCCTGTTCAACAGACTCCTTCCCCAAAGTAGCTGAACTTTAGGAACTTCCTCTTCCCAAGGAACACCAGAACCTTGATGCAGACTGGGGAAGTAGAGATTTCTCCCAAGTCCCAGAAAGCCCCTGACATTCAGTGAATAAATAATGACCAGGGCTGAATGGAGGAAAATAATGTCTCAGGTCCTTCCTCTCCATTGAGAGCCTTGCTCTACAGGTCAGCTTCTTCTTCACTGAAGTTCTCCCTTCAGTAGGACTGAGACAGCATCCACATTGCCCCACCTTGTATCTTAAAAGGTTGATCTACATAAACAACAATAGGGTCCAGAAAGCATCAGAGACCCACCAGGGCACCGGATGTGTGGTCTATTATTCAAACAAGTGTCCAGAGTGGTTTCAAAAGTGACAGACCAAAGGAAAGAGAGAAATGAGGAATGATGAGGGCATGGAAAACCACCATTCAAACTTTAGGTCTGTGCCCAGGAGACAAAGATTTCCAGGACACCAAGGACATTTGTGTGCATGGGTCTGTGGGCACCAATGGACTTTATTAGTCAGAGTTTCTATTCCTGAACAAAACATCATGACCAAGAAGCAAGTTGTAGAGGAAAGGGCTTATTCGGCTTACACTTCCACATTGCTGTTCATCATCAAAGGAAGTCAGGACAGGAATTCACACTTGGAGTCAAGAGCTGATGCAGAATGCAGAGGCCATGGAGGGATGTTACTGGCTTGCTTCCCCTGGTTTTGCTCAGCTTGCTTTCTTATAGCACCCAAGATACTAGCCCAGAAATGGCACCACCCACCCTTGATCACAAATTGAGCCTTACAGCTGGATCTCATGGAGGCCTTTCCTCAAGGGAGGTTCCTTTCTCTGGGATAACTCCAGCTTGTGTCTAGTGACACACAGAACCAGCCAGTATATAGACCCATGTGTACATACACTCATACATTTGCACGTTTACAAACATCAGCTCCTGCTAGACTATGGTGCCTCGGGTTACTGGGCAGGTCTCATGTAATGGCTCAATCTAGGGAAAGGTGATGTAAAATGCGCAAGTTTGAAGGCTTCTCTCAAATCTGAAATTCTAGGAGCAAAATAATTATCCAAAGTCTCTAGGCTAAGTGCCAGCTCTCCCCCGTCCAATCCTGTAGCTCCTGGGCTGGTTCCCTGAGCTTCTCTTGCACAAAAGTGACAGTGTATGTACCTAAGCACCACAGAATAGATGTGGACATGGACAAGAACTCCTTCTAGGACCCTAGAGGCTAAATAACAGGAAGAAGTCACCTCACATTCTAAAGAAGTCCTTGGAGAGTTAGAGAATTACTCCAAGGGCTTAGCAGCTGTGAGAGCTGACTATTGTCTCCCCACAGGAATGGCCGCATCTCAATCCCTGGATTTATTAATGTGGCCATCTTGAGAAGCAGTATCCTGTGGGTGGATTAACTTAAGTCTGCAAGTAAGTTAGTGGGATTTTATTCAAGCAACGAGAGGCACCATGCCCATCACTGCCAAGGCTACACCATTAACCAGTAAAGCGCCATGCCAATCACTGTCAAGCTTATACCGTCAGCCAGAGAGGTACCATGACCATCATTGCCAGGTCTCTCTTGCTATCCAGGAAAGCATCATGACTACAGCTGCCGAGTCTATACTAAAACCCAGAAACCAAACCATGTGAAGAAACCTAACCACCCTGCCTGCCTGATTGTATTTTTTGTTTTTGTTTTGGTATTTGGGTGTTCATGTTTACATGGCAAGCATTTGTCTTTGAGCCGTTTGTCTGCATAGCATGCCTAGATATTGTTTGTTCCTTTTATGTGGCTTCGACCAATGCAAACTTAAGGTACTCAGGCTGTCATAGTAAGCAACTTCCCAAGCGAGCCATTCCCATCCCCTAGTGATCTCTCTTTTAAGTGGTAGGGGATGGGCCAAAATGACAACTGATTAGCAGAGAAAGTATGCACAGTTATGTCCGGGCACACACCAGAGAAAGAGTGTGAACTGATAGATTGTGGTTACAGGGTGAATGTTGGCATCAAATGTCATCAAAGAGGGTGTCTCGAAGGAAACTACACTGTGGGTGTAACAGAGGGCATGGAGACCACAAGAGCTTGGAATGGCCTTCTTTATTACACCTAACCTAAACCTTCTCTAAAATAAGATTTATTAAAATATAAACCCCAACAACCCCAGCTGAGCCCCGGGCCTTCCTGCATCCTTCTTTGCAGCCCTCTCATTTTTGGTCCGGAATCCAAAAATCTCAGGTCAAGCTCTACGCACAGGAAATGAGATGCTTTGACACTGGGGACCTTGTTTTCTACTTCCAGCCCTTTTGAGAGATTGGGAAGATCCGGGAGAATGACTTAGAAATGAGGTTCTATATTAATTTTCAGAAATCAGTGATTTTTCTGCTGGACAGTTTTAATGTAATTCTGTAACACATTAGACCAGCCTTTCACTGTCTTTGAAATGTAGTGTGTTAAGGATGGTATGCTCAGGTTAAAAGAGTCTGGTTGAGAACACCAGGATTTACATGAAATTATCAGGCAGACTTTGATAGGGGCCTGGACAGACTCAAAAGAGCAAGTTTCATACAAGGCTGTCTCATTTCCTTTCAAAGCACCTTGATCTCCAAGCAGTCATCTATTAATTATATTACAGATAAGGTAAATAAAAGCTAGCAACGTTGAGATCACAGCTCCTTTCTTCTGGTGCAGACTAAAGGTAGGGATGGCTGTGAAGTCTGTGGGCATAAGGGATGAGAAGGTATTCCGTAACCGGGAGGCTGCGTTTATTTTGACACGTGATGGATAGATCTGAAGTTCAATGCCAGAGAGCTTCATGGAGAGGGCTGCAAAGAATGCAGGAAGGCCCGGGGCTCAGTTGGGTTTGTTGGGGTTTATATTTTAATAAATCTTATTTTAGAGAAGGTTTAGGTTAGGTGTAATAAAGAAGGCCATTCCAAGCTCTCGTGGTCTCCATGCCTTCTGTTACACCCACAGTGTAGTTTCCTTATTAGTGTCCCACTACAGGAAGAAGTAATTCTTACCCATGCCTACCTCGCTAGTAGAGAAAAGGAAGAGTAAATTCTATAGATGATATCCTGTGCCTTGTCACTGTGATCTAACTATAATCAAACAATTCAGATGCTGAAAACAGTTGTCAGCAGAGACTCATTTCTCAGAACTCTGAAGACTGGGAAGCCAAGTTAAAAACTTCCAGTAGACGTAGTGAGTGTGTGTTAAGGCCCCTGATGGGCTCGAAGGTGCTCCCTAAAGCCCTAGGTTGATTAATCCCCATTCCCACAGCGAGGAACGAAGATCTCTGAGATGTGGTTAAATTGGCAAATGAGTATGTTTGTTATAAAAATCTGCTCTAATGCTCACTTACATGTTTCTCTTCATTATTTTTCCCCTTTTACTTTCTACGTATGGTCACCTGGCCAGTGCTAGGTGCAACTCTTGAGTCAGACTTCAGGGCACTAATCAAATAAGGCTTCCTTCCTTATAAACGATCCATTTCGGGCTGGTGAGATAGCTCAGCGGGTAAGAGCACCCGACTGCTCTTCCGAAGGTGATAAGTTCAAATCCCAGCAACCACATGGTGGCTCACAACCATCTGTAACGAGATCTGGCTCCCTCTTCTGGAATGTCTGAGGACAGCTACAGTGTACTTACATATAATAAAATAAAATAAATCTTTAAAAAAAAAAAAAAAACCGATCCATTTCCAGCTTGTAGCAGATCATCCTGGTTTGCCCTGTAGGTCTTTCTTCCTTAACATCTGCTCTTGGGTGAAGAGATAGGACTGCTTCCTCAGACTTCTCATCTGGAAAGTACCACCCTGTAACCCACTGACTCTTTAAATGCCCACCTCTCAAACTATTTCTTGGTGCTGAGACCAACCTATAGTTTGGAAAAAGATAGGCTGCAAAAAGACAGACAGATAGATAGACTTTCCAATGTCCAGCATCCCTAACCCTCATCTCTGCCAGCTCATACTCAGAGTGGCTGCATGTGGGAGCTGAGGAAGGCTAGGTGAGGTTTTCTGAAATCCCTGCAGTGCCTGTAAAGTGGTGGTGATCCAAGCATGACCAGTCATAGTTTACAAAGAAAAGCCATGAACTTGACTCCAAATGAAACTCAATACAGTAAGCCTAAAGGTGATATGGACGCACATGTTTGCTGCAGTATATGTCATGTCTAGTCCTAAAATGATCCAAGGTCATTTACAGGCACAGATACCAAAATCTTTATAAATTATGTCCATAAAGTCAGTCCTTCAGTGGTAAAAGCAAAATGTTTAATATAGCGAGAGCAACTGAAACGTAACACAGGAGCTAAAAAGATCATGCTCTTAGTATGAGAACAGAGACCTCACCTGTAGGGCTAGTATTGGAGATTTGATGGCCCAAGTCAGCGATGAAACCCTCCATGGGCAGAGGGACCTTCAGGCCTGTCCAAATCTATCTCTGTCAAGTTCCTCAGAGCGCATATTCTAAAACTGTGACCCTAATACTGCAGAGTGTGAAAACATTTGGAGATGGGACCTTTAAAGGGACAACTGAAATAAACATAAGCATCCTAGCATGGGTGTGAGCCCATCATGATTTCCGCCCTCATTAGAAAGGATGTAGACATCTGCACTTCCCTTGTCAGTGCTGGGACTCTGTCTGGCTTGAGCCTCTGCAGGCCTTGTACGTGCTGCCACGGTCTCTGTGAGTTCATATGTGTATCAATGTATGAAAATAAATAAATAAAATTATTTCCAGAAAATAAGCTTTATCAAGGCTATGTCCAGCTAGATTAATATTCCTTTCAGGAAGGAAAAGGTCATCAAGTTAAAATGCGATAAGAGCCCTGGAGGAAGGCTTCTGAGCACTGGAGCCTACCTGGCTCCCTGCAGACATATATCTGAACATGGGAAGACTGCACTTTGAAGGCTGGAAAAGTGAGAGGCTCCCTGTCAAATCTGGCCTCACTATGCAGTGTGGAAGAGAGAGCTCAGCTGTGCCTAGTGCCACAGGCCTGTCAACCCTGCTATTCAGGAGCCACCTAGACCACAGTAGTAAGTACCTGTGATCCCAGCACTCAAGATTTGGGGCTGGGGCCAGCCTGGACAACATAGTAAGTCCATATTGGGCTGCCTTATACTATGAGATCTTGTATCAAAATAAAATACACAGCTTAGGGAACTTATCAAGACACTGTCTCAAAATTAAAACTATGAAGAGATTTGGGACAGAAGCTCAGTGGTCAGTCACTGGCATTTTCTGGCGTTCACAATGCCCTGGGATCAATTCCCAGTTCCAGAAATAAAAGGTTTCTTTCTCCAAACCACTGAAATGTAGAGCCAGCCTGCTATAGAAACAAGGGAAGGCAGCATCTATCTCCCTCTGACCCACATCATCTTCCAAAAGATATCAAAATCACAGTAAAGTGGTTGCCAGGGAAACATGGCTGCACCAAATCTGCAGCCCTCCTTCAACCCATAAGCAAGCCCCAGCACAAACAACAGCAGGGTAAGAAGACAGAGACCATGCTGCCTCTGTCTAAGAGCAGGAGGCTGCTGCTCAGGCGTGCTTGCATAAAGACTGGGTCTGTGGCCCTCACCGCTCTGCTTCAGAGCCAGGTCTCAGCTAGCTTTTTACTCCCTTTACATTTGTCTCTAACAAGACCACAATGATAAACTGCAACTATTACTCATGCGGAGCTACAGAGAACCCAATCCCACATAAATTTGTTTAGCTGGCTATTAATCCTGATCTTTTCATTAGGAAGAAAAGAAAGAGCTAAGTGAATTCTGGGTGACTGCAGTGGACACGGATGTAGGGAGCTTTATAATCTTGGGGCAGTCTGTTATCAATGCAACGACACTTTCGATTGAAAAATCAATTTTCCCCTTCACTCCTTTTAACCTCTCGTGCCATCTCCTTCCCTTGCCTGGATCCGGATAACATAACTCACCATGAAAGCCAGACAGAAACAGCCTTGGGCATGTCCACAGGACATGCAAGTCCATCTGAGCTCAGGAGGCCTGATTTCTCCCACTCAGGCTGCTTTACCCCAAAGGCACCTTTCAACTCTCTGTATTAATTCTCACCAGTCCTGGGGAAAAGTGAAGCCAAGTGTTTTCTGTTAATAACGCAGGAAAGGCAGGCGGGAACTGTCCAAGCAGTCCAGGAAGAAAGGAACTTAGAATTATTAGCCAGACAGCACATCGGTCTGAGCACAGGCTTCTGCCAGGTGTGTGGTGCTCACTGCCTGCTCAGCCATGAACTTAGAGCCATATTTGAATGTACTCATGGTGGCTTTCACACCTGAACACAGAACGCCATCCAGGTGTGGTATGGCAGCTGCTGAAGCGAGATATATGGGCGTCAGAGTAAGATTCGGCAGTGCTTCATCTTCACAGCCTGACACCGTGAGTTTGGAGCCATGTGTGTGAACCCTTTGATGACTTGGGGCCCCAAGCAGGGAGTCGTACCTGTGCATGATCTTGATGGCTCATTTCCTTTGCTTCGCCCCAGAGTGCTGCCAGGAAATCCGGTCTAACAAGAGCTGCCCAGCTCCTCCACATTTCAGTTCCTCTCCTGTAAGATGGGACTTAATGGTATCTGCCTCCCAGAGACAGAGTGTGTAGAAACCATCCATCTGCCTGGGAACTGAGTTACAAAGGATATCTCAGGACCGCTGTCACTTCAAGCCCTACTCAGAAAGCGGCACTTGAACTAAGAGCAATGTCTATATTGCACATCTCTGGGGCTGAGGTCTCAGGACTTTACCAGCTATGTCTGGTGAGATGTTTCTCATGGTTCTTAGCTGGCTAGCATCTGGGTATATCACTGAAGAGCCAGACAGCCCCTTTTGTCACTCCGAAGCCCCAGTCACATCCACGAAGGTCCCAACCTAGTGATCCGCTCATCCCCCCAGGGCTGAGCAGCAATGCCATCCCATTACAGCACTTGGACATGGGGCTATGCTGTGTGTAATGAATAAAAGACTGTCACAGCTCAGGCCGAGGGTTTCAGTTAAGGGCTGATTCCTCTTTCATTTAAAGAACAGATAAGTCTCATGGTGAAATATGTGCCATTTCCGTTAAGAGACAACCGCTGGCAGTTCACAGTCATGGGACTTGCAGTGTCGAATACTCCCCACCTCCATCCCGGCTTCCTGAACCACCCAGCATCAATTCTGTAGAAAGAGTCTCTGGCTCTTCAATAATGTGTATATTGGCAGAATTTGGGTAGATTAGACCATCACAATTGGAAGCAAGCTGTCCTCTCTGCTCATTTTCAAGGGCAGGATAGCATGGTACAGATCTGATGAGGGAAATCACTTCTCCCCGTGGGATTACCAGGCTGGAAAAGCCCATTTGTGAGCCAGGTGGGGACATGAGGCCAGGGAAGAGTCCCAGGCTACAGGGTCTCCATCAAGGGTCATCATTGTTGATATTCAGGATCCTCTAATTGGGTGAACTTGTTCAAGGAGTGAGTAAGGAGGCCTGAGCAGGTGTCCTCGAACCTTCCAGAAAGGTAGAACAAGAAAGAGGCAACAGATGATGAGGCGAAATGATACAACAGTAAACCCTAGAGCCAACTCACCCCAGTCACTAGAGAGGCTAAAGCCATGGCCGCTAACCCTGCTGCTGAACTGGTTTCTCTGTTATGAGCACAAGGGAGGTCAGTTGTGACAAATGCCACAGAGGAGCTGCATGGAGTGAGGGGAAGAGGGGGAAGGGGAGAGGAGAAATGGGAGGGGAACGGAGAGCATGCCACTGGGTCTATAGATTGCATGAGGGAAGTTGGGAGGGGAAGGGGAAATTAGTCCTGGGAGTAAGGATGGGAGAAAAGAGACTTGAGGGAATAGACCTTCTGACACTTTGAATAGACAAGGTTAGCCTGTGTGGATGCTGCTTTTACCAGGCTAGGGTTCTCTGCTTCTCAGTCATTGGAGTGAGATGTGGAGACACCATAGGCTGAGCTAGCAGAGCAAAGGGAAGAAGACAGAAAAGAGAAGTCATGTGACCAATCCCTGTCTAAAGGACAAACAAAGGACCCCTCAGCAAGGCAGGGCTTGGCCTTGTCATATAGAGATGTGAAGGACTGGCTCCTTAGTGTATCTGGAAGGTGAGCTGTTCTTGGTTTGCTCTGGCCATTGACTGAGAGTGAAGCGCCAAAGTGTAAGGTGTATGACATGTGTGTGCTCACTGAGGTGAAGCCCAAGTAATGACTCCTGTTGGGTGGACCAATGCTCCTAAGTGTGCTTCCATGCTCCACAAGCATCTGCAGGGAGGATGGCAGGGTTTCCAGATGTAAGCATGCTTATAGTTCTCAACTCTTACAAAGAGTTCCCGATGTATCTACTTAAACCAGACTCCAAGAATACAAGGGGGATGAGGAGGTTGGGTGGCAGATAATAGAAGACAACAGACAATGCCCTCTTTGTCTTGCCCTGTTCTCCTGGCAGTGATGCTCACTCCCATACTCTGGACAGGGCCTTCTGAACAACCATAAATATGATATTTCTGGGACACAGGACATGAGCATGAGAGTCCCTCCTGATGCTTTGTGGAAGATGGTTTCAGTGCTCATAAAACTGAAGTCACTGGGAGGGTTGTCATATGAGTTGCCCCCAACAAGTGCTTTCCATCTCAAGTGTTATCTTAGGAAGTTATGGGGCCTTGGAGAGGTGGCTTGGATGGAGGTATTGGGCCTCTAGAAGGCAGTCCTTAAGGTTTTCTTAATCAGGCTCCACTTCCTATGATGTTTCTGTGCTGTTCTGTAGGTTTGTGTGTGCCTTTCTGTCTGTCTTTCTGAGTCCATCTGTCTCTCTGTCTCTCTGTCTCTGTCTTTCTATGTCCATCTGTCTCTGTGTCTCTGTGTCTGTATCTCTGTGTCTCTGTGTCTCTGTGACTCTGTATCACTCTGTATGTCTATGTGTACCTCTGTGTCTTTCTCTGTCTCTGTCTATGTCTCTCTGTCTCTGTGTTTCTATCTTCTGTCTCTAGTTCTCTGTTTGTCTCTGTGTCTCTGTGTCTGTCTCTGTATCTGTCTCTCTCTCTTACAAGTGCCCCATGATGTGAGCAGGCGAAGCTCTACACTATACACTGTAGGTCTGTCTTTCTTCCGTCTCTCTGTCTCTCTCTTTGTCTCTGTTCTTGTGTCTCTGTGTTACATCTCTAGCTCTCTGTATGACTCCGTGTCTCTGTCTGTCTCTCTCTCTATCTCTCTCTTTCTCTCTCTTGCAAGTCCCCCAAGATGTGAGCAGACACAGCCCCACACTGTAGGTCTGTCTTTTTGTATGTCTGTCTCTCCATTTGTGTCTTGGTGTGCTGTCTCTATCTCTCTGTGTATTTCTGTGTCTCTGCCTCTGTATCTTTCTCTCTTCTTTCATGTCCCCCAAAATGTGAGCAGTCAGGGCCCCATATTCCTTCGGTGCCCATTTACCCTCTCAAAAAATGACAACTCAGAATGAAGTCTGACTCCTTGAAGATGTCCCTGTCAGATATTTTTGTTGTATCCATGACCAAACTAATCTGATGGTTAAGATGCAAGATGTGATGTCCCTGGGAATATGGAACATTTGTCCTGAGAAACATGAAGTACCACCTCCTCTTACCTGAAGGAGGCAGAACTCTGGTGACTCATGATTTCTCATGGGAACAGCTGCCTTAGAGGACCACATTGTGGGATAAAAAGAATAGTAGCATTCCATCCATCTCTCACAGACGTATGGTCACTACATCTGACAAAATGCAGGGCCTAGTGTAAACAGTTGGTCACAAACAACATATGAAGTAATGGTAGCTTAAATTGGAAGCCACAGGGGTGTTCTACACACTGAAGTAAAGGTCATTTTCATAAGGCTTTCCTTCAGTCATGTGTGCCCCTCATATGCACAAATATGCATGTGCTATGCGTGCATTTTCTTTGTGCCATGGTCTACTCTGTTTCAGACTTCCAAAAAGGAGCAATTATGTCTGAAGTGATTGATTGTGCTAAGTGATTTTATCCCATTATAACCTTCCCTGGGGGCTTGAGTGACTCACCCCAAATTCCTTAGTGTGTTTGCAGGAGATACACAGCACCTGAGCTCCACACCATTGCTCCATGAAGCTAAGTTCTGTGATTCTTGAGGGTGAAATGCTCCATCATGATTGTGACTATTAGAATCCCTCACAGATGAACACCCATGAATTCATAGACAATGACAATATAAACAGAGCCACTGTATTAGTCAGGATTCTCTACAGGAACAGAACCAATGAAATGTAAATTGATTACAAAGGCATGTATTACATTGACTTACATGGTCTGGTCTGGGCAGTTGGAAAATGATTGTCTTCATGCAGCGGAGGCTGGGAATCGAGTAGCTCTTCAGTCTAGAAGGCAAGATGTCTCAGCAGTCCCAACATGATGCTAATGGCCTGGAGGACTGCTAGAGAGTTTCAGTCCTTGTGGAAGGGATGGAGAATGAGCTCTTATGTCAGAGGAGGAGGTCAGCACCATGGTGGTGGCAATGTAGATGCACTCACCAGCAAGGCATGAAGGTGGCAGGTGAAGAGCAGTGTTGTTCACTCTTCAGACTGCTTTCCATCTGGGCTTCCAGAAAATGCTTCCCATATGAGGGTAGGGAATTTTGTATCTTAGATAATCCTTTTTAAAAATGTCTCCACAAACCCACTCAGAGGTACATCTCTTGTTTGGTCCCAGATCCAATTAAATTGACTACTAAGATCAAACATCATAGATGTTACATTTTTAAAATGGGAGTTATCCTTAAGAAGTCCTCAGGCATAGTTGTCCATAGTGACAATGTGAAGGTTGCTTAATCGAATACTGAATAGATGGGAGCAGACATGTGACCATGCTGCCTCTTTCTAAAAATGCATTTCATAGCCAGAATATTGGTTAATGTAAGCTGTAGGGTTTCTAAATATTTTATAAATATTTATTTCCTCTGTACAATGTATTCTCTGTGTGTTTGTATTAGCACCATGTGCATGATGCAGGCATCAGAAGAGGTATGAGATCCCCTAGAATTTGGAGTTATAGGTGATTGTGAAATGTCATGTGAGCGCTGGGAACTGAACCTGGGTTCTCTGCAGGAGCAGCAAGTGCTCTTAACTGCTGAGCCATTGTTGGAGTTGAAGTTCTCATCAGGAGTGTCATGAGGAAGCATTATTATGGGAAATTGGCCTAATGTCTAGAGTTGAATGACTGAGACAGTGAGCACCTTGGCTCTGTTAGAGTTCCTACTATGGGTGGATAAGGACACAGAGGGCCTTGGTTCCTCTTTCTCCTTAGGACACACAGTTGGTGGTTGACTGTTAATTCTCAGGATGTGATTCTCTAGGCCTCACTCTGTTTAGGTACAATAGGTGTGGGTACTGAGGGCACTTAGATATTGAATTCTTCACTATTTAATTACCTGAAAACCCACAGAGGCAGCTCAGTCAATGACCATTCAGGTATATATTCATGTGCACATGCACATACACACACTGCATAAACTCACACACACACACACAAACACACACACACACAAACTGCATACACTCACACAGAGACACCACATACACTCATACTGCACATAAATGCACATACATATTGCACATACACATATTGCACTTACACACACACCTCATAAACTCACCACTCAAAAACACACATACATATACACACACCACAAACACTCACACCACACACAGACACACATATACAAGTGTGCATGCACACACATATGCACACACATATACATACACAAACAAACATTATACACATACATACACATGTGCACACACACGTTAATCATGTCATCTCGCAAGATATAAATCCAGATCTCAGAAAGAGCTAGTTCCATTAAGTTTAAATTGAAAAAAAAAAAAAGGAAAAAAAGCCATTACCCAAGTTACCACACAGTCACTCTTAAAAATTGTAAACCTTTTTGCTTTTTTTTTTAAACCATTAAGAAATATTAGACACCTCTGAAAGGGTCGACCCACAAACTGACTCAAACACAGATACAAACAAAGTCAAATGATGGCTGGAGTTTTGGGACTCTTATGGAAGAACAGGAGGAAGGATTGCAGCATCTAAGGGAATAGGAACTCCACAGGAAGATCAACATAATCAACTAACCTGGACCCTTGGGGCTCTCAGAGACTGAATCATCAACCAAAGAACATACAGGTTCTGGACCTAGGCCTCCCAGCACATTTGTAGCAAATGTGCTATGTCTTCATGTGGGTCTCGAATAACTAGAATGAGGGCTGTCCCAAAAGCTGTTGTCTGTATGTGGGATATGTTCTTCTGGCTGGACTGCCTTGTCTGGCCTCAGTGGGAGAGGAAGAACCTAGATTTGCAGAGACTTAATGTGCTAGAGTGAGGGAGGGTATACATGGGATGCTCCTCAGCAGCTCAGAGGAGAAGAGGACTAGAGACTGGGAAGGACTGTGGGAGGGTCTGACTAGCAGTGGGCATGAGTGGAATGTAAAATGAATATGTTAGTTAATTAATTAATTAACTAACTAATTAATTAATCTTTAAACAATGTTAGACATTCCCGCCAGTCTAAAGCAGCAGAACTGAGCACCATCTCACTATTTATCAGAAAGCAAGACCCACAGCTTTCCCATACTCTCTGAGGACTCTCACATCATATGTGGTTAACAGAAGTATGGCTTCAAGTCTACATCCCCAAGCTCTGGAGTAAGTCACAGATGTGGTCAGTCCACACCATTGCCAGTTGGAAGCACATTTGTGGCATAACCACTGTTGGCAACATTTATCATCTTCCTGTGATGGGAATGTTCCAGATCCTCCCACCTACCTGTCAGGAAACACACAGAATCTCATCATTACTGAGTCGCTGGAATCAAAGCAGAAGCATGGATGTGAGCAGTAGGCCATGAGGACTGATGAAGGCACTGTGGTATCTTCTCTTCTGGAGGAGATATGGAATCTTTGGGCATGGGGCAGTATCTTCAGGATTTAAATTTCCCTTTTTGTAGGAAGCTAAGAGCAGGTGGAACCATTTCTTGGTCACCATCGGTGTGACCATGATTCACACTCAGCTCGATTGAATTTTCTTCCATTTCTTAAGAGGTTGTTGAACATGGTCCATCTTTGTTGCATGTGATCACAGTATGATAACTGTGGGGGAGGCAAACGCCTCTCAGAAAACTCTTTCACCTAAGCCTTGTAGCTCTAGAAGTTTCTTCAGCTCTAGTGCCTTCCATCCTCTCCTTAGTATCGATCTTCATTCCAAGTCCTCCCGAGACCCTGCTCAGAAAATATCATCCTGTGAAGTGGAAGCTTCTGGGTATGTCACGTGATGCAGACTCACGTGATGTTTTGCTGGGGCAAGAACCATGGGAGGGCACATGATGTTTGGAGAGAGCATAAATAAGACACAATGGACAGTGACTGCACTTACATAGCTAACTTTGCAACACTTCATTGATCTCCAGTCTTCATTGATCTTCACTTCATTGAGAGATTTGACAGAGAACTTGTAGCATCCGGTCCTGGCTGGTCCTTGCCCCTCCTGCTGACCTGTGCCAATTCGGCCGAGGCCGGGTATTTCTGCTACATCTGCCACTCTGCTGATTTGTTTGGTGTCCTGACACTATTTTTTTTTTCAATTTTTTATTAGATATTTTCTTAATTTACATTTCAAATGCTATCCCGAAAGTTCCCTCCCCCCTCCCACCACCCTGTTCCCCTGCCCACCCACTCCCACTTCTTGGCCCTGGCGTTCCCCTGTATTGGGGCATATAAAGACTGCACTACCAAGGGGCCTCTCCTCCCAATGATGGCCGACTAGGCCATCTTCTGCTACATATGGAGCCAGAGGCATGAGTTCTGGGGGTTCTAGTTAGTTCATATTGTTGTTCTGCTTATAGAGTTGCAGACCACTTCAGCTCCTGGGGTTCTATCTCTAGCTTCTCCAATGTGGGCCCCGTGCTCCATCTTATAGATGACTGTGAGCATCCACTTCTGTAAGAGACAGCTATATCAGGGTCTCTTCAGTAAACACTTGCTGTCCTATGCAATAGTGTCTGAGTTTAGTGACTGATTATGGGATGGATCCCTGGTGGGTTAGTCTCTGTATGGTCCATCCTTTCATCTTAGCTTTAAACTTTGTCTCTGCAACTCCTTTCATGGGTATTTTGTTTCCTATTCAAAAAAGAAATGAAGTATCCACGCGCTGGTCTTCCTTCTTGATTTTCTTGTGTTTTGCAAATTGTATCTTGGGTATTCTAAGTTTCTGGGCTAATATCCATTTATCAGTGAGCGCATATCCAATGACATTTTTTGTGATTGGGTTACCTCACTAAGGATTATGTCCTCCAGGTACATCCATTTGCCCAAGAATTTCATAAATTCATTTTTTTAATAGCAGAATAGTACTCCATTGTGTAAATGTACCACATTTTCTGTATCCATTCCTCTGTTGGGGGACATCTGGGTTCTTTCCAGCTTCTGGCTATTATAAATAAGGCTGCTATGACACTATTAAACTGAACTGCTGAATCCTGAGAAGCAAAGACTGGAATCACCTCAAAGAACTACTTCTCAGCAGGTGCACATCCCCTTGTCCTATTTACCATCTTTTCTCACCTGCCTTTGGACAGTGGGATAAAAGGGGGGTGGTTGAAGCATTTGAAAACCCTTATTGAAAGTAGGTTTTAAAAATCTAAGCCTACCTCCATGTACAATCTTTGAAACATTTTTGTCTCATTCTCGCCAAGCACGTATCAAGATAATGCTTTTTATCTCTGTTTTTATGACCAATGGGAGAAGCAATGGGGCAAACTGGACCCCACAGACGAGTTATCTCAGTAAATGAAATGATCATGTGGACAAATCTCGCCACTCTGGGCTGGCCTGACAGCAGGGGACAAGCAGATCTACTGCCATAAAGAGCTAAGGCAGAAAGACAGGCCGTCCAATGGCCCAGCTGCCTCACTGTGAGTAGAAGACCAAAGTCAGAATGTCAGTAGCCTGTCGGGGGGGAAAGGATTTGTTTCAGCCAGGGGCAGCATTATCTTGTAAACTCTGTGGCATATTAACAGTGGTGAAGCAGACACCAAGAAAAATGAGGATTTCCATACAGAGATGACATTAGCTTAGGAGCCCCCACAGAGTTCTGGATGATGGCTCCCACACACACGTAAAGGCTGCAGTGGACAAGCTTGAAACACGTGAAGTAGGAGATGGAGCTCTCTGACCCACCAATACAACACAGCATCTTGTGAGCAAAGACTTAATTAAGTACAATATGTTAAAGGGAAGACAATTAAAGTTTGGCTCACAGTTTCAGAGGGTTCCGTTCATCACTTCTGGAAAGGAAGACATAATGTGGTACAGGCAGAGGAAATACATGCAGTGACCACGGCTAGGAATGTCCCCTCAAATACACACCCGGAGTGACCACTTCCTCCTGACAAGCTCTTCTTTCGTTGGTGTCTACCACCTCCCAATAGATCATTAAGCTTTTAACTCCATCAGTGATCTAAAACCCAGACCAGATCAGAGACCCTGGAGTTGTTCTGGAGTTGTTCTGCTTAGCAAAGCCTTCTAGTGGCCCTGCATCAGTCTTATGGACAACTCCCAACTTAAATTGACTTTAAATTTAAAACCATGAGACTATAAAGTGGATTCTCAGAATTCCATGCAGTACTGTGGAAGATAAACGAGATTTTACTAGGTGGTTTAAAATTGTTTGGCACTAACAAGAGCTGCCACTGGGGCCATAGTATCTTAGTGATGCCAAACATGGTCCCTTTGATATCCCCTGTGATGATTAGATGTCTTGTCACTGCAGTGTCCCTTGCTGTAACACAGCAGACTGACTAGAGACCAGGCATTCAGCCTTGCGGGTGAGTGGTCACTCACTTAGAAAGGCTAAAGCCCCTCTGGTGGGTCTTCTTGCCCAGCAGCAGGAAAGGTTAAGCACAACTATATGGCTTTCCTATGACATCCGCTGATGGAAAAGGTCAGTTATCTCTCTGAATTATAGAACACCTATTTTATTTCCCATGTCCTGCTGTCCAAGAGTCACTTATAAAACATTAATATAGATTTCACGTACGGTTATTAGAACCCACATCTTAGGCGCACCCTGAATGGCAAGACAGAATGAGTAAATCCCCTCGCTTCACGATGACCTGAATTCAGCATCAGATGCTAAAACAGGACAATGAGATTTTGGTGGGGGAGATAAAAGAGGGACCACATGTGGCCCGATATTGGTGGCAGATGTGATTGTCAAAGGGTGGTGGCATTTCCTCTGACTTGGATGCAAACATGATTAGTGACAGAAGTATGCTTTGTTCCTGCCCCCACGTGCTCTCAATATTGGCAGTTATCATTTCCCTCCTACTTTTTAAATCAGACATCATCCTGCCCATTGCAGATGCTCCCCTGGTGCAGCATTAGAGGCGAAGGTACCAACTGCCCTTTGTAAATCTCTGTGCTAAAAATAAGGGCAGAGGGACTGCTCCCTCCTCCATACCCAAGTGTGTGTGTTTCCATATGCACATTCCTACGGCTGCACAAACAACCCATTCTCTGCGGCTCCTCTGTCTCTTGGTCCTCGGACCTTTCTCTTCGTGTCAACACCCCCTCACATAGCTCCTTGCCCCTTGACACCCTTTAATTGACTGCAAATGAAACTTTATTGCAAAATGCCTGCAGCTTTATTAAGCAACTGGATTTACAGGCAATAACATAATCAATATAACATTAATATTGCACATAATTAAATAAGATTCCTACAAGGCCCTGCCTGTATCCTGAAGTATAGAAACACTAACTCTTTGCACCCATGGCTGTAACCCTGGGGGTGGGGGTGGGGATTTGAAACCAAACTTGGAAGCACATAGTCCCTAGTTGTTCTTATTTTCAAATATTTCATCTGAAACACATAAGAAATGACGCTGGAAACCTACAGGAAGGCTCTTCCACTTTTTGCTTCCTCCAGGATACCTCTCTCCCAGGCCTGGATAGGGGGGACTGGCAGGCTTTGGAATGGCTAATGTTCTCAGGGTGCACCAAGACCAAAAGGCAAAGGGCTAATTGAGTGATTTAGTTTCCCCAACTAGGAAAAGAAGCCAGAAGGCTCTTGGGACATTCCAGTAGAGGGTGCTACCTCTGCCAGAAAATGAAGTACTGTGACCTAGAATGGCATCAGATAGTCTCATCTCCAGGGGCTTAATGCTCACATTTTAAATTCAGGGAATTTCCCTTAGAATGCTCTTGTAAGAGGCCCAGGAAGCAAAGTGCTACAGGAAGGAGGCGTGTTAAGCGGAAACACTGCTCATGTGCTCAGCTAATGGGAGGTGTGAAAGACAAATGTCACATCAGGAATCTGTCTGGAGTGGGAAGCCACTAATTTGTTAACTCCACACGGGTTTCACCCATGCACCAGTACAGTGGCTCACTGTGATGCTGGTCATCTTGTTACTTGCAAACCAGTTTTCTCTGTAGTTCACTCCCTGCGTGACCACCTACACCACCACATGCGGCTGGGTAACATGCTAGAAGTGAATGCATCTGTATAACAGAGGAGTGTGAGGGGCATCTGTGCCATGCTGACTACAGTCTCTGTGAGAGAGAAAAGAAGAGTGACCCCATAGCAGCAAGTCCTTACCACAGGACCCATTGGCCTACTATGGACTCATCACGGAAAGGTCCCCACCTCTGGATGGCTGCTGTCTTCTAGGTAGAATGTGACTCAGACTGATGCAAATGAGAATATGTTGAATATCTTCAATGCCCAAAACCTGGCATAATCCCAGAAACTAAGCAGCTGTTATTAGCAAAATGAGTTTCATCAGCCTTTGGGTAGAACTATGAATCCTGATGTTTACATTCAAAGGGCACAAGACTGTCTTGCCACAATCCGCCCAATGGGAAGGGCAGAGAGACTCAGTGTTAGAAGGACCAAAGCATGAGTAGGCTAGAAACCCTGGGAAGCGTGGTGCCTCGGAGCACACATCAGGGGTTTTCCTGGCACAATCCCAAGGCCAGTGAAGACCGCCAAGTGGGTCAGGCCTCAGGCCTAGGGGATGGCATCATGGCATGAGAGCTGAGCATCTGAAAAAGAATATGTTGAAGCTGATGGGTCTGTTGAGCTAGGCACGAGGAAGTCAAGCCTCGGAGAAGGCGAAAGCTGTCTCCTCTGTTCCCAGTCTCCCTGAGCAGCAAAGTGGGAATCCCCATATGCATTACCTTCTCAGAAACTCAGTGGTCCACCTTCTTAGCTGTAAACTGAGTTCATGAATCTAAGAGTAGATAGGAGACCCCAGGTGAGCAGGTCTGCTCATGATCAGTGGGAGAAAGGGAACGTTTGAGGGCCAAGTTCCTCAGCCTCCTACCTCACAACTGCAAAGTTTCTTGTGTTTTTACTTCTGCTTTTTATTTTTCTCAATCCCACTCAGCAACTGTGTCATTTGTAAATGGGGCTGGGGTTGAGTATTTGTTCTAGGTTTGCACTGAAGCACCATAGGCGACTTTAATTTGGCTGGTGGCATTCCCAGGTTCTGCACTCATGATGGAGACATACATTGCTGAGTGAGGATGACAGCCAGAAAGCAAAAGGCTTGAGGCAGAACACATACTAGGCCAGACTTCAACATACACGTGTACATACAGAGATAAACATACCAGACACACACACACACACACACACACACACACACACACACACACACCCCAAAACACACACCAGGCACAGTCTTACCAGTGAAGAAGTTATTTAACTGCTCTCAACTGACCCAGAATAGCACTCAAGACTGCAAACAGATAGTATCCAACCAGTTCCCACAAGCTGCTTTCAATGATTATGGTGGATGTTTGTTTTGCTTAAGAGTACTTTCAACCTGTGGACTGTTTCCAGCAAATGATTCACACACACACCCCAAGCACAGACACATGCATACATACATTCACACACACACACAGAGTATGCACGAACACCTACCAGGCACATACATACATACATACACACACACAGCAGCCACAAACACACACAGGACATACAGACACCCTCATGCACACACTAGGCATGCACATGTACCCACATGTCATACACACAGGTATATCTGTACAAATACATATATATGCACCCTTGAATTATTTGGAAATGAAGATCAAAAGAACACAAAACAACTCATGAGTCTTTACTGTACTAATTCATAGTTCTAGAACCAGAAGCTACCAAAAGAAGTCTAGAACATCAAGCAATCCAGCGCCCAAGAAGAAATACTCTCACTGGCAAATATCTCCCAACATTTCCTGGAGTGACTGACATTTCTAGTGAAAGCCTTCTGCAGCTGACCTGTTCCTACTGGAATCATTTTTCTGACACAGTTGGATGCCCATCTCTGTCTGCTGTCGTGGAAGGTCCACCCTCTGAAAAGAAGGGACCTCTGCTGCAGTCTTAAAATAGCACCTTCCAAAGATCAGTGTGGTCAAACCAGCTTCCCCTCCTGCTGACAAAATCCATCAGCAACACTCTTGATCCTCTTGACAGTCTTGAAGCTGGAATGGAAGCTGGCCATGACACAGCATGCCACTCTGGCGGGATAGGAAACCCCACTGCATAGAACATGCAGAACTGTAATAAGCACACATGTGTGCAAGTCCTGTTTGACTTCTGGACCATTAAAGGTACGATGATAACAAGCAGAACTACTGAGCAGAGAAAGCCTTCATCCATAAAGGAAATGCAAAGACACGTGGCATTTTCATTGTTGGGCAACTCAGCAGGTACCATAGTGGGCCATTGAAAACATAACAGTGAACCCAAGTGCAGTCTCTCTCTGCTGTACAAAGGAAAAGAGAAAATGAGCAAGCCTTCATTGGTAGGTTACAGTTTTCTTAGCCTACTGAGAAGAAGGGCCCTGTATATTTTTAATGAATAATCTCTGAAGGGATTAAAATACTAATGGCTCAATTCTGTACCAGCATCTGCTGACTCAATGCCTGGGCTCCTTCTCTGTAGCTCCTGCGCAGCAAGACTTCAGACAGAGAATCGCAGGAGGTGGAGTCCTGGCCCACTTGATTCTAAGCTCTTGGCTGATCCCTTTGCATGAGACCACCTACTGAGACATATAGAGCCTGTGGAAAGCCCTCAGAGTACCCACTCTCCCGTGTGCCCTTACCCATCCAGGAAGAGAGGAGAAGAAATATCAGGAGAGGTTCCATGCTCTGATGGAGGAGGCCTGATGAGAAGGAAGAGGAAATGGTGAGTTGCTGGATCCTATCTTACAGAGCAGCAAAATGCCTTTCATAGTGCTACCAGTGATGTGACAGCCCATCCAGTTTTAGCATAAAATATTCTTAAGAAAATAAATAGTGGTCTCTAGTAATGATTTAAGAAGTGGAATCAAATTAAAAAGTAATAATAATAATTGACTTCCAGTTGGACCAGACCGATCCCAAGGGATCAAGGGAATAGTGAACCACACAAATTCTGGAATGCACACTTATTCGGGACCATTGCTGGGTAACAGAAGAAGTGCATCTTCTCAGACACCATACTGAGTATGCTTCCATATGTTCCCCAAAAGCCAGTCTCTCACCATCCAGTAGAGGAGTGGCAATTATTGAGAATTACAGTTAACATGGACAAGCAATGACCTCTGAACTAGCCTGAATACGGGCCTCATCTGAGCCTTTGGGACATGCTTTGTGTGGGCTTTGTCTAGGGCTGTGAGAAGGACTACTCAGTTACTGTGTGAGATATGCTGCAGACCTATACATTGACTTTAGCTCACCTGAGTGAAGTTTTCATTTGTGGTTTCCACATTGAAACTCCTCTGAAGACAGGAAGTAAGACACAAGGTAGGGAAGATGGAGCATCAGACAGACAATCTCTCTTCATCCCTCCACACAAGGGAGGAGTCAGACAGTCTTCCCTGAGAACCACCTGACTCTCCAACATGATACATTTCACAGACTTCATATAACTGAAAACTTAATTGTCAAAGGAAGTGAAAGACTACACAGTGCACAGGATGGGATGGTAGCACAACCCTAAAAAAAATGTCCCCTTTGGCTGTAAAAGCAAAAGCAAAAGGGGTTGGCAGAATAATTTTTAAGAGCCTCAAAGGAGTGCTTGGACATCAAAAGCCATTGAAATGAACAGGGAACTTTGATAACTATAAATATATTACAAACATGTGTGTTGGATTCAACCCCTCAACATAATGGATGGGTGTACCCAAATGTATAGCCTTTGAATACCTCAAACTTCTGAAAATATTTGGGGTTCAAAATAGAAGAGGGTTTAGGAAAAAGCAAAGGCATGTGCTGTGATTTATGTATGCATATCTTATCAAGAATTTTCTGTTGTTTACTTCAGCTATTTGCTGCTCAAAGAGATTGAGGCATATTTTTACTAAAGCTTTTTTTCTGCCCCCAGTTTCTCTTCTTAGGAAGAAGATATATGTCCCAGGGGGTAAGAATCAACTTCTATCCCATGGATTAAGCTGGTTTCAAACTCGGTTGAGAAATTCTTTTGGTGCTGAGAAAGTGACCCAAGTGGGTAAGGTGCTTGTTCATACAAAGAGACCTGAGTTCAGATCTCTACCACCCACAGAAAATCTGGGCACAGCAACGCTCATCTGCAGTCCCAGTGGTGGTGGCATGGCGGCAGGGCATTCATTGGCTTGGCAGGCCAGCCAGTGTAGCTGGAAAGGAAATGAGGTCTCCACTGTTCAGAACTCACAAAATTAAGGTGGAAAACAACAGAGGAAGACACCTGACAGCCAACCTCTGACAGGGGGGAGGAGGATGGAAAGAGAGAGAGGAAGAGGGAGAGGAAGAGAGAAGAGAGAGGGAGAGGGAGGGAGGGAGGGAGGGAGGGAGGGAGAATGAGATTTCTTTCATTGCTTCCAACTGTGGGTAACTAAGACAGGAAAGCAGGGAGGTGCTAGGCTGCAATGGACATCATCCTTGAGAAGCCTCCTGCCTGTGGGAAGTACTCTGTCCTTCTGCACCAGCCCTCAGCTCTCTTTTGCACATCTCGTGATATTTCTAATCTTTTTCTGACTTGTGTAACTGAGGTCCCATCAGCAGCCTTCAGTGGACATGGGCATCTAGTGGGAGGCTCTCCTTCATACAACCTTTTGCTAATGTCTTAGAAAACTGCCATTACTTTGGCATTAGCAGCTACATGAATAGATGAATAGTGAGAGAGAGAAAAAGAGACAGAGAAACAGACAGAGAAACAGATACAGAGATGACAGAGAGAGAGAAGGAGGAGGAAGAGGAGGAGGATAGTACTGCACAGGTATAGATAAACTGCATGCACGTGATAGCCAATAAACTACAAATGGGGGTAGAATGTTTTGCACCTAGCCCTGGATGAGAAAGTCCAGAGGACCTGCAGATACCACTTGCACTGTGTAACTGGCAATCTTTCCAGCTCCCAGGATGAGTTGGAGATCCAGGCAGGGGTTTATAACCCCTCTTTTTCTATGGGACATTGAAAATTGTTCTGACTGTTGACATAGAGTATTTGTAAAGATCTGACATTTTGAATAATTGTATATATCTATCCATGTGCCTGCTGTGACTCTCATGGCCTGTTAGTGGTGGCTATCTAGAAGACAGGCGTTGCACCATGCTTGGAGAATCCTACTCTGGCTACCACAAATTAGTAGTCTCACTGTGAGTTAAGACTGATTTGCTAGGAACATTCCAGGTCTAGTTCAAGTGTCCATTAACCCAGAAAAGCGACGCTCACTCATTGTGCACCAGGAAGTGTATATCTGTATCTCAGGACCCAGGGTGACTGTGCTGTGCTGCTCAACATGACCTTATCTAAGATGCAGATTCCTGGAATCCAACCCAATTCTGCCAAAAGAGGAAGTGGGGAGGAGGCTGCATGCAAGTACACTGAGGTGAGCTTCTCTGGAGGCCCCACAGCTCTTCTCCAGCAGCCAAGGCAATGAGAAATGCCTGGGGAAGCATGAATGAAGATTACAATTCACCTGGAGGAGGAGAAAGTCCAGGGCCAGCCTTCTTCTCACCACTACTCCTTAGGTTTTGCCCTCCCCCAACTTGAGTAGCTCTCTTGGACCTTAGACTCCCTGTGCACAGGCATGAAGCCAGCATCGCACTCTACTGCAGACAGGCAAGGTCCAGCAGAGCACACCTCTCCTGCTGGGCACCGATTCCTGCTGGAGAGTTGAGGTAGCCTTCATCTGTTGGCAATCTCAACGTCGTCTTTATTGGTGAGTCAAGGGACTCTTCAGATTTCCCCCTTCAACCGGTCTCCATGCTTTGGAACTGACCGTTCCCCATCTAAGTCTTTTTTGGTACCAGTACAAAAGGTCTGACACTTCCTCAGAGACAGATAGGTCTCTGACTCTCTCAGGTGCTAAGCATACCTGATTATTTCTCTATTATTGCTACAGCTGTCATTTTTTTTTTCATGAATACAGTGCTGTCTGCCAGTTGCTCTGAGATTATATGTGCAGACTCAAACCAAAGCTGTGATGAACAGCGAAACCAGCAGCAGCTTCAGACATGGCTGCAAGAGCTGACACTCTGGATCTCTCCTGCAGGAACGAACCAACAAAGAAATCCTAACACCTGAGAACACGGAGTTCCTGGTCCACCACTATGTCTCTATGCTAAATACTAAACAAGCATGTTGAAGTTCTAATCCAGGGGTAGAGAGCCAAAAAATTATCCTGCAGTGTTCCTTCTGGGAGTAATTCACAACCGGATGGGTCTGGTAGCTTAAGAAAGAATCTAGAAGAGTCTGAGCTTTAGGATCCCCTTGGGAACAGCTCAGAGGGAACATGCAGAGCCCAACATGGAAACACACTCAACCAAGGGACAGTCCCCCAAGCCTGTGGCCGAGCATCCACCAAGGCAGGCAGCTGGGACAGGCCCTACTTTGCAGAAGTGGTGATGTCAAGTTTGGAAGGAGGTGAGAGGTCATCCCAAGAGGGTGCACTTAACTGCAAAAGGATCTTTCAGCCAGAAACCATCTGAACTCCTGACTGCTCGCTTCACAGGGCGCTTCCACTTAGCGGTTGTAAAGGAATACCCTTAAATATAAACCAACAATGCAGAAATCTGGAGGGCAAGAAGGAGCAGTGTTCCCCAGAAACTGGAACTAACCTATATGAACTCCTCCATAGCTCCCTGTTTTGAATTCTGCCAGGCTGAGACTAAGTGGAGGTTAGCATGCCAGTATTGCTGCCTCTCATCTTTTATACAAGTCACCACAGGAGACCAAAGTCAAAATACACCATTCTGATCAGCAGGACACATCTGTGGTGAATCCACACAGAAGTAATTAGTTTCCTGGTGGTGTTTTTACACTGGGGGCTTAATGCAGGACCCCATTATATAAACAAAAACTCCAGACAGCTAAGGCTGCCTGATAAAAAATAAATCAGATTGCAGAAGGGGTTTGGCCTAGCAGTGCTACAGGCAATGACTTGTAATGAGGTATCCCAACACTAATTATGAAGCTTATTAAAGAGAATTGTCAAACTTGTACTAAAGTGCACACTATAATCATGTTAAAGTAGGCAGCCCGGAGAGCCAGCAGCCCTTGGTCACCTTGCGAGGCCGAGTTGGCTGTGCAGGCACCGCCGGTCCGTGGATCAAATCACAGAAACAATATTATCATGCTTGGCAAATTGGTCAGGATAAATCTGATGGTGAGTCAGGTGAGAATCCCAACAGCTTGGTGATAATTCACACATCAGAGCTTCCCTGCTCACAAACATCTGCCAGGGAAGATCCCAGGAAACTGTCAGGAGCAAACACCGCCAACACAGTGTTTTATTATTAAACTTATTCTGAGCCTTCTCTGAGGTTGCAGAAGCAATATTTCAATGTACACTTTCAGGAGGGAAGGGGAAAAAAAAGATTAATAAAGATGTTAGAAAGCTGAACTGCTGTGAGATGTGTTTAATTATTCCCCACAGGACTGCCCCAGCAATCTGCTGACATTTAGCCCCGACCTTGCAAATCCTCAGTAAATATTAATATATCAACTCAAACAGGGGCCGTTGTTTTATTGGTTCACGGAGCTCGGAGAGATTCGCCACAGCGGTGAAAAATAATGTGCAGAACTGAGGAAGACGGGCCGCTTTGATTTCACCTTCTGCCGCACACATGAGCTAGGGGCATCAACAAAATGGCAAGGCAGCTGCTTCATGGCAGCCGCGGAGTGACACTTCAGATGGCTTCGCCTCCCTTTGTACAGCCTGCTGGAGTAATCCCAAAACCACAGTGGCCAGAGATTAGAAAGCAGGCAAAAGGGGAGATGGTGCTAGAGAGGAGAAACCTCATTTCATTATCTGGGAGCAAGCAGAGGTTTTTAATAAGATAGAGGGTGTAGTTAGTCCTCTCAGCTCACCTGGTTTGTCAGCAGCAGAGTGGACCCATACAGGTCAGGGAGACCAGGGCACCACCTCGGGGCCTAGACTGAGCCTCCAGGCTCCCTTTTCCCTTCAGAGGCCCTTCGTGACCCCAGCCCTCAGCCCAGAGCACACGTGCATATTTGATGCATATAGCATGCCTATTCAGATTTTCGTAAATAGATGGTGATCCCCAAAATGATGGCTGCTTTTGTTACATTCCTGAATGATCGGGGAGTAGATTTTTAATTGTTTTCTTTGTCAGTGCCTCAAAATTAGACATCTATTACTGACTTAATACCTCCTGTTATCCCAGAGTCCCTGAAGGCCGTGTGCTTTCAGTGGGACCAGGAGACCCCCTGAAGTTCATGGGTGCAAGCAAGGTGCTGCAGAAGCACACTTGGCTTTCAGATGTACGCACTGCTGAGCTAATGCGTGATTAATTTTATTCATAAAAATGTTAATCACTTCATTGTGAGGTCTTTTTAACATTCAGGGCAGCCCACACCTCTCTCACCGCTCTTGCCCACCATCTCGCCGCCCATTTTTAGCTTTTCCTGACATTGTTGGGGCTCTCCAAGGAACCAGCAATTAAGCACACACTTAAACATCAGTAACAAGCACAACCACAAACAAACCGATGGGCGCGGGGGCCATAGGAGCTGCAGGACAGAGTCCAAGTCGGTCCAGGCGCCTACACTCCAGCAGACAGACCCTCTACAGCAACAAAGAGCTGAATACCCCAACTGAAAAACAACTAGAGAAGTCAGGCTGTTTTCCTCCCTATTACAGGAGAGCATGGAAGGAAAGAAATTAAAGATGAATTTGGAGTTAGAATTCAAAATAAAAGCTCTCCGTTTGGGCGGTTTATGCTGCAGTACAAAATCCAGGGCTGGTCTCTGTAGTTGTAGGTCCAAAACCTTCCTGGTCAGGGTGGGGAAAGAAAGGTGGCTTTAGGTCATGGGTTCACTACTTTATCTCATCTCCGTCCTCTGTGCAGCCCAACCTTAGCCACCACCCCCCCCCCTTGTCCAGCCAATACAGCCAAGAAGCTGAAGAACGGATAAGGAGATCAGAAATAGCCTGGGAGTTTTCAGAAAACCAGCAGTGACTTAAAGAAAAAGCTGGTCCTCCGACCCTACCCAAGGACATCTCCCTGCCTAGAGGACAGTGAGAGCGCTTTCTTCACAGGCTGACAGCAACAGCCAGCAGTGTGGCTTCCCACATCAACTCTCATACCAATACTCCAGAGCCCTGTGAGGGGAGGGTCCTGCCCTTTGGGTCCCTTGTGGCAGGACCAGATTCAGAAGATCCATGCACGGGCCAGCTAATTTGGCTCATCTTCCAGACTCTCCTCTCTGCTGCCCCACTTCAGGCAACCTTAGGATTTTAGGCTACACAAGAGCCCTCCACCATGGTGGCAGGGTGACTCTCAGAGCTCTTCTCTCCAATGAAAACAACCACTAAAAGTACACAATTTACCACTGCTTTGGTATAAAGACCACAGCTATGGAAATTGTCCATTTGAAACAGTTTCCAGCAGGCCTCCAGAGTGTGGGCCTTAGCCCGGCTGGCTGGAATAACACAGCATCACTTGGTTTACAGCATCCTGAGACATAGGAGCAGGTTCCACTTTCCCAAAATACAAAGGGCTCCAGCAGCCCCCATGTGGTGACCTTTGGAGGCCTTATAGCTCCAGCTCTGAAGCCATAATTAGAGCAGGCTTGCTCCATGGGGGCACACTGGAGATTGCAGTGCCTGGTGGCAGTAAACTGCTCCTAGGATCCCTGCAGGGTCTGCATGGTGGCCATGCAACTGAATACCCACGAAGAGCTTCAACCCAGAACAGTTCCTTGGCCTGCAGCTGCAAGCAGCCTTTGAGCTGAGACTCTCTCTTCTTCTGGACACCTCACCCCCTAACCCACCTACAGGCAATGAAGGAATCCCTCAAACTGGGCAAGCTCCACCACCATTCTCAGGGCATGGCCTGTCTTCAGCTCCTCTGTCTTCTGGTTCCTACCCTAGATGTCAACATGACCATCAATTCAATCCACATGTCCTCCCCCAGCTTTGCCTCTGAGAGCCGCATCTATCTTCTCACCCACTGCTCAACACACTTAGAATCCTGTACCCGAAAGCCTCTAACTCAGGGGACCCGAGAGCCAGGATGACTCCTCCTACAGTGCTCCATCCCAGAATGAGGACAGAGAGGCCTAGAAATTTGTCTGGCCATGCAAATCCCTCTGGCTGGTGTACTCCAAACCCTGCTCCCTCTGAACACCTCACTCAACAAGTGACCCTAACTGGGCTCTGCGTCCTTCCCTATTTTCAGAATTTCCATTTGCAGTAAGTATTGGCAAATGACCAGTCAATTTGGGAACACATTTCCTGTTCTATACTCCTCTAAACTCCCAAGCCAGTGTCCACAATACCCCCCATGTCCGCCTTGGAAGGCTCACCCCTTTCTGGTGGAAAACACCCTTTATAATATGGAAGCACGCCTTGGGTCTCTGCTCCTTCAGGAGAGGGGAAAAACTGATCAGGGTTCATTTAGCTCCCCCTCAGATGAGGTTTGCAGGAATTGTGAGATGGACTAGAAGCCAGATCCAAGGCACCCCCAGGTGCTGTGTCTGGCTCTGTCCTCCCTCTTTTTCTCTCTCCTTCCTCATTCTCTGCCTAAGTCTGAACCAAAGGACAACTGGAGCTCAGCAGGGCATGATTCATCGGTGGCGCCCTTCTGAGCCAAGACCCATATTTCATTAATCAGTGTCACACCACTATAATGGAGATATGAATATGAATTCTCCATATTGCAGGGAGATAAATGTGCTTTTATATAATGGATCAAGGAAAGAGGGCTGGACAGGGAGCAGGGTGACTGCACAAGTTCCATCAGGTCAGCCAAGGGGGGTGATGCTCACCCCACAGAAGATGGGCTGGGCACTGAAGCATGAGGCCCTAGACTAGAATCGTTTCTCACCCTTCCATGTCCTTTGTAAACTTCCAAAGAAGCTCAGAGAGAGACAGTCTGGGCAGGACACTGAATATCCTTCTCAAAGGAAGGAAGGATATTCTATGCAGAGACCACCAGTTCTATGTGGAGTCCTATCCCCACACCCAGCTCCTCCTTTCCAATCTCAGAGTTGTCCCCACACTGGGGATGACACCTGAAACAAGGCGTTGGTAGAAGTGTCCTGCACAGGCAAAACTTCCCAAGGAACATTTGAGGCTCTCATGGTAGATGTTGCTATCTCTAAGTTCTTTGAGACTACATTTTGCTTTTTGTTTTGTTTTGTTTTGTTTTGTTTTCACAAGATTAAGTTCCCAGCATCCAGCCCCCATCAGGGCACAACAACAACATATTTGTACACGTGTAGCAGCTGTAGAGGAAGATGTGAACTAACAATGCAAAACAATGGTTTGGGGCTTGATTAAAAATTCATTTTTTTTAACTTTTCACTGAAGAAAAGCAATTCTGACCTGTGTACTGTCATGGCTGATTCTCGGGAGAAGGACTCCTTCGGCTGTCTAGTCCCACCTTCTAGACTACTAGACTCCTATATTACTGGGATTCTGTTAGGGAGGCACACACTAGTTCAATGGCTGCACATGCCGGCAGAGCACCTCAAATGCATTTTGCAAGGGACAAAAGGAGATAGAAGGGAGGTACTTGGGCAATGACTAGATTCAGAGATGTGAAAAGGAGACCTTACCTGCCTGAGCTGAAGGAGTCCACCAGAGTTCAGCTGCAGCTTCCCACAGTCACCCAGAACAAATCTCCCAGTGGACATTTTGAAGGTCTGAGTAGCATGCCAGCATGCCTGGCTATCCCATTCCTCATTCCAGACACAAGGCATGGTTGGTTAGGTTTCTTCAGAGATGCAGTTTCATCGGAGAACCCACTCCAGAGCCTCTGGGTTGATGGTCCAGAGACATGAGGCTCCACGCAACTTCAACAAGGGTGTTGTAAAAGGGTACTTTTGATTTAGCAAACTTCATCAGGACAAAGAAAGCACAAGCTTACAGTCCAGAGCCCACTTTTGCCTCCAAATGCCAGTGGCCTGGCAGGCCCCCAGCACACACGGCACACATGCTCACACACATGATTGATCCCAGCAACAAGCACTAAGCCTTGTCACTACAAATCCATGCTTTTGCCTAGGGAGTCCCAAAGCCTAACTGTCCCAGAGTTTCAAGGAGCCCCAGAAACACCACCAGCAGGGGTCAAGGTCCCATTCTGCTTTCAGACCATAGAGGGCGCCTCGAGCATGTCCATTCAGACCTCGGAGCTCCCACCAGCTTAGCAGAGGGCGTCTATGGAACCCAAGTCTCCCTAAGCTGGACTGCCCAGCTCCTTAGCTGCTCCTTCATCATAGGATGCACTGCGCACTGACTCGTGACCCCACGTGTGGTACAGTTTCTTGCCTTGGCAGCATCTGCGAACCTCTCTCTCTCTCTCTCTCCAGTCTGGAGGAGACTCAGAAACCCAATCCTCACTCAACCCATAGACAAGAGTGGGAAGAATTGAGGAGAGGGAGCGTGCTCTGAGGGCAGTGTGGCCCCGGCAGTGCAAGGGGTGCCCGCTGGTCATTGATGCAAGCAAGTAGCGGTGGTCAAAGGCACAAGGTCTTCCCCTGGGTGTGCAGGCGGGCGGGCGGGCGGGCGGACAGGCGCGCGCGCGCGCGAACACACACACACACACACACACACACACACACACACACACACACCATGATTCTTCTGTGCAGCCCGGGGAGAGAGCAAGTTTCCTGGCAGCTGGGAAGAGCTGAGCCTAACTGGGGAGAGACTGCCCAACTTTGTCCCCATTTAGCATGTTTTCCCCACAGTATACATCGTCTTAGGAAGTTTTACTGTTTGCTTGCGCAGTCCTCATGAATCCCAATCCCCTAGCCATCCTAGTACTAAAAGTCCTGGCTCTGGTTTGGCAGTCTTCAGCTCTACAGAAAAGTGCGTGCATGCGACTGGCTGGTAAGCCGCAAAGCGGGATTGGTGTGACTGACCCCTAACTCTCCGCTGTGGTTTTCAAAACTGCTTGCTGGCCGGTGCCTTACGGAGCCATCATCGCCTCAGTGTTTCTAGAGCAGTCCTCCTCAGCCTTCTCCAGCACGGCTCGGGGACTATTAGTTCAGGCTTCAGCTGATGTAAGCAAGGTCGCAGATCGTCCTACCCCGGTTTAAAGATGCCTCAGCAACCCCTCCACTACAATCACCACTCACTCCCCACCCCGTAGCTCACCTTTTCTCTGAAGCCACTGCTGAATCTTGAATCACAAACCCAGGGAACCTGGGAACCAGGAACCGAACCCTATGTCGCTCATCTATATGAGAATATTAAACGAAGAAGAAGAAGAAGAAGAAGAAGAAGAAGAAGAAGAAGAAGAAGAAGAAGAAGAAGAAGAAGAAGAAGAAGAAGAAGAACCTTCCGTTTTCTCCTCTTTACACTTAAACAAGTAACTAAACACACTGCGAGCAATATTTCATACTCCATTACATCCACGCTCTGACTAGAAAACGACCCTCCTTTAAAACGCACCGCTCACACAACTAGTGAGTAATTGATTTCGAGCCCGAAGTTCCCCTTTGGGAATGTGATTGAAAATTCTCTTCATTTCCCCCCATTTTGATCCACTTTAAAACATCGTTTTTGTAAACTGTCTAAAATTGAACGCATTTACGTACTGAAAAAGGCTGCTCCAGATAAACGCTTGTCTAAGCGTGGCAAAGATTTAAACTGCCAACAAGAAGCTGGCCTAGGAGCAAAATGAACAAATTCAAACACTACCATCATGGACTGTGCTCCTGAAACACTCGGTGGAAACACTGTTCCAAGACCCTTCTCCCAAAAGAGTCTGGTGAAACCACAGCCCCTGAACTGTGCCCAGGATTTCAAGGTCGCAAACATCATGGCCTCCCCCAAAACGCAGGAGGACAGGGACAAACAGCTGTAGCCGCGTGGACATCGTTTCATTTAGTTTATTAGACAAAAATATATGATTTAAACAAGTTCGCTGACGCGCTATTTACAATCTGAAATCACGCTATGTACAGAAAGGGGGAAAAAGAAACAAAGAAGACACAAACACAGAGGTGGGGGGTCATTTACCGAATCGGATAATCAACCCGAGCGGCAGGCAGAGCCTTACTCCCCCCTCCCCAAGCGTTTGGGCAGAATGAGCCCCTTTCTGCAGAGAGCGATGTGTGAGAATCACTGACGCTGCCGTCACGTTTGTCCTTTACACAAGTCTCAAATATTTGTCTTAATTCTTCCCTCGTCTCCTCCCCCCAACCCCTCCCCCTCCCCTCCCCCCGCAAAAGTAAAAGACGACCCCTCCCTTAATCAAGCAGACGGGAGGGCTGCGAGGATCCGAGGCGTTCCCTCCTGCGGGGCCAGCGAGCTGTATGAGAAACACAGCAAGAAGACACCAGCAATGAGTAAACAGATCCAGCGCCACTGAGCCCCAGCCTCTTCCGGCAGAGCCCGGGCTGGAGCTACACCGTCTCCCAACAGTCTCCCTGCTCCAGAGAACTGGAGCAAGCTAGGCGGGTAGTGCTCTCCAATTAGGACTTCAGGACCCTCGCCGCTACTTCCATCCCGCCCCAGGGCAAAAGCTAAAAAGCACTCACTTGTCGCGCACGGGCTGGAAGGGCGACTTTAACTGTTGTGGGGGCGAATCCGGCCTGGTGACTAGGTCTCTCTCTGCGAGGAAAGAGAGAAGATTTGCAAGATTAGGAAAGGGGTTAGGTAGTGGAGAGTTCAGGTTAGAAGGGTCTCTGTGCCCAGATTCCTTGATAATGCTCAGTATATTTCCTGTGATCAATGTCTGCCCCTATATCTCCGTGGAACAAGCCCTTGGATACAGCTCAGTGCTTTGGTGAGACCTAGGCCTAGCTACTACATTAAGCCTCCCCTACCCACCACCATTATCACTCACTCATCTCTAGGTCTCTGTATGTCCGAGATGAAATAAGTAGATGTGACCTTTTGGCTCGGTACCTGGAAGTGTAGGACTGCTGCGTGAGGAGGCCTTCTCACCATGGAGCACCCCGGTGGCAACCTGGACTGGCGGCTGCGGAGGTGGTGGTGCGGTCAGGTGTGGGCCTTGAGGTGCTGCATGCGGCGCGCTGACGCCCAGGAAAGATCGCATGTTCAGCAGCGAGCCCTGTGCTAGGAACGCGCCGTTGGTCCAGTTGGAAAACTTGCCTATGTGACAGGTGTACAGTCCGTGGCTGGGTAGAAAGGCCGGGTGTTGCAGGGGCGAGCCGCTGGGCGGCCCGTGTGCGCTGGCGTGGCTGGAGGGTGGCGGTGGAGATGCCTTAGGCGCACCGTCGGGGCTAGTGGCTGTCTCAGCCAGCGACCAGATCTTGGGCTTGCTGTGCGGCGCGCCCTGCAGGCCGACCGCGGCGGCGCCAGGACTCAGCAGGCGTGTGCTGCCGGGCTCTGAGACCTCCTTAGCCAGGCCCAAGGGCGAATCTTGGGACTTGAGTGTCTCAGCGGCTGACAACGGGGAGCTCTGATCTCGAGCTGAGGCGGGAGGGGCTACGCGCGCCCTAGGAGCCTCCGCCTTGTCCTCCTCGTCTTCATTGCTCTGGTCGCCATCTCGCTCGTCGATCTGATCGATGTCAATGCTCTCCAGGTCGATCTCCTCGTCGTCCTCGGCCTTCTCGGGGTCGCCCTCGGTGTCGCTGCCAAAGAGGGCGCCGTCTTCCTGGTCCTTGCTGCGCGCCCCCCAAGTCACCTTGTTCTCCTTCTTGAGGCGCCGGCGCGCATTGGCGAACCAGGTGGAGACCTGTGTGAGGGTCATCTTGGTGATAATGGCCAGCATAATCTTCTCTCCTTTGGTGGGGTATGGGTTCTTGCGGTGTTCGTTGAGCCATGCTTTCAGCGTGCTGGTGCTCTCGCGCGTGGCGTTCTTGGGCCGTCCGGGATCCCCGTATTGAAACTGGCCATAGGGATAATAAGCAGGCGTTGTGTGGGCTGCGAAGGTAGCTGGGTGCACCCCGGGGTTGTCCTTGAGTTCATACTGAGAGCCCTGAAGCAACCGCAGAGCAAGAGAGAAGAGAGAAAGAAGTGGAGAGAGAAAAGAGATGGGGAGAGATGAGTTTCAAGAGCTAGGAAAGGAAGATCCGTGCTGCTGTGGACCCTGGGGGCACTTGATTCACCAGACTCAGAAAAGGAACACACACACACACACACACACACACACACACACCACTACTTGGAGAGTCAAGGCAGCTGGAGTCTTAAACTGGATTGAAGGCACTGGGTCTCCACTAAACAGATTTTTTAAAACTGTTGTTCACTCTAGAAAAACTTCTAGAAACCCTGGATTTTTAGAACTCAGCACAAGCCCTGCCCCTCCCCCTTCCCGAATCTTCCCAGAACCCTTGGTCCCCAACACCACCCCTTCGCAAAATTCAGATTTTCAAGTTCAGCTTACACTAGCTGGAGGGGAAAACCTTTTATGTAGGCTGATGAAACAGTTTCTCCAAAGTGAAGCACTCGAATTCAAGGCCCCTCCTTCCCACCCTGAAGGACACAATCAAAATAAACCATCCAGGGTACCCTTCACTCTAAATTCACCACCAATTTAAAATGAAAGCAGAGCCCTCTTTTTGCCTCTCAAATTAATCTGCATATAATGGCTCACTCACACTTAGAGGTCTGTAGCTGTGACAGGTCATTTAAAATTTAATCCTGGCCATCCTCAGTAACAATGACAAAACACATTTTTTAAAAATACAAAAGGAGAGCTTATCCGGTAAAATATTAACATCAGGCCCTGGAGCCACCGGCTGAAGCTCAGGGGAACCGGTTCAGTTTCCTGGGCCTCTTCTTGGTTACTTTATCTCTTAAGTTTGACTTTGATCTGCAGCAGAGCAAACAGAAACTGTTTGCAGGCATTTAGAGGCCATGATTTATTTGCAATCAATATTCTTTTTATCATCAGTAGTAAAACACAGCAAGTCAAATTATCCCATCAGGTTTTTTTGGTAAATAACATTTTATCTTTCTAACAGCCTCGTTAGGCCTCATTATTACCATAAATTGCCCAGACAGACATTCACTCACAATTTTATCTTTTGGGTTCCAAATACTTGATCATAAAAGATTGGAAAGCTAGGCCTCGGCTGAGGGTTTGGATTTAGGCTTACTTTCCAAGAAACCGGTAGGAGACTTGGAGGTAACACAAACACCTTAGGGGATGAATTTTATTTTCCTTTGAGTTTAAAGAGAAAACAAAATTAAACAACAACAAAAACCTCCTGTGGACCTTCCCTACCTCACCACAATGGGAGCAGACCCCTCCCCCACAAGCACACAGGCAGGATTCCCAAATGGCTCACATCTGTATTCAAATTTTAGTTAAAAAATACTCGCGAAAATAATAACTAAATCACCCTCCATCTTCCATTTAAAAAAGGATTCAGTTACCAGATTAGCAAAAACGAAGTCAGCACCCTAAAAAAGTTACTAAACGCTATTTCTTTGGCTAAATAGTTTAGCGATCGAGGCCGCGCCTAAGACGCTTCTGTGGCCAGAATTCGTTTGTGCCTTGCCATTGTAAAAGGTACATTTCGTTTTTAAAAATTATTTTAGTTGTAATCGGAAAGGAGAAATTCGGCCTCATCTCTGCTGGGAATTGTTTTTGAAAGGGCACCTTGTAAATCTCTCATCGCTCCCAGGGCATACTGGCTGTTTGAACAAAATGGGGGTTGATCTTTCTGCTTGGGAAGCATCCCAAAGGCAACTGGCTGGCCGTACCACTGAGAAATAGGCTTTCTTTCTAAACTACAAGAAAAGTTCGGAAAATCGCGCTAGGTGCTTTGCTTCTGCACAGTTGAAGGCCAACCTTTTAAGGGAGTCTGGCAAATTGCTCTATCCAGAAGATAGCAGGGCAGCAGGGGGCTGCCTTCTAAAAACCAGCGCCCGACTCGCAATTTGCTAGTGGCCTCAAGTTTAAGCAGTCCGACCTTTCAGTTAAACCAAGGAAAATTGATCGTTCGGAAAGACAGACAGGCCAATACTCCTGTGGAGAATTAAATTTAACCCCCCCCCCCATCTGACACCCACTGGGACAGGAGACCGGAGAGCACCATTTATTTTAAGCCCTAGGACTCTGTTCCTTTAACTCTCCCTTATGTAACACGGGAAGAAAAGTGCTTTTCTTTCGGCTCAAATGAAAAGTTTGGCAACTTACTGAAAGTAAAGGCAAACACCGTTTCGGAAGCCAGAATTTATGTCAACGTAGTATTTCTTAACCCCGATTCCTATGGTCCCTACATAGCCCATTAAGAGACCTCTGCTCTGCCGATGTCTATTGTTTGTTGGGATGTTTTTGACCTACTCTGATAGGTTTAACCGGTTCCTTTTGGCAAAGTCGAGGGCAACTATCTCTGCTCTGCCAAAGAGGGAGAAGGAAGGTATTCTTGGGCCCAAGGGAAAGCTCTTGCGGCACTCAGACGAGGCCGTCCGCCAGGCCAGGGCAGTGTTAGTAAAGCGGCCCTGGCTGCGGGGGCCGGGCGGGCCTGCTCTGTCGCACTGGAGGCGCCTGGCGGTTTTGCCCCAGACCTCCAGCGCCTGTCGCGGTCTCAGGCCTGCTCTCGAGGCTTCTCTCCACTATCTTGCAGCCCTCTTTTCTGCTCTGGTCTCCAAACTCCCAAGACCGCAGTGGTTACTGCCTGGGCCTCTGGGCACTCCCGAGTCCCCAGGGAAAGAGGTCTCCACCACCGGATCCCCTCTACAGGACTCTTCTCGTTCCTTTCCCAGACACTGCCTGCGGATCCTCTGTTTCTCTGTTCGGCCAGCCGTTCCCGATGTCCCCGGGCGCGGTGATCTCCCGTGGGTGCGGGCCAGGAGGACGCGCGGGAGGCGGGAGCACTCACCATCTGCGAGAAGAGGCTGAGGTCCGCGGCATAGGGCAAGAAGGCGCTGTAGTTGGGTGCGCCCGCGTACGGTCCAGCCGCGGCATACATGCCCAGCACCGAGGTGACCGCGGCCGCTCCCGCGCCCGCTCCCAGCTCCGCAGTCCCGGGACGGCCCGACGAGGCGGCGGCCGCAGCAGCCGCGGCTGCAGCCAGCACCCCAGGGCGCTCTCCACCATAGGCGCCCGGGCCCGCGGCGCTTAGGTATTGCGGGTAGCCCAGCTGCGGGAAGGACATGTCCACGGGCTCGGTGGTGGCGGAGGGCAACACAAACTGCGCGGGCAAGAAGACCGGCTGGCAATCGGAGGAGGCGCGGCTCGGGGGTTGCGGGCCGCGGGCCGGGAGCGCTCCGGCCGGCCCAGGGGCGGGGGCCGCTCCCTGTTCTTTAGCCCAGTGCTCGCTGGCGGCTCCCGGCTCCCGGCTGCGCCCGGATCCGAGATCGCGCGCCGACTGCGGCGGCCGCCCTCCGCTCGGCGGCGGGGCTCTCAGACACAATTTGAAGTTGATGCTTTGATTGGCATCCCCTTGAGCACAGGCCCCGCCCCTGGCTCCCCTCCCGCCCCCTCCCTGCCTCCAGCCCGCCCTCGCTGGCCGCTCCCGCCCCTCACGGCGAGCACGTGGTGCCCCGCGCCCGCCGGGCCACCTCCTCCTCCGGTGGGCGCGCAGGGCCCCGTCTGCTGGTGTGGGTCCGGAGGCCGCAGGCTTCTTCCCAACCAGCCCCCGCGGCTTTTGACAACCTGTCGACACCGGTTTACAGCTGTCTGACACCCGGTTTTGCATCGGAGATCTGTTCCCCCATCCCCTTTTAACAAAAGCAACTCGGGGATTGCGTTTCTACAGCTGGGATGGCAGGGAAAGAGCCCGGGGCCAGGGGACAGTCTATAGGGAACAGCCTTTCCTCTGTGGCTGGCGCTGCAGCACCTCCGTGGGACATATTTGGCTGAAGTGTTCGGATAAATCTACGAGTGGCTAGACACCTCGGATACAGGGTGCATCGTCTCTCTGGCCCCTCTGTTGGTATCAACAGATCCTCTGGAAATTGCTGGCCCCCCTTGCACTTGGAGAATCGGGATGTGGCCGCGCTCTGTCAGCTTCTCCAAATATAAAAACTTTAAAAATGGGCAAGCGCCAGCTGAGAAGTTGCTGCCTAGCTGAGGAAAGATCCTAGAGGGAGGGGGAAAGAAGTGTAGGAGGGGACGGACCTTCGCGAGGTAAAAGAACTGGCAAATCTTGCCCACAGCCATCTACCACCCTCTTCCAGTTTGGGAGAAGCCTGCAAGGCCTGGGAGCCTGCGTTTGTCCACTAGGTGTGCAGATGCGGAGAGTCAGCACCAGTGGAGCTCAGGTACCTGAGGCGGCGCTGCGACTAGCCAGTCCGACAGGACAGGACGACAGGACAGCCGCCAGTCCCCTGCCTTTGAGTCCCCCACGACAACCCCCCCCACCCCCGCCCAGTTCCTATCTCAGACGCTGGGAGAATAAGAATTAGGCGATTTGAAAGCTCTAGCAGCAGTTATGGGGCCTGGGCCAGGGGCCTGGCTGCTCTGTTCTCAGGGCAGACTTGAAATGCACCTTCCTCTATCTTCTCTCAATCAGTGCTGCTGACCAGAGAAAGATGCTTCTGCACATGGTTCCCTAGATTGGTATTGGAAGTGCAGAACCAAAATGTCCAGAAGCTCCTAGCTCCTGGTTTCTTGACGCTGTCTATAATGTGGCATAGGCTTGAGTGTGTCACAGCGCATCATCCTGGTGGAGCTTCACCTTCAGGGTCTAATTTCAGCCTCAGAGAATTACGGGGCACAGGGGCAGGCTTGGCAGAGAGCCCCAACATGCATACTTGAATGCTGCTGTTCAGGGCCATCGGGACCCTGGACACCAGCTAAAGCACACATGCTTGCCTGGAGTCTTCTGCAACATCAGGAAGTCCTCACTTATAAGTCTTGAAATCAGACACTAAACCTTGCCTGTAATTAGCCACAATACAGCTCTTAAAAGTAGTTACTAATTACTAGTGGGAAAATCAGGTAATTTTTCATTTTCTCTGCTCTGGCTTGGGTCTTGTCACTTAATCAGATGTATCCTCCCTCTGACCCTGCACACTTCATGCCCCCAACACCCCTTGGAATGTCAGGACCTGCTTTCCTGCTTGAATTTAGTCTGGAGGGTACCCCAAGGGAACCCCCAGAGTTCTAGTTTATGAAGCTCCTAATTGTGACCTCTTCTTGGTGCCCAGTTCATCAGTCATCTTGTAACCAGAATCTTGGGACCCTTATCTTACATCCTCCAAACAAACAAATCACTGCAGGGAAGATCTAGTGAAGAGAGGGTCTGACCATTGTTCTGGCTCAGTGAACCCAGGACTCACTTCAGATGACAGGTAAATTCAGGAAAGATAAGCCCTGAGCTGTTACCTCAGAGAAGGAGGTAGGAAGTCAGTCCAAATACATCTCCCTGCCAGTATGTAGTGGCAGAGGGGTCACCGGCTTGTCATTACTCCCACAACTGCCCGCTTGAGTTGCAGGTGTCAGGCCTCCTGCCTTAGGTCTATTAGACTTATTTGGAAGGGGTTTGGAAAAGAATTGGGGATACTTTGTCCTCACACCCACTGGCCCAGCATTGCTACTTCTCTCTCTATGTAGGTCACCTGCACCAAAGACAGGAAATGGGTGGAAATTGCAAGATAATTCCAGAGGATCCAGCTGGGCAGTTTTGGTAACTTCCCTTGAGGACTGGAAAGCAGCAAGGGTGTGGACTGGGTTGGGGAGGTGTGGGCAAGTTGACTGTTCTTTGCCACAGATCAGTGATGCAAGAAAGACACCTGTGCTTAAACCCAGTTCTGGAAGGTGCTAGAGGAGACCATGGGTCCTCCTCTCTTTCTCAGTGGCTCCTAACCCTGAAGCTTGAACCTCTAGCAGTGAGGAGCATCAGGGAGGTGTAGACAGCAACGTGAGGAACAAAAGAGAGTCATAAAATGACCCACAAACCTCCAGCTGGTGGGGACACCCCAGCAGAAGCGGGAAACTCCTGTCTTCTAGCTGCTGGGAAGCCCAATACTTAACATACAGTGAAAACTTGAGATCAAGATGTGAGGGCATCTGTAATATGCCAGAAGAAGTGTTCCAGGTCTGTCTGGAAACTCTATAGGAGTCTTGTGTTAACAACCTTGTTGGGGGGGGGTAGCACACTTCATGGCCTGTTTTGGACAGAGGGTGGAGCAATACAGAATAGGGAGTCCTCTGTGAAGGTCATGGAGTATATTTACCCACACCACCATAACCCATGGATCTCTCCACCAGGAATATCTTCTGAACCATAAGCAGCCTTCCCTGTATGGGGATGGTGAGAGACTCTATCAAGAGAGTATTTTCCAGGAGTCAACCCAGTGGCTGTCAAGGCAAAGCAAGCAGTATAAATTCAGACCTAGGAATCTGTAAAAGGTGGCTCAAGCCTGTACCTAGTGGACTCCCTGGTCAGGTCTGGTAGCCCCAGAGCTGTAAAACAAGCACAAAGCAGGGGACTGGCTGGGACTATCTGGCAGGTCAACTGGACTTGGGCTCCACCCTTTTGAGGCAGAAGTGGATGTATATAGAGCAAGGAGGAGAAGACAGGCAGGGGGAAGAGGGAGTGAGGGTGGGAGCTCTTAAAGTTTACCCAGGATCAAGTTGGTTTTTAAGGGGGTCTTAAGGTATGATGGAAGCTTGTTCTTTGGGGACACTTTTCTACATGAGAGAAAATTGGGTTTTAGTGCTCCCTTCCCAGAGTCTTATTGTTGGTGGATAGTCTCTGCTTCCTCTCACTACTCTTCTCACAGGGATTTATTTAGTTAAGGTTGATATTAGTCAAGCTAGCTTATAATTTTGTTTCTCCAAAAATCACCACCCACTGATTACCAGAGCATGCTGGGGGGTGGGGGCAATGCCAGGGTCTGAAATTATTTTATCTAGGTGGTGGCTTCTGCAAATAACAGGAATAGGTCTCTAGGGATGGGGACAGCAGCACCAAGTCTGGGCTAACCTGGCCGAAGCTACAGGGACTTCCACAGGACTTGTGTCTCTGATTTACAACTCTTGTTATGTACATTTAGGACTTGGCAACTTTCTCCAGTAGGGCCAGATTACAGCCCAGCCCCCTGCCATCCTCAGGCAAGTATCTATTGGTCCCCAGTGTATCAAATGCTGAGAATCACAAGAGAGATTGTAGCTGCAACCTTAACCCTTGCGCTGGCATCCCAGTGGTCTAGGGTCCCCTAAGCCGGGTCTCCTACTGTGCCTTGCAGCACCAAGCCAGGGCTCCTAAGAGAAGCTGGAGATTTTGAGAACTGCAAGCAAGAGTCACACACAGCTGTGGCACTCAGGGAGTTCCCAGATAGGTTGAGAGCTGCTGAGACTGTGGCAGGAGACAGTGGCCAGTCCTACAAAGTAAAAAGTCAAGTTTGCACCAGTGACTCGGTGGAAACCTTGAAGGAAACGCTGAAAAGAAAGGACTCGTGGATCGCTCCCCACACGTGGAGGAAACCCTGCGTGGCAGGAATCACCACTAGCTAGGTCTAAGTCCAGTGGGCAGATCTATGCTGAGAGTTTGCTAGAGAACTGAGCTTGCCGGCAGATCCGGGCTGAAAAAATCACAGAGGACTAAGGACTGCGGAGTGGATCTCAGTGGCTCAGTCTAGAGAAACAAGATATCGGTATCCTCAGAATCGCAGGATGGTGATTGCATGCATGTGCACTCGCGTAAATATTTTATAAATTTCCCCTTAATTAACCAGATCACTCCCATTATGCCTCCAATACTATCAACAGCGACGGTGTGAATGAAGGTTTTCAGGGCTTATAATTTGATGTCACCCGACGGTCGCCCAGGGGCAGAAGCGCAATCGTAGTGCCAGCTGCGCTTGTATTTATTTGTTTTTCCGCTGTGTTCCTGTAGGGCTCCATTATGCAGTTTTTAATTAGTTTGTGTTTGTATTTCACCCGTCCCAAATCAATCCCATCCCAGAGCAAGGCCATGTAAATTCTTGCAGTACAGGTGTTGCTTCCTGCTCCCCTAAGCTAGCAAATGTGTGTCTGACAAATGAAACCCGGACTGCCACGCAGAGGACTGTCAGCTCTCGGCAGCTGAGATCGCAGATCAAAGCCATTGGGACTTCTGAGCCCTGTGAATGCCAGGGAGGATGAGGATGCCTGCGGAAGCTCAGAATGTCATTAGAGGGAGACAGCCAGAGCACAGGTCTGAAGACAAAGAGACTTCTAATTTCCCTCCAGGGCTGTGGTCATTCATTGGGCCAGCAACATCTAAGGTGGCCTTTCCTTTTGGGGACAAAGGACACACCAGTTGCTGCTGATTTTTAAGGGTGGTTGGGGATGGTTACTGCAGGATGTATTGGAGAAGCTGGTAAATCAGGAGGCTGTTCCACTAAGCCTAGAGGGAGCAGAGCTGAGAACATACTCTGAAGTTTCTAGACAGGAGCACCACCCCTGTTTTCCTCTGGAAATGAACCATGTGAAGAACATGTAAATCTATTCTTCCACCCATGGAGAACTTATTTTAAGTTCTCATTCTCTCTCTCTCTCTCTCTCTGTCTCATAAAAATGTGCATCTTTAACTGAGGCACACGGAAATTATGATTCAACAGCAGTGTATATTTAATTAGTGTAATCTCGCTTGAATTTAATTACCTAATGAATTATTTGTTTAAAAGGTAGACCGTCTCATTTGCCAAGTATCCAGCAGACCCCTGATAACTTGCTGGCATTTAAGGGCTGATCTTTAGCTCTCAGAGTCTGTAGCTGTTCCTGAACAGCTCAAACAGATTGTTCCAGGTATGTAGGTGATGGACAGCCAAGACATCCCATCAGTATGAAGGTTGGTTCTCTTCTGCTGGGTACATGGGGCCCTTTGTGAATTAATGTTCTCTGAATTTTTTTGCATGTACATTTATTTTATTCTGTAAGCGTTTCATGTATTTAGTGGCACACCCCAAACCCTGCAAGCCGGTGAGAGGACTCGCTTGTCATCTGCATTTATTATGAAGTAGTTCTTGCATCAGGAACTTCCCTGATTTTCCCCATGCCAGGCTCCAGGGTACTTTTCCACCTTCTCCTGATGGTGAAAAGTCCTTTGGCTATGTGAGTATCAAACTATGGAAATTGAAGCTATCCTGGTACAGACTTTAACCTGAATCTTTGGGTCCTAAACCTTGCACCACACAATTTCCTCTTTCTTCCAAAGGTGAGAGTAGACAGTGCCCGGTGGCTGTCCTCTGTGTGAGGCTGCAAGGATAACCTGTTTGCAGACACATTCACCTCAGTGGGTCTAGTGAAAAGACTCCAGTTATAGAATAGCAGCAGGTCTGCTGGAATCTTCGTCTGGCTGCTCTGGGAAGAACCTCCTCCTCTCTGTTTGCCTATGGTAGATAGGAGCTTCATCAGGAATATGGATGGATGGATGGATGGATGGATGGATGGATAGGGGAGGTGTGTCTTCTTGAGAAGGCATGCTACCCTGCTGAAGGGAAAAGAAAAGATGAGATCACATAGATGTCATAGTCCTGGGTGATCTGATCACAGAATGCTTTAAGTTCAGGTGTGGTCACTATTGCCATGTAGGTTAATAAGTTATTAAATTCTGTTTTTTTCTGAGAACCTTTGAGTTTTACCATAGCCACCATGTATTTCAAAACTGATGCTTTAATCACCAATAGTGGGTTTGTTATAATATAAACTTAACCACATTCCATTGTGGCTACAATAGCATCTTTCTTCCCAACCAGCAGGATGGTGTGGGTTTGCTTTCAGGCTTATTTATGGATTTTCTTCACATACTCGTCCAAATAACAAGTGACAGTAACAAGTGGAGAGGACTTGAGATGATAGTTAAGCAATGATAACACATTTCTTAGATCTGAGCAAATCCACAGATGACTTGCTAGTCAGACCCTCAGAGGAAACGATACACACAGGACGGAAGGACAGGAAACCATAGCAGCATTTCTGTGCTTGACACTTCCAAAACTGTTTGAAATTTAGACCAAACACTGATAGGATTTCCTATCATCCTGCAAACGTTTATATCATTGTAGATGAAAGTCGACATGCTAGACATCCCGTACAACATCTATTGACAAACACACACCCTCAAAAGTAGAACTCGTAACACATGCCAGGGTATGAAGGGATATGCACGCCAGACCTCACAGGTTGATGGGTTAAAAATTCGTTTTCTATACTTTAGAGATATCTGCCCAGCAAAAAAATAGCCAAGAGGCTAGTGTCTTAATGGTTAGTGGGCATCTTGGAAAGTCGGAGAAATCCAGGATTCTTCTGCGGTCTACCAGCATTTTCCAAGACTGGTCTTACAGATAAACATGGGCAAGACCCAAGGCCCTTAGCTGTCTGGCTATTGCCTTTTTTCTTACTTAACTGTCAGACCAGGCCATTTTATAGATAGGTTCTGCAGTTTGGAGTTCTTGACTGGTTTCTTCTAGTCCCTTCTTCATTTTCTAAGGCCATGTGTTTCTTGGAAATGCACCTACCAGAGGGCAACACTTCTTGGTCTTCTCTTTCTCTCTCTACACTCATCCTGCTTTTCCTTTGGGAGTAACCAGGGGTGTGTGTATACACAGAGATTTCCCTAAACTCATAGAATTTTGTGAGGCCAAGAGACCAACAGGGTGAGTATAGAGAGAGAGAAAGAGAATTAGAAGGAGTGTTGCCCTCTGGAAGATGCATTTCCAAGAGTAAGTTGGCTCAAAGGAAGCAACATACCCATGACTAAATGGGAAGCCATTGTAGGCAAAATCCCTCCCCTGCCTATGCCAGGGGGATTCTTTCAAGGCTCTTCCATTTCCATAGCCATCCTCCATGCACTCATTCGAACTACAGGCTGCCCACCATCTTTTATGTCACATGACTTTCAGCAGACATCCATATGACTGACTAGGGTCCTCTTAGAAGGTGAGTCATGAATTTTAACTTTCCCCAAGTGTTCGTTGACCTTTCCTATAGACATCCGGATTGCAGAACAAGCAGGTCAATTTCTGCAGACGGTGCCAGATGCCGCATTCATCTTTTCCTTGCACTGCCACAACATCATTCCCGGCATGGAAGTTCCCAAGCTATTATTTTGTATCAGTACACCTTCCTCTCACTTACAGAAGAGCTGCTTTCAGCCACCATGACCACCAGGAGAACTTGGCTGTGTACACAGTCCCTGAGGAGCTAGATGCATGTCGCACTTGGCCAAGAAAATGACTCCAGTAAAAAGAGGCAGTCTGATCCCACTCCTGTCTTCCAGTAGCTGTGCCTTCTGCCAGCAAGCACATGGCTGCTCTGGCAGTGACAGTGTTGGGAAGGGACCACGAGTCATTTCACAAGCTGAAGACTGTGTCGTTACCTCTACAGTTGAGTTATGTGGTTTGTTATAAGATCTGGCTTAGAACCTTGGAACTTGGCTCGGGCATATGTACAGCGAGGGACACACAGGCCAGGTGACCTCTCATTGCCCTGCCCTGAGCCTGCCACCACCCCTGATGTCATCTCCTGATGGCCTGATACTCCATTCCCCTCCCTCCTTTGCACCACCCTTCCTACCTCCCTTATTCCTTAATTCTTCCTCATCTATTTATTCTCTTAAGCCCATGGAGAACCAGTGTAAGAAACTGCACTGTGTGCTGTGAGGGAAGCTAAAATAAATCACTTGTCTAAGTATCTAAGTGTCTAAATTAGACATTAAGTGCCACACACAGAGATACCTAATGATTCTGCAAGGCAACCCTGGGTCAGACACACCAGTTATTACATCTGAACTCAGCTTCCCATTGCCTGGTGTGTTCCTAGGGCTCTGCAGGGCCCTCCTCTCTCTTCAGACTGCAAACAGGTATCTGTTGCAGCATACAAGTCAAGGAGAGGATGAGGGTTCATTTCCTCTGTCCTGGGCTGAATCTACCTAGCTAGGTGCCTTTACCAGACAGCAGTAGCCTGCTGTTTTCCAGCACTTCTGATGTTAGATCGCCCTGTCTGTTGTCCTTCCTCTGAGATCCCCAATCAACACAGCAGCACTGCTGTCTGAGAGCCAGTCTGGGGTAACACTTCATTCCCCTCCTGCCTTTGGCTCTTCAGCCCAAGGGTGAAGCTGTGTCCTACACTTAAGCTTTTTTATTTTTAAATCTCTTTCTCCATTTTCTGTTATCATATGAATATGAAGCGCCCTCCAGAGGCTCACAATGGTTCTTAGCTGGTGGTCCTGTTTTAGAAGGTTCTAGAAACATTAGGAGGAGGGACCTAGCTGGAAGAATGAAGTCACTGAGAGACATTACCTTGGCAGGTCACTAAGGGAGGGTCTCTGGGCTCTGACTGACTTCTTCCCTTTTGCTTGGTGCTATAATTCCTGCCTGTATTTGAGGAGCCAAGCAGCCATGTGCGGCCTCTGAAAACACACAAACTATATGTACTGGCTGGTTTTGAGTGTCAACTTGACACAGGCTGGAGTTTATCACAAAGAAAGGCGCTTCAGTTGGGGAAGTGCCTCCATGAGATCTAGCTGTGGGGCTTTTTCTCAATTAGTGATCAAGGGGGAAGGGACCCTTGTGGGTGGTACCATCTCTGGACTGGTAGACTTGGGTTCTATAAGAAAGCAGGCTGAGCAAGCCAGGAGAAGGAAGCTAGTAAAGAACATCCCTCCATGGCCTCTGCATCAGCTCCTGATTCCTGACCTGCTTGAGTTTCAGTCCTGACTTCCTTGGTGATGAACAGCAGTATGGAAGTGTAAGCTGAATAAACCCTTTCCTCCCCAACTTGCTTCTTGGTCATGATGTTTGTGCAGGAATAGAAACCCTGACTAAGACACTATACTTTTCCTTTCATGGTTTATATCTGTTGTTCTACTCATAGCTCTGGAAAGCTGTTACATTCATTAGAACACTGAATGTTCTTATGCTATCATTTCTTTACTGGATTCCACTTCCAGGAGGTTGCAACCAGATACCACAGCATGAGGCTTATCAAGAGATGCAGGAGACACTGAGGGCTAGTCACTATAAAGGATGGCCGAGACACAGATATGAGATAAGCTTTACTCTTACAGCAATACGAGAACCTGTAGGTATCCAGAAGGAACAGGTGCAGATGGAATATAACAGGGGTGTGAAGGGATTCACTCACACCTGAGCTGTAGGATCTTAGCAGTTTAAGGCAGAATGCTGGCTGCACACAAGTCTAAAGTCACACTTAGTGGGACTGACTATATATAGGTCAGACCTGACTCATCTAACCCTGGACTTCTTCATTATTCTTTCCCATCTGAACATAAGAGATAATTGTGATGAGGCCAGACACAGATGCTGCCTGGCAACCTGTGTGTGTGCACACAGCCAGGTAAAGGGTGTGCTTGACTGTTCTATTTCCAGTATTGGAGATTGTCCTTCTGAGTTACACCCTGACCCCACCCTGCTTTTTTTTTTTTTTTTTTTTTTAATGTTGAGACACTCTCAATAAGTTACCTAGGCAGGCTCACCCCTCCTCCTTATTCTTCTGCAGTCTGGCTAGCCTTGAATCTGTTGTCTTTCCTACCTCAGCCTCATGAGTAACTGGGACATCAGGTCGGTGCCACAGGATCTTTTGGCCCTGCCCTTTAGGGATAACAGCTCCACTTTCTGCATTGTGTTGATTGAATATCAAGATACGACTTTTGAAGGCTGGAAAAAAAGGCTCAGAAGTTGAAACACTTGCTGATTTTGCAGAGGACCTAACTTGAATTCCCATCATTCATATGGCATGGCATGTCTGTTTGTGACTCCAGTCTCAGTATATCCAACACCCTCTTCTGATCTCTGAAGATACCAAGCACTCTCATGATCTACATACATACATGCAAGCAAACACAAGTACATATAAAACAAGAACTTTTGCCTGTGTATTAATGAGAGATTGAAAAGCCAAGTTCAATTTCAAGACTTGGTTCTCTCATATATGAAAAGATTTGAACTTGATAAACTGCAACCAGTGCTTGTGAAACACAAGACATAAAGGAGCGCCTTTCTACAACTATCTCAGAATTCGTCCTCAGGTCTGAAGGTAACAGTTATATCCTTAATTCAGGATTTTTAAAGTCTGGTATATACAATGGGATGCGGAAAAAGAAATGAATAGAGACACAACCCGGTCAAACTAAATGTCCTAGTTAATTGCTGTGTAATCTTGGTTTTTCTTTTCTTTGTTTTGTTTTGTTTTGTTTTGTTTTGTTGTGGTTTTTAATCAAGTTGACAGAAGGTAAGGTCATCGAGGAAGAGGGAACTTTAGTTGAGAAAAAACAACAACAACAACTGGTTCTGGGTAAATCTATGGGTCATTTATTGATTGACAGTAAATAAGAGAGGGTCCTACCCACTGGGGAAGATACCTCCTCTGGGCATCTAAGTGGTCCTGGGTGCTTTAAGAAAGCAGGCTGAACAAAAGCCTCCGGGATGAATCCAGTAGCAGTATTACTCCATGACGTCTACTCTAGCCCCTGCCTCCAGATTCCTGCCTTCAATTCCTGCCCCAACTTATTTTGATGATGGACTGTGATGTGGAATTGTAAGCAGAAATTAACCCTTTCCTCTCCCATTGGATTTTGGTCATGCTGTCTCTAACAGCAATAGGGAGAAAATTAGAACCTCAAGACAATCACCTTTGTCTTCATTGCGGCTCCTCATGGAAATAACTGACTTTAAGAAAAAATAAAGCACTCGTAGAGTTGTCTGAGTGGCTTCAAGGTACTGGAGAGAGAATGCTGTGCACAGAAGTTAGATTTGTGCTCATGTGAACCTTTCAATGACTGAGTGCACTATTTAGGGATGAAGCCTTCTACACATGAGCCTTCTGGAAGGTACTTGGTACTCTAACTACAGTGGCCACCTAAGGTGAAGATTACAGTTTCTCCAGTTAGAGTTCCATATACATGGCTAAGGAAGTATTCATTGCTATGTATGACAATGCAGAATCCACTGTGCACATGCATCCTAAGGTGAAGATTACATATCAAGCCTTCCTTCTACAACAACAGGTGCTCACAAAATTCTCTAGTGAGATCTTTATCAATACAGATAAAGGCAGCAGGAACAGCTAAGTAAGATGACTGAGCCTGGGTACTTCTCCCAGCACTGGACCCTCTTGGTCTTAGTCTCAGTGTGAGATGAATGAGTAAATCTAGCACTGGCTCTGAGACCCAACATAGAGTAGAGAAACTACATCGTGGGAGATTGTTCTCAATGCTAGAATTCTGGGGCCTTGAATTGGTAATTATTCTAAATCAAAGTTACACTGCTGTTGGGCCTGGTAATTGATGGAGCATTCTGGAATTATTCTAGTATAATAAGTAGTTGTCTAAGGCTTTATTTTCTCTCTGGGGACACTATCAGTAAAGGACTATTCTCAATGTTGAAAAGGGATCTGTTCTTGGCTGCTCCACAACTGGTGAGCCTGCTTCTGGGAGTTCAGTGATGACAGTATGTGAGGCTCCTGCTATGACACAGGCTTCTTTCTGTACAGTGAGATAGTTAAGTGGTGTTTTTAAGGGAACACATGTGCCCCAGACTCTGAGGAAAAGGACTGAAGCTGAGAATCATTGAATCATAGACTTTAAAAACTCCCACAAGAACATACAGAAGGTTTTTGAAGAATAATTCACATGTAGGTTGAAATCTTCAATCTTCAATGACTCCCCCAGTGGATGATGGGGTTCAGGCACCAAGTGTGCACACCATTTTTCCTGGAGCAATGACAGATGAAGAAGTGGCTGCTGAGCCAATGTTTACCATGGACGAGTGTGTACAGGGCATGCTGGGCTTCATAGTGTTTGCTTGAGAGCTTCCTGGATGAGGACAACCTGTTCATTGACATCAAGGGCCCTCCGGACTTTCCGAGACAAACTCTTCAAGCACACACCACCTTGTATGAAACAGTCACTTTTTAGAAGAGCATCCAAGAAATGGTAATTCTAGGCATGTAGTCCAGGCTGGCCAGTCCCCCTCCAAGGCCACTGCAGGTAGTCCCAGGGAAGCATCTATGCAGACAGGGGTTTCTAAGGAGTACAGGGCCCTGCCATTCCTACATTCCACTCTTACCACTAGAGAGAGACAGAACCCCAAAGCACCCTCCCTTTTCCTGCCTCTGACTGTGCTCCTTTAACCAGCATCTATCTCTCCCTTTCCCCTTTGTCTACATTAATAATGCCTGATATTCATATTCTACTCTGAGAGTTCAGAGGTTTTTACAGTCAGTGTAGGTGTGATGATGTAATATTTGTTTTTCTGAGTCCAATTCATTTCAACTAGAGAATACTTTCCAGGTACAGCCTTGTGGCAAATGACCAAGATTTCCTTTGTCTGAGCTTCACAGTATCAAATATGTAACAGGGTCATATTCTCTTTTCTGCTCAACTACTTAGGGGCAAGACAAGATTCTTCATCTTCCCTCTTGTGGACTGTGAACATAAAAGCATAGATATCTATTTGACACACTGACTTCATTTCCTTTGTATGCATTACACAGGAATTGGGCTGCTGGATCAATGGCTTGTTGAGGAATCTTTATACTGCTTTCCCTAACGGTGGCACTATTTGCTGCCTCTCTGCTTCCTCACACTGCAGAGTGTGTGTGTGTGTCCATTCCCACCCCTGCCCTGGTGTTGTTTCAAGATGACTACTATGACTTTACATGTCATCTACTTATGATGAGACCCCTCTCCCATATTCCGGAGAGACTTTTCTTTTTATATATTTATGGTTTTGGAACATTCAGTTTTACTTCAGCTTAAGGTTGCATGCTGTTGGGCATTCTCATGAACCCCTACAGAAACATGGAATTTGGGCTTCAAGGATTTCAAGGAAAAGTTTACAGTATAGTGTTTTTATGAATTCTGGCATGCAGCAGGAATCCTGACACCATGGCAGGGCCAAGTCCACTGTGTGACTGAATGGACAGTAAACATGAGGGACCTCTCTGGGATGCAGAGACAGGCACAGGGCTCTGATTGACAGTGCCAAGTTTGTCTGCAGTTGGGCTGTACTGGATTGGTTCATTATTCATTTGCTTATCTAAAAATAGATACTTTTCTCTAAAAATAGTTAAACGTGGAAAAATTATAGTCTGGTTTACTTTATTGTGCTGTTAATGGGGACTTTGATTGTTTGGTAAAAATATATGACTGGTGTCAAATGAGAACCTTTAAGGAAATATGGGGGTCATTTCTTTTCAAAGTTCTTTGTCATCCATTATGCATTTGGGGATGTTTACTTTCTACTGGAAGTGGGAGCTGATGGAGCAGAGACAAGATCGAAGTGTGACAGCAGGAGAGGGCTGCGAAGTTTTGACAGGGAGCGGGGTACCACTTCTGTGGGAAGCCACACTCTTTCTTGACATCTGTCTTGGGAGGCGCGACTGTGGCAAGTCAGGCTGGTGCCTGGGGCAGGATGTCAATTGGGCATCCTCTCCCCTTCAATTATCCAGCAGTTGATAAAAAATAAAATAAAAATAAAATTTAAAATTTGACACGATTCACTAAGTTAGTCATCACAAGTTTGCATAGAATTCATTTGGGAAGCTCTCTCACCAGGCCTCCCCAGCGGGACAGAATTAGACAGCACACCAGGGAAGCCTAGGAAGCTCAAACAACCTCTTGGCCATCAGAGTCCCATTTCAGATTGTGGTTTAGGGTCTTTCAGGTGAAACCACCTAAGCAGAGGGGCTTGAAGATCATGGGAGGCAGCAGGAGGGTCAGCTCTCTTGATTTAGAGCTTCCCGGTGTCCACCTTGCTACCAGATAGGCAGCTTTTAATGCTGAGCCCACTGGGTTTTATCATAGGTGGCTATGATGGTTCCAGGCTGTTCTTATTGTAACTGGGGTACACCACAGTGTAGAGGTCTATGGCATTTATTCTAGAACCAGAGTTGATGTGGGGCAGTGCTGTACTGTGCACACAGAGGAAAGGGCTGGGTATCCAGGAGCAATCCACATATTAAGCCAAGATTCAATTAATCTGTCCCTCTAAGGACACACTCAAACCATGGCTTAATGGCTTGAAAGGCTAACAAGGGAGCATACACCTGACTCCCTGGGCACTACTTACTATTACAAATGTCTCTTCTCCAAAAGACATCCTGGTGAATGGGGGAAAACCTACCATCATCGATTCTTTTCCTTTGGTAAAATAATTTAGGTACATTAAAGAAAGCACACACACACACACACACACACACACACACACACACACAAAGATGCTAACGGAAATACACTTCTGGTCAAGCAGAATCCTCTGTGCTTGTGTCAGGAATGCAAAACAAGCAGGAATATTGTTTGTATCCAGTTTCTTTCAGTAGAAAGCTTTCGACATTTCATCGTGATGGGCAATGTCCATAGACCCATGTCATCCTGTCAGAGAAACTAAGTTCATGCAGCTACTCTTTTATTATCAGACATTGAGTAGGTTTGTAGATTTTTATACTTTAATTATGTATTTATTATTGATTTGTTTACTAGTGCACATGTGCATGTAAGTCTATGTGTGTGTGCCTGTATGTGAGAGGGTGTGAGGATGTGTGTGTATGAATGTGTTTGAGTATGTGTGAGTGTGTGTGTGTGTGTGTGTGTGTGTGTGTGTGTGTGTGTGTTTGAGTATGTGTGAGAGTGTGTGCATGTGAGTGTGTGTGAGAGTATGTGTGCATGTGAGTTTGTGTATGAATGTGTGTTTGCATGTATGTGTGCATGTGAGTGAGTGTGTGTGTTTGTGTGTGTGTGTGTGTGTGTGTGTGTGTGTGTGTGTGTGTGTGTTCATTCCCAGCAATCCTACAAGGAGATTGGGGGCAGTCACAGGAGAAATACCTGGAAGGTCTTGGGCCAGCTAGTCTGGAGTATTCATCATACAAAAAACAAGAGAGATGCTGCCTCCAAAAAATTCATAAGGAAAAGAACTAACTCCTGAAAGCTGTTCTTCAGCTTCCATCGCACACAGTGGCACATGCATACAGAGAAATGCATGAGTGTGCTCCTGGAGACAGGGATCAAGGATACACAGTGTAAAAACGAGGCCCACACTTGGGGACTAGCTTTCTTGTGATGCTGTGGGGTTTGGGTTTTTTTGTTTTAGGTTTGTTTGTAGTTTTTTTCTTAATTCAAGTCAGAGATTTTTTTGTTGTCTTTGTCTTCTCTAGACACAAAGACAAAGCAAAACATAACCTTAAAAAGCCCTGAGCTTTATCACATAGTATTTGTTATAGCATTTCCCTTTTCGGTTTTGACTTTCAACATGCTTCCTGCCTCATTCTCATTTAGTTAGCTGCATCCATGGCAGAAAGCCCAACAGGTTAAGCCTGAGCTGTTACGTGGACCCTAACACATGCAGGGGACAAACAGCTGCATCAACCTCACAACCAGGTTCTCAAGCTTTTCTATTGCTTTCTGTAACTTAGATTCGGAAATGCTGATCATCAGCCTTAATGTGAAGAACTACAGGAAAATGGACATCAGGTTTGCTTTCTAGTGAGAATATGTCTCAATGACACCTTTGGATATCTGGTCTCATGTTCTAGTTTAATGTGGTCAGGTACTGGCTGGGAGCTTCTGCCCCATTCTTCCTGTTCTTCCTTGTTTTCAGTGGACCTTTCATGTCCTTGGTAGACAATGCCCACCTATTCCTTTCTCCCACCAGCACCCTGTGCGGGTGCTGTGGATGTTCTTTGCTACCTGAGGCTCGTTCAGTGGGGTAGGAGGATGCTGCATCTTTCCACACAGTTATCTGAGGAGTAAGGGAGTAAAAGGCTCCCAGAAAGGTGTGTCCTTAAGGTTCACAGTTGTCATGACTGATACATAGTAAAAAGCAAAGGGAGTTTTTGTTTCTAATGCTAGATCATAGACTCATGGAGTAAATGTTAGCCTGTGTCTTTCATTGGATGCATGCAGTTTCCCCACTAGAATCTTTGATACCCCTGGTCTCATACACTACTGAATCACTGCATTCATGAGAACCCCTGGCACATCTGGACTTGATAAATCATTTCATGGTTTATTACAGGGAACCCTGGAACAGAGGAACCTAGTGAACACCTTCCTGTGCTTCCAAGTGTATGCTCAACACTAATGTTCTCCTGAAACAATGTTCCTTTTTGACTTACATGGGTTTCAGCTTTATGTTACAGAAGCAAATATCCTTCATATTTAGTTCAGGACCTGGTGAGAGTATCCACATGTTCAAGTGAAGTGGTTTCACTGGGCTCCACCATCAGAGTGGAAGGGCTTGAGAAAGCAGGTTTTCATTGCTGAGCTTGGGTGATTTCCTAAGGTCCATGTTTCTGGACTCTGCTTGTCTCAGGGAAGCATTAAGCAACCTGTGATCTTGGGGTTAAATGCAGGGTCAGCAGCGCCTGATAGAAGGGAGGTAGGCAAGAAGACTTCAGCGTAGCCTCCAGACAAACACTAATCCCAGCCTGAGTATCTGAGTCATGTCCCAGTAAACCTCCTCAAAGTGTTTATAGAAGGCCTGAGAACTTTCTGGCTCCAAGGAAATATCCTTCAGACTCTCAATGGCCCATTAAAGGGTAGGAAAGTATTAAATAATTTTATCTGAAATCTGAAGTACCCAAAGAGCAGGATAAATGTTTGGCTTCATTTTTTGGTGTTGAGAGATGTCTTTGATTTCCAGGGCTTGCTAATCTTTGCGTTTTCCTGAGTACAGGTAATTCTATTACAAATTAACAAGGGAAAGTAAGCTGACAGTGGGGTTTTAATCGCATATAATTACTTGGTATGCAGAAGTATTTTACAATTGAGATAATTTGCCTGAAAGTGTTGGTATTTAGCAAACAGAGTTTATGGTAATTCCCTTATTTTCCCCCAACTGCCTAGTAATCTTTAAAACAAGGAAGTAGGGCCACAGTAAGAATTCGGAATTGAAACAAAGCTATACATGAAAGTGGCTAAAATGTATCTGTTTGTCTTTGTTTCAATAGGGATCCAAAACAAAGTTAATCTGATCAACCAGGATCAATAGAGGAGTGAAGATTCACATTTCTTTGAAGCTGGTAAAGGCAAATAAATAATCCTTCCAAACAATGGAGGCCTTTAATTCTCAGGCTTCAGCCTGAACGCTATTGTGAGTGGGATTTACTGGTTTCAGGTTTTCACTTGGATGCTGGAGCAGGTGCCTCAGTGCAGGGAATCGCCTGTGATGATGCCTGGGTAAGTGAGAGTCACTCTTAATCCAGTGTTACCATTTGATAATGGTAGTTTTGCTATTACTTTATCCCCAGGGACTACTCCTCTTACCTGAGACTTTGTATCCAACTACAGGGACATGGAACAAGCAAAGGCAGGCTCATTTCAAATCTGTAAGACAAAAATTCACTGGCAACATTCTAACCTGACCTTAAAGGAATCCAGACAACATCAGTCTTGGAACAGCTGTGGTAGAAATGCATTTAGAAGACAGAACACTCCCAGCCTCTAGTGCTGTACTGGGGACTCTTCCCTTTTGTTGGGCCTGGCCTCACCAGCTACTCTTCTTTAGAAAGAGGCAGTGCATTCTCCATTCCTCACACCCCAGGAGAGGAAAGGCAGGTCTGTCTGCTGTTGTGTGTCAGTCCCACAGTGTGCTGTTTAAGGTCAGCAGCCCCAGGAACACTTCTGTTACAGTGTCTGAGGGGTCTGGGTTTTTTGTTTGTGTGTTTGTTTTACCACACAAGGTTTAGGGGAGCCAGGCAAGTGGCTTAGATGGGGCTCTTGAGTTCCAGATATTTGGGAGCTACGGGTCTTGAAATAGTCACGGTGCCTGTAGCCCAATTCAGGGAACAGTCAGATCTCCAGCAATATCTCACCTGTTTTATCAAGACACATATAAAAACTTCTTATCCATCTTCGCCCATGGCTTAGCTCTTTATCCTGGTTCCCAGGGGTGACAGAGAGCAATTAAGGATGAAATTTGATCATTACTCACAGAAATAGAAAGATTAGAATATCTCTGTAGCCATGTACTGTTGACTGAAGGATGTTCACAGAGTGAGGAAGTTACAGAAACAGCCCGGGCAGAAGCTGAAACAGCAGATTTGACACCTCTGAAAGTGTTTTCTCCTTTAAAATTATTTACCAGTCTATCATCTTCTGTTCACCAGTATTATTCTCTGATGCCCAGCACATGCCAGAAACTATGTTAAGTTCATCAAATTCAGAAGCAGCCAATATTTTACTTCTAGGAACTTAAGATAAAGAGATCCAAGGGTGCCCACTGCTGTAGGATTCCAAGGTTCAGCTAACTTACCTTCATGGAACATCTATCTACATAGGACAGTGACAAATTGGTTTGGGGCCGGGGGATGAATAGTGTGGTACTTAAAAGCTGGTGGCAAAAGCCAAGGACTTCAGAAATGGAAAAGATGTGTCTAGTTGGTGGATTACAAACTGGGAGGGATAAACTCAGTTCTGTGGGGTCTAGGTCATAGTTCTGATGGAAGGGAAGTGCTGGGCTATGAAAATATGGTCTTCTCACTGAGGATTCTGCTCATATCCAAGGGAGAAACTTCTGGTAACTTTCTCTGCACAGAAGGGAAGAGATGAACTTTCAAACAAAATATTCTGTATATGGAATGATTTGGGAGAAAAGCTTGAGACTGGGCTCTTCTCTGACAGGACAAGTGGTTATACTGTTTCATTGGCCTTCAGTTCTGAGTGATGAGAGGGTCTGTATAGGAATTGGTTCTGGATGTGGCAGGATATTGATTTAGCAATTTAACTTTTTTTTTTTTTTTTCATCCTATGGCTTGATCTAGTAATTGCAAAAACAGTTCTGGAAAAAAAAAAAAAGCAGGAACCTAGTAAGTGAACGATTAGCAACTGTGGTTTTCTTACCTTTTTGGCACAAAGAACTTCCTTTGTGGATGCATATCAGGCTGCCACCTGCAAAGAACTAGGGAGAGTGATGTGCTCCACACCACTCTAGGCATAACCATCTTATGGCTTTACTGATGGATCCACTGTCTCCCTACTGAAAATCCCAACACAGGCCGGCCTCTCATGGGTGTTCACTCTCCTTTTTTGCAGCCTGTGCAGACATCAGAGTCTTGGGGGGGGGGCATTTCACCAGCCACAGAGAGTTTTAAACAGGATACCAATAGAGGAAAGGAGGCACACAAGAAAGGACTGAGATTATTGGGGGAGCTGTCTAGGGGTGCCGTCTGAAAACGGCAACTGTTCCCACAGTTTAGAAACGCTGATGCTCACACGCAGGTATTGACTGTGACAACTTGGGTCTGTATTGCGCTGCTGGGGCACTGTAGCTTTCTCATAACCTTCAAAGGGCTTGCTTTATGGGTGTGGTTTTCCTAGACGTGGTCACTATGGAAACAGAATGAGAAAGTGTTGCTAAGATGACATAACACTCGGAATGCTTCTTAGTTTTGGGTTAATGTTTTAAGATAAGGTATTATGTGGGTTGCTAAGAATGGTGTCGAGGGTGTGAGGTTGGGGAAGCTGAATGCATGTGGCTTCTGAACACTCAGTCCATGTTCTTCTGGAGGTTTCTGTCCTCTAGGTTAGTAGCCAAAAGCTTGTGGGAGGCTGTGCATTACCCGCTAAGCAGATCACCCCTGCGATCCTACTGGCCTTCAGTTTGCATGGGAGTTTTTAAGAGTTTATTTTTATGTGTATGTGCTTGTGTGTCTGCCTATGCATAAGTGCAGATGTATGGAGCCTCCACCAAGTTCAGAAAAATGGTTTCAAATCCTCGAAGGTGAAGTTTTATAGGTGTTTGTGAGATGCCCAATAATGGTTCTGGAAATCAAACTGGTCTTCTGCAAGGGTAACATGATGTGCATCTGACTGCAGAGCAGAGTCGTCCCTCCAGCCAGGGATATGTGCATTCTCACCTCAGCCATTGGGCAGCAGCAGCCATTGGCCTGAAGCACCTCTGAGGATACTCCTCGTGTTGTACTGATGCACATCTTCTTGCATATATGCATATATGCCTTGATGCATATAATGAATTCCACCGAGACAGATGTGAGGTGTCCGAGCATTTCTACTTCAGCCTCACCTTCAGGTTCCTGCACCAACTGCTGGCAGACCCCAAATTTGGCTTTCTCCTCCATCATACTACTTCTGAAGTCTCTATCTGCCTCAGCTCACCAGGACAGCATTCAGTGTACAGAATGGCCGAGAAAGCTCCAAGGTGAGACTTCTGTCCCCTCTGCTGTCCTAGCATGCTCTTTGCGCAGAGACTGTGCAATGAGAGATCATCACCCTTACCCAGGTCTATCCATGTTCATCTGGAAGAAATGTTAGTGCTTTTCTGGCCTGTCTTTGGTAGCATTACCTCCTTATTGGTTTGAAGGAACACAGAGTAACAGTCTAGTGTGTTGTTTCACACGTCAGTATTGAATCTTCTATTAAACCACCTCACCTCCTCTCTCCTTTCATCTCTGTCATTTGCAGTCTCACATGAATTCAAGGAGACTTTGTCTGGCTGCGATCTTCTTCAACAGGAGTTGCTTTCTGGTCCAGTCATTCCTGAATCCATTCATGCTCTTACAGGCAGTTGACTTTTTCTTGTCCTGTGGGTTTTGTATATCAACTTCATGGGTGTCTTGGGCAAAGCTCTCACAGTATTTTGATGATGATTCCTACAAGCTGACTATTTAAAAATGTTTTTCTCCTAATTAAACATTTTGTTTATAGTTTCAAGTCTATTTGAAATCCTTTGACTCTGTGCAGCTCTGAGGTCCCCAGTGTGTGATTATGTGATGACCACTGATCCTGGTGAGATGCTTCTGTCTCCTCTATTTCCTGGACTAAAGGAATGATTGTATTCCACCTGGATTCTAAGTTATACATTCAGTTTTCCTCATACAGCTCTGGGAGCAGTTATGGGCTTTTTCCCAATTATGTGATGATGAACCAGGAGGAAGCATGAAGGTATGTAGAGAACTTGATGCCTCTCTCTACAAAGGGCACAATGTCAGCTGCATGAGCTATAGAGTGCACACAGGGCTAAGGCTCCACGGAGGCCCAGGTCGCACCAGCCATTCTCTGAGCACACATATGTGAGGAAGTCAGCCAGCATAGCCACAAGGGCATCCCTGCTGTTCATCAGCCCCTTATCTACACAACCAAATTCCCCAAGGAGGCAAAGAAGATCATGGCTACACAGAGACCTTCTGATTGTCACTTCAGGATGACAAAACCTAATTTCTGAATCTTGGCTTGTAGTGGACCTATTCCCAACTTTGTGCCCAGTAGAATTTAAAGGCTTTTACGTTTTCCTGTAGATAAAGGCTGAGCCCCTCCCCCCACAACTGACACAAATGAAACAAAAACTTCTCAGTGGGATCCCTGCAAACTCCAAATTTCCATACAGTCCTAAGGGCCACTCATTGCTCCCTTATTTTATCCAGCACCTTGAAAGGCAGGCTAACACTGTTACCATGGAGCAAGACAGGTACAGAGTATCGCAGTGCCCACTGAGCCTGAGGTGAAGGGCATTATGGGAGGTTCATCTTGGCAGCATTATCTGATAGTGCATCCACGTTAGACAGGTTTTAAACTCAAATTGATATCCTTAGTCATGTGCCTAGGGTCAGATCATGGTTAGGGGCCATAAATTCTTCAAAATACTAACTGAACATGGGCCAACATGTTAGCTCTTTAAAAAAATTTTCATAACTTATACTATCTTATTTCTGATGAGGGCTGTGGTAGTAGCATTCCTGCCCTGCATAGATCCATTCAATACTAGCTTTGTCCTCACACCCACTGGCTCTCTGATCACAAAAAAGAAAATCTAGTTTTCTCCTCTAGTGAGTGACAGGCGTCCTTGAGGTACTTTAGTTCTGGATTATGCAGCACAGATGAAAACAGACATCTGCCTTTGCTGAGCCTGTAGGCCGAGTGACACACATCCGAGTGACACACATAGTGATTCCTATGTGAGTCACCCCGCCATGAACCCCAGGTTCAGGGATCACACACACACACACACACACACACACACACACACACACAACGACTCCAACCTTTCTTTCTTTTTTTTTTTCTTTTGGAACAGTAGGGTGTATTCACAAGGCCATTTGTACTTTAAACTAGCAAAGTCAAATTTTAACCTCTCTTAGTTAAGTCCTCAAAATGATTAGTGTTCCATCTCGGAGTCCCCCTTCCTGCCAACTGCCAATAGGAGCAATTGTCCATGTCAATGCCTTTCCTTATTGTAGAAAACCATGGTGTTGGAACCATGGGCCGCGTATTCACGGACTTCAGGCTTTTCTCATGGCTCCTTCCATGGGGAATACGCACTTATGGTCCTCCCACCCCTCTGTGACTTTTCAAGGCTCATTCTTTTTGGGTGGTGAATATTATTTCTTGTCTTGATATGACATGATTGGTCTATCAATGACTGACAGGAGGATATTCTGGATTCAAGATATATATATATATATATATATATATATATATATATATATATATATATATATATATATATCTTGTTAACCTTTCACATGCAGGTGTAATGGTTACTCTGTATCATGCTTTAAACTGGTTCTTCATTGTAGCTGTACAGGAAGAGGTTGATTTTCAAGTGCTAGCTTGCATCCTGATGCCTTAGAATAATTTCTTCTTAGTTCAGGGATGTTTAGATAAGTTTTGGAGCTTCTGTGTAGACGAGCATGCTTCCAGCAGACAGTTGTGTACTATTTATTTAATTAGCTTTTCTGGATTGTATGCTATTTAATTTTCTTGTTGGCTTTTTTTTAAACATTATCTATCCAGCAGTGCATTAGTCTAGTGAGCCTTTTGTTTCTTTAAATCATGAATGGGTGTTAGATTTTGCCAGATGCTTTTCTGCCATTATTGATTTGATCATTGATTTTTTTTCTGTATTATTCCAATGATGTGATAATCATATTAATTTATTTTTCTGTTTAATAAACCTGAAAAAATATTATCCACTTGTTCTTGGTGTAAATCTCTCCTTTAGAAATTGTTGGACTTACTTGCAAATTTCTTTAATGTTTTCTTAATGTTTAAATCCAATTTGAATAGCTGCTCAGAGTGGTTTTCGGTTCTGTACTGATCAGTCTAAATGTGACACTGTGGTGATGCCTGGCTTGCAAGATGAGTGCGTAAACATCCCTGCCAATATTTCAATGACAAATTCTGTCTTAGTTAAGGTTTTCATTGCTGTGAAGAGACACCATGACCAAGGCCATTCTTCTTCTTCTTCTTTTCTTTTTTTCTTAGATATTTTCTTTATTTACATTTCAAATCTTGTCCTGTTTCCTAGTTTTCCCTCCGTAAATCCCCTCCTCTTCAGGGTTGTTTTGATTTCCATTTCCCTGATGATTAAGGATGTTGAACATTTTTTTTTNAGGTTTTCATTGCTGTGAAGAGACACCATGACCAAGGCCATTCTTCTTCTTCTTCTTTTCTTTTTTTCTTAGATATTTTCTTTATTTACATTTCAAATCTTGTCCTGTTTCCTAGTTTTCCCTCCGTAAATCCCCTCCTCTTCAGGGTTGTTTTGATTTCCATTTCCCTGATGATTAAGGATGTTGAACATTTTTTTTTTAGGTGCTTCTGAGCCATTCGGTATTCCTCAGTTGAGAATTCTTTGTTTAGCTCTGTACCCCATTTTTAATAGGATTATTTGGTCCTCTGAATTCTAACTTCTTGAGTCATTTTTATATATTGCATATGGGCTCTCTATGGGATGCAGGATTAGTAAAGATCTTTTCCCAATCTGTTGGTTGCTGTTTTGTCTTATTAACAGTGTCCTTTGCCTTACAAAGAACTTTGCAATTTTATGAGGTCTCATTTGTCAATTCTTGATCTTACAGCAGAAGCAATTGGTGTTCTTTTCAAGAGTTTTTCCCCTGTGCCCATATCTTTGAAGCTCTTCCCCACTTTCTCCTTTATAAGTTTCAGTGTCTCTGGTTTTATGTAGACTTCCTTGATGCACTTACACTTGAGCTTTGTACAAGGAAATAAGAATGGATCAATTTGCATTCTTCTACATGCTAACTGCCAGTTGTTGAAAATGTGTCTTTTTTTCCACTGGATTGTTTTAGCTCTGTTGCCAAAGATCAAGTGGCCATAGTTGTATGGGTTCATTTCTGGGTCTTCAATTCTATTCCATTGTTCTACCTGACTGTCACTGTACCAGTACCATACAATTTTTCTCACAATTGTTCTTTAGTTCAGCATGAGGTTAGAGATGGTGATTTCACCACAAGTTCTTTTATTGTTTAGAATAGTTTTTACTATCATGGGTTTTTTCTTATTCCAGATGAATTTGGAAATTGCTCTTGCTAAATCTCTGAAGAATTGAGTTGAAATTTTGATGGGGATTGCATTGAATCGGTAGATAGATTTCAGCAAGATAGTCATTTTAACTATATTAATCCTGCAAATCCAAGAGCATGGGAGATCTTTCCATCTTCTGAGATCTTTGATTTCTTACTTCGGAGACTTGAAGGTCTTGTCATACAGATCTTTCACTTGCTTAGTTACAGTCATACCAAGGTATTTTATATTATTTGTGACTATTGTGATGGGTGTTGTTTCCCTAATTTCTTTCTCAGCCTGTTTATCCTTTGTGTAGAGAAATGCCACTGATTTGTTTGAGTTAATTTTATATCCAACTACTTCACTGAAGTTGTTTATCAGGTTTAGGAGTGCTCTGGTTAAATTTTGGGGGTCACTTATGCATACTATCATCTCATCTGCAAATAGTGATATTTTGACTTCTTCTTGTCCAATTTGTACTCCTTTGATCTCATTTTGTTGTCTAATTGCTCTGGCTAGGACTTCAACTACTATATTGAATAGGTAGGGAGAGAGTGGGTAGCCTTGTGTAGTCCCTGATTTTAGTGGGATTGCATCAAGTTTCTCTCCATTTAGTTTGATGTTTGGCTACTGGTTTGCTGTATATTGCTTTTTGTCAAATGCTTTCTTTTTGAAAGCACTTTGTCAAACGCTTTTTCAGCATCTAATAAGATGATCATGTGGTTTTGTCTTTGAGATTGTTTATATAGTGGATTATGTTGATGGATTTCCATATATTGAACCTTCTATGCATTCCTGGGATGAAGCCTACTTGAACATGATGGATGATCATTTTGATGTGTTCTTGGATTCAGGTTGTGACAATTTTATTGAGTATTTTTGTATCGATATTCATAAAGGAAATTAGTCTGAAGTTCTCTTTCTTTATTGGGTCTTTGTGTGGTTTAGGTATCAGGTAATCCTAACCCCAATTTTGGCTTCATAGAATGAATTGGGAATAGTACTTTCTGTGTCTATTTTGTGGAATAGTTTGAGGAGTATTGGAATTAGGTCTTCTTTGTAAGTCTGATAGAACTCTGCACTTAACCCATCTGGTCCTTGGCTTTTTTTGGTTGGGAGACTATTAATGACTGTTTCTACTTCTTTAGTGGATATGGGACTGTTTAGATCGTTAATCTGATCCTGGTTTAACTTTGGAACCTGATATCTGTCTAGAAAATTGTCCATTTCATCAAGGTTTTCCAGTTTTGTTGAGTTAAGTCTTTTGTTGTAGGATCTGATGATTTTTTTGGATTTCTTCAGTTTCTGATTTTGTTAATTAGGATACCATCTCTGTGCCCTCTAGTTAGTCTGGCTAAGGGTTTATTTATTTTGTTGATTGTCTCAAGGAACCAACTCCTGGTTTGGTTGATTCTTTTTATAGTTCTTTTTGTTTCATCTTGGTTGATTTCAGCCCTGAATTTGATTATTTCCTGCCATCTACTCCACTTAGGTGAAGATGTTTGTTTGTTTTTTTGTTTTTTTGTTTCATCTAGAGCATTCAGATGTGCTGTCAAGCTGCTAGTGTATGCTCTCTCCAGTTTCTTTTTGGAGGCACTCAGAGCTATGTGTTTTCCTTTTAGGACTGCTTTCATTGTGTTCCATCAGTTTGGGTATGTTGTGGCTTCATTTTCATTAAACTCTAAAAATGTTTTTAATTTCTTTTATTTTAAAAAGTTTTTTATTTCTTCCTTGACCAAGGTATCATTGAGTGGAGTGTTCTTCAGCTTCCACATGAGTGTTGGCTTTCTTCTATTTATATGGTTATTGAAGATCAGCCTTAGTCCATGGTGATCTAATAGGATGCATGGGATTATTTCAATCTTTATGTATCTTTAGTGGCCTCTTTTGTGACCAATTATATGGTCAGTTTTGGAGAAGGTACCATGGGGTGCTGAGAAGAAGGTATATCATTTTGTTTTAGGATAAAATGTTCCATAGATATCTGTTAAATCCATTTGTTTTATAACTTCTGTTAGTTTCACTGTGTCTCTGTTTAGTTTCTGTTTCCAGGATCTGTCCATTGATGAGAGTGAGGTGTTGAAGTCTCCTACTATTATTGTGTGTGGTGCAATGTGTGCTTTGAGCTTTACTAAAGTTTCTTTAATGAATATGGAAGCCCTTGAATTTGGAGCATAGATGTTCAAAATTGAGAGTTCTTCTTGGAAGATTTTACCTTTGATGAGTATGAAGTGCCCCTCATTGTCTTTTTTGATAACTTTAGATTGAAAGTTGATTTTATTCAATATTAGAATGGCTAGTCCAGCTTGTTTCTTGGGACCGTTTGCTTGGAAATTTGTTTTCCATCCTTTTACTCTGAGGAAGTGTCTGTCTTTGTCACTGAGATGTATTTCCTGTAGGCAGCAAAATGTCGTGTCCTGTTTATGCAGCCAGTCTGTTAGTCTATGTCTTTTTGTTGGGGAATTGAGTTCATTGATATTAAGAAATATTAAGAAAAAGTAATTGTTGCTTCCTGTTACTTTTGTTGTTAGAGTTGGGATTCTTTTCATGTGGCTATCTTCATTTAGATTTGTTGAAATATTACTTTCTTGCTTTTTCTAGGGTGTAGTTTCCATCCTTGTGTTGGTGTTTTCCCTTTATTATCCTTTGAATGGCTGCATTTGTGGAAAGATTTTGTATAAATTCAGTTTTGTCATGGAATACCTTGGTTTCCCCATCTATGGTAATTGAGAACTTTACTGGGTATAGTTGCCTGGGCTGGCATTTTTGTTCTCTTGGGGTCTGTATGACATCTGTCCAGGATCTTCTGGCTTTCATAGTCTCTGGTGAGAAGTCTGGTGTAATTCTGATAGGTCTGCCTTGATAAGTTACTTGGCCTTTTTCCCTTACTGATTTTAATATTTTATTTAGTGAATCTGGTGATTTGATTATTATGTGTCAGGAGGAGTTTCTTTTCTCGTCTAAAATATTTGGAGTTCTGTATGCTTCTTGTATATTCATGGGCATCTCTTTCTTTAGGTTAGGGAATTTTTCTTCTATAATTTTGTTGAAGATATTTACTGGCCCTTTATGTTGAAAATCTTCATTCTCATCTATACCTATTATCCTTAGGTTTGGTATTCTCACTATGTCCTGGATTTCCTGGATGTTTTGAGTTAGAGTCTTTTTGCATTTTGCATTTTCTTTTGTTGTTGTATTCATGTTTTTTATGAAATGTTCTGCACCTGAGATTCTCTGTTCCATCTCTTGTATTCTGTTGGTGATGCTTGCATCTATGGCTCCTGATTTCTTTCCTAGTATTTCTACCTCAAGAATTGTCTCCCTTTGTGATTTCTTTATTGTTTCTACGTCCATTTTTAGATCCTTGATGGTTTTGTTCAATTTTTTTACCTGTTTGGATATGTTTTCCTATAATTCTTTGAGGGACTTTTGTGTTTCCTCTTTAAGGGCTCCTAGCTGTTTACCTGTGTTCTCTTGTTTTTCTTTAAGGGAATTATTTATGTCCTTCTTAAAGACCTCCATCATTGTCAAGAGAAGTGTCATTAGTTTCATGTCTTGCTTTTCTGGTGTGATGGTGTATCCAAGACTTGCTGTGGTGGGAGTGTTTGGTTCAGATGATGCCAAGTAACCTTGGTTGCTCATGCTTCTGTTTTTATACTTCCCTCCCACATTGATGATCTCACATGTTCCCTGCCCTCTATATATCTGATTGGAGCCTCTTCTTCCTGTAATCCCAGTTGAGTCAGAACTCCTCAGTGTCCAGCTTTTTCTGTAATCCTGTGATTCTGAGATCCTGTGATCCTGAGATTCTGGCTGTGTCAAAGTTATTGGCAGTCAAGCTTCCTCTGAGACCCTGAGATCCTGGTGTGACCAAGCTCCTGGGATCCTGGGATTCTGGGATCCTAAGATCTTGGGCATGTTAGAGTGTCTAGAAGTGGTACCTCCCCTGGGAGGGTGGGCATGTGGCTGTCCACTGTGTTCAAAACCAAGGTAAACCAGAGCTGACTGGAAGGAACCCAAGCCACTGGCCGGGCAGGGTTCCTGTGCTCCTGCTCCTGCTGGTACCAAGCAATCCCATTGATGTTGGAACAGATGTTTTGTTCTACTTACCAGTGGTCCTAATATCCTGGGCATGCTAGGGCACCTGGGGAGTAGAGAGTCCTCTGGGGACCATGGGACTGTCTGCCAAGTTTGCACCCGTGATGACCAAGGCAACTCTTCTAAGGACAATATTTAATTGGGACTGCCCTCAGGTTCAGAGTTTCAGTACACTATCATCAAATCAGGGGCATGGCCACATCCAGGTAGGCTTAGTCCAGGAGAAGCTGAGAGTTCTACATCTTCATCTGAAGGCCACTAAGAGAAGTTGTTAGGAGGAGGATGTCAGAGTTTATCCCCATAATTAGATGATACTTCTTCCAACAAGGCTATACTTCTGAATAGTGCCACCCCCTGGGCCAAGCATATTCAAACCACCACAAGTAGTATGATGTCTTCATTGTTGGTATTCTTTAATAAATTCATCCAAGCCTGTAATTATTTAGAAATAATCTAAAATATTGGTTAAATTTCACAGATATACATACCTACATCCCGACAATCACAAATTGCTCTCATCTTATGTAAAGCAGGTTGTATCCTTCAAAGTATAGTTACAGTTCATCTGTGTGTCCAAACTGGCAAGCAGGACTTGTTCATGATGAGTTTTTTTTTGTTGTTGTTGTTTTGTTTGTTTTGTTTTTTCTCCTCTTAATGTATACAGAACCCAGAGTTATTGTTTACTCTGTTTCTGAGATAAAGCATTAATACCCTTTCTTTTGTTTCATTGATTTGGAAAGAGACTTGTTGATTTACAGAGCTTTTAAAACAATCTGTGTTTGGCTTTGTTTTTGTGTTTGTTTGTTTGTTTGTTTGGTTGGTTGGTTTTCACTCCCTTGGTAGCTCTTGTAATTTTTATTATGTTTTCACTGTGCTTTCTTTTGAGAAAGTTTACTGCTGCTGTTAGAGTTTCTCAAGATGCTAGTTAGAAGAATTAGCGGATTTGCTCCAGACCTTTTCTTTTGGATGGATAAATGTGCCTTGACTCCCAGCTTCACCATGGTGTCTGGAGTGTACAGCAATATTTGCTCTTTTGCATTTTCACATCCCCTTATCACAAAACTTTAAAAAACATTGTCTTTGAGATTTTTTTCTTGACTCCTGCTTCATTCAGAACTATCTTGTTTAATACCCAAGTGTTTAGTAATCTTATAGCTGTGTATCCATGATAGCTCCGAATTTAATTTAATCATCACCAAGGAGCTGATAATATTTGATACTTACTCTTTTAGATCCATTAAGGTGTCTGGATTTGACCTAGCATATAGTTTATTTTGATGAATGTTCCATGGTAGGTCAAGAAGAATGTGTACTGTGCTGCTGTTTGGGGTTATAGTCTGTAGAGATCAATGGGTCTGATTATTGGTGTTTGTTTAATTCAGCTATGACCTTATCAATTTTCCCACCTATCACACATGCTAATTTTTGATGGAAGTGTGCTGAGACCCACATTTATGGCGGCGTGCTTGCCAGTTTGTCCGTGCATCTCTATGAGTTTTCAGTTCACATGTTTATTGTTGTTTTATTCGGCACAAATGTGTTGAGTATTGCTGATGACTTTCTGGTATACTGACCTCTGGAATGTCTAACTCCATTCCCCTCTGTTCCTTGCTCTGAATTTTGTTCCATCTGAATTAAAATACCTCCTCCTATGTTCCACCATTTGTTTGTCTGTAAACTATTGAGGTGCATATGTGTCAGACAACATGTAGCTTGCTCTCATTTTATTGGTCCATTCAGGCAATCCTTTGCCCTTGTGTTTTTAAAACTTCCCCCAACTTTATGATGAAATACAATTTAAAAACAGTCATGATGTTTTGGGCAGGGTGTGGGCCTTCTTTTATTAACTATCTAATAGCATGAAAACTGTTTGTGTATGAATTACCAAAATCAGGAAGCCAGTGAGGTCTGATTTCCCTGAAACAGAAGTTCAGGTAGACATTTCCTGTCTAGAACCTTTTTAGAATCATGCTTTGACATTAAAATATCAGGGTTATCAGCCTACAGTGGCACCTTTGAGGAGGTTCACCACAATAAAATCACTGCAAATTCCAGTTTGACGTACTTTCCAAATTGGTTTTAGTGGGTTAGGGTCCACAGGCATTTTTGTTTTAAGGGGGTTCCCTTTGTTGGTGGTGGAGAGGGAGGAGACCATAAAAATGCATCTGAGTGTTCTCCTGATGTTGTATTTATATCAAGATGACCACGTGTGTCAACATAAGGGAATCCTGACACCAAGAGGAAGTGTCAACTCTGCAGATAAAGGTACTTTTCCGACTGTAATTACACTGGGGGGATGTTAGACACATTCTCCTTTTCACAGAGCAGCAAAGTTTCTGTGTGCTGACAGTGCAATTTAAAATCAATAAAACAAAAGCCACCTTTGTATTTCATTTTATTTTAAGTTTATGAATTTTATTTTATGTGTATGGGTGTTTTTGTCTACATACACGTCTGGATACCACGTGTGAGCCTGTAGCCAACAGAGGTCAGAAAGTCATATCAGATCCTCTGGAACTGAATTTATACATGGCTGTGAGCCATCATGTGGGAACTGGGTATCGAACCCAGGTCTTTTGCAGAAACAAGTGCTCATCATTGCTTATCCATCTTTCCAGCCCCCAATTCTTCATTTAAAAAAAATAACAAAAAATTCTATTTCAGAGTAAACCACCCTGAATTAATGGCTGTCACCAGTACACACCCTTTCTTAGGCACCTCCAGCATTGTGTGTGTCTCTCTGCCCTCTCCATGCTTCAGTGAGCTTTGGACCATCAGCATTTAAAATATCAATTCTTTAAGAGCTTCACAAATGAACATTATATCCACAACACTAACAGCTTTCTACACTCCTGGTATTCTGCCCATGTATCTTCCTCTCTCTTTAAAATATATGAACTCTCCTTTGATTTTTGATGCATACATACATGCTTATCTACACTTGCATACATATACACATATATGCACAGGTATATACATACAACACTCTGAGTGTTGCTCACACAAGCATTTGTGTAGGATTGACTACTTGGCTCTTAAAGTGACCATTGATAGAGGCATAGGTTGGCATAGGTTGGCATCACTATTTTTTGTGAGTTTAAGTTTGTTAATATCCCCTCCCCCACTTCCTGCTTCCTCTACCTCTTCTGTATTTTGTGGTTTCAGTTGATTAATTGTGGCTGTATTCTTACTCTCCCTCTCGCCCCTCTCTTTGTCCCCCTCTTTCCCCTTCCATCTCTCTCCCCTCCCTTTCTCTTTCCCTTCCTTCTTTCTCCCCTTCCTTTCTCTCTTCCCCTCTCTTCCCTTCCCTCTCTGCTTTCCCCACCTTCTCTCTCCCCTCTCTCTCTTTTCTCCCTCTCTCTCTCCCTTTCTGCTCTCTATTCTCCTTTTTCTTTCTCTCCCCCTCTTCCTTCCTCCTCCACTCTCTTCAGCACACTGCTTTTGCCTCTCAAATTCTTTAGTGCCTAATCTAAAGTGTGCACTCCACTTTATGGTCCTAGCCTTGTGATACAGGTGTTCTGTGTACACCATTCCCTGTTTGCCTCCATGACTTCCAAAGAAGAAGAGTGATTTCTGGTTTTCTGCACATGGAATTTTTCTACTCTCTGGCTTCTTGAAGGATGTCTTGTTCATGTTTAGTTTTCTGTGGTGTCAATGTCACATGACCAGGCTTTGCATTTGTCTTTTATCTCTTCTCCTATATGTTTTCTTCTCTCTCCTTCCTCCCTCATTCATGTATTAATTAACCCTGTTCTCAGAGCCTTCTAGATAGTTGGTTTTCCATTTTGTATGAATTTGGAAACACTTCTCAGTCACAGTTTCTTTCTCCACCTCTTCCTGTCCATCTCCTCTTCCTTTCTTCCCCTCTCTCTATTGTCTTTGCTGACAAGTTTCCCAGGACTTTATCTTAGATCCACAAAGTTCTTCCTTCTGTATCCTTATTTCCGTTTAGTCACCTTCTGTCTATTCTCTGCTAGGAAGCTTGACTCAAGGCAGAGACAGGTGCTGCCCACACTGGGAGGAAGAAGAGACCACAGGTGCTTAAGTGAGTTGGAGGCTTTGGGTCCTGGTCCTGGAGCATCCTATGGAGAATAGTTCCCTGCAACTGTCTGGGCCAGCCCTGCTTCCATTCCTTAGGACTGGTTCCTCCTTCGAGTGTACTTCATATTTGGCTCAGGGATCCAAGCTTGGATTTCAATGAGACAGGCAGACAGGCTGTAGGAGAGATAATAATGACATGGAGAAATAAAAAATGTTATTTATCATTTATTCATTGCTGCGCCAGTGTCACCATTCTGTTACTTTATTGTTCTTTAGAGTACCAGGATTTATTAAGTCCATTCGTCCTCGTCAAATGGAAAATGCTTTGTGCAAATGAGAGGGCGGGTCCTGGGCAGTGGATACCTGAATCTCCAGAAGCCTCAGAACATGAAAAGTCATGGAGTTTCTTTTCTGGAAAACCTGTCTTTCCTGGTTGCTTGTCTCCAGCCCACAGGGCAGCCCTGTCATCAGAATAAAGCAGTAGGAAGCACAGGGCACAGTTGAAGGAAACCAGATCATTGCAAAAGCAAATATAAAGTAAAAGGAAGCAGAGGTGGATGGCAAGGCCTGCATGCATAGTGGGAGTCCATTCACCTTGAAAGTCAAAGATAGAATATTGGGCATGCTGACCTGGCAGGCGTTTTGGGAAGGTTCAAGTACATACAACCATTGGTGAAGGTTTCTGTGGCTCACTGAAGTATGGCGTGGTGCTGTTCCAGTGGAGCAGCCAGAAGTGTCGGCAGACACTTCAGTCTGGGAGCTCAGCCCTCCGCTGGATGGCTGAGATATCAGGGAGACACAATTGGGAGACCTCATAGCTCAGAAAACTCAGCCTCTGAACTGCCTCGCTGGAACAATCCATGGATTATGTCAAGGTTTTCTTTTCTATTAATTGATTGATTGATTGATTGATTGATTTTGCAGTAAGGTCTTGAAGCTATGGTCTTACACGTATTAGGCAAGGGCTCTATCACTTAGTTATATCCCCAAGTCCTTGATTTATTATGGTTGTTGTTGTTGTTGTTGTTGTTGTTGCTGCTGCTGCTGCTGCTGCTGCCGCCGCCGCTTTGAGACAGGGCTTCACTAAAGTGTCCAGGCTTGCACAGAACTTAACAGTATTCTGGCCTCAGCCTCCCACGTAATTCATGTTAGAGACTGGTGCCACCAGGCCCATGGAGGGTTTTATTTATTTGAGTTTGTAATCTCTAAATAGCCACTGTGATCAGAAAGAATTCACCCAGGATGTAAAGGCTCCTCATTTGCATGACATACCCTTCCATCCTTTCCTTTCTAAGGACCATGGACAAGTGGGAAGAATTTCCCATACTGAAGTGAGGTGGCCTTCAGTGAGGTACTGCCCCTGCTGATGTGTGCATTTATGCACATCCATCCATAGGTTTAGAGATACAGTGAACCGTCATTGTTCAGGAACAACATAGCAGCCTTATGCTGAGCACTATCACTGTGACTGGGGTGGAAGTAAGGAGCCCTCTGGTTGAATCTGGAGCCAGCATCTCCTGAGGGAGCCTAGCTGTCTGTCAGGTTGCCAGCAGAGGCCACTGCTCTGTAGCCCAAGGCACCCTGGCTAGGGGATGCCCTCAAGTCCCAATTAGAAGAAAAACAGTGCCTGGGAGGAAACGCTAGGTAAATATGACTAGTCTCACTTTAATTAAGACGATTGGAGGCTACTCTGCACCCAGGGAAGCCTGCGCCAATTTTCACAGTGTAGTTCAGAAACCAAAGGCAAGTCCTGTAAGACGACAGGAGAGCACAAGCCTCACTGTGGCCTGGGGTTAGCCCAGCTGTACCTCCAGGCAGTCTACACAGAGAGCAAGTGTTCCACAGCTCAGAAGGGGCCATGTTCCCATGCAGGCAAATCATCCTACTTTCAAGTTCCTATCGTTCAAATTCGTCATCCGTATGTAGCTCCAGTTCCTAGAAAGTGCATAGTTCATCGGGACACTGGTCCAATCTGTGTCAGAGTTTTTCATCCCTCCATCACCGTAGCAAGGAGCCGGGTAACACACCAACCAAGAAGTCCAGAGCTGAAGAGGCTGAAATCTATACAGTTATCCTCAGGCAAGAGTGGGGTGCACTTCTTGTTAGAGACACCTTAACAAGTCCCTGAATCAGGGAGACAAAAGAACAGGGGAGTCCTCTATAGAGCTTGAAAGCAGAGACTAATTTCTTTGATACATTTTATACATATTCAGGTTTACTTACTTTCTTTCTTCTGAAAATGAGGGTGATGGTCCATTTATTGAAGAGCAAATGATGGTTAAGAGCTTTCCACAAAGGAAGTGTGCACATCATCAATGTACATGCACATTTAGAAGGACTGTGATCTCCCAACATCATGTAGTTGAAGCAAAGACTTTTGGGGGATGCATGTGGTATGGAGACAGAGTAGACACTCAATCAAAGTCCACTCTTGGTGTTTTCTGTACTGCCTCCTTCATCTCTACTGCTGGGGCCACTCCTGTGTAACCAGGCAGCCACTCCCTCACCTACTATTGGCAAAATGTTCTGCACATACATGTTAGTGGTATTCACATATGTAGCAGCCTCAGTACTCTTTATCTGTGAAGTCGGCACAGTGACAATGTACTTTAGTATCTATGGAAGCTTTTAGACCAACACTGGGCATATTATCTCCATAGATATGCTTTCCTTGTGTGGAAGCTTTTGGACCGACATTGGGCATATTATCTCCATAGATAGACTTTCCTTGAACATTTTCTGGCTTTATCCTTCTGGAAATTTATACTAAAACTAAGTAAAACTAGGTCTTTTGTATATCAGGTATCTAAAATTTATAGATGGCTTTGCCTGGGTTTTCAATGTGGAGTCTTCTCACCCAGGAAATTGGATTATTTGTTCTTTCCAAGCATTTTCTGATGTTTTACTTTAGATCTTTTATTCACCGTGTTTTGGGCTTATGATAGCTGCTCAATGGAAGATATCAGTACTTCATCCCTACACCTGGAGCAGATGCCATTGTGAGTTCTAGCACCCTGTGCATTTTCTTTTGACTCTTCCTGTCAAGCTTTCACGAAATCAGTAGTTCTTTTTGTTTTTCCTTTCTTAAATTATAACTTTATTCCTTGGAAAGGGAGACCATGTACTTTAATTTTCAAAGGGAGATACTTTGTCACATAGAAGGAGATGGAGTCAGGAACCTTAGCTGGTAAAAGGGCAGTTCCAACACAGACAGTACTGTATGTGCTGCAGAGTAAGGGCCATATGAGGCTGGGACAGTTGCCACAGCGTGTGCCTGCTTATACCCCAGTGTCAAATCCATGCTTACTATGGTAGTCTGCTTTATACACATAGGTCTGGAAATATGATGAAGAACATTAACTGAACATATAAGCAAGTCCATGTGTATTCATATATGAAAATATACATACATATGTAGGTATTTGCTGTTGACAGTTTGAAACCTTAACCAGCAATGGTAATACACACTGGTAACTTCATCACTTGGGAGTGATGCAGGAGCATTTCCACGAGTTTAAGATCATCCTGGGTTACTCAGTGATTTCAAGGCCAACCTAGAATACAGAGTAAAAGCCTGTCTCAAAAGGAAAAATAAAGGAACATGAATGTAGTTCCTAATCCACCAGTGATTTCTTTCTTTCTTTTTGTTTTTCTTTTTTCTCTTTTCTTTCCTTCTTTCTTTCTTTCTTTCTTTCTTTCTTTCTTTCTTTCTTTCTTTCTTTCTGCTATTTTTAAAATAATTACAAGACTACACAATCAATTGCAAAACAACAATTCATGAAAAAAGAGACCATGAATCTGAATGCCAGCAAGGAGGGTTAAGTGGAGGAAAAAGAAATGGGAAAGTTTAAGGGGTAAAAGAAAGAGTAGGGTAATATAATTATCTTATAATCTCAAAAATAAAAGAACTAGTGTTTTAAATGTAACAAAACCTGATATTGGGGAAGGATAGCCCTCCCCAAACACACAATGTAGGGAAGACAGGGATCTTCCCAGTAAGCAGTCACCAGGGAAAGGTGCCTGCTGGGAAGGATATTCAAATCTGGAAGACCAACACTGGAACCCGAGCTTTGTCTCCAGACAGCAAGGCAGACTGATATGATTCAAAGGTTTTAATGTGAAACTGGAAGCCATGAAAAACAGAGGACATCAAGGAGGCACTTCAAGGCATGAACCAAGCAGCAACTTTCTGGAGAGGGTCCCACAAACGCAGACAACAGAAGCAGAATCTGACAAGTGGGGTTTCATCAAACCCAGAAGGTTCTGCATGGCAAAGGAAAACAGCAGAGCCCAGGGTGGGAGTTCACACTGGCAAACAGTTCATCTGACAGAAAATCAATATCCAAAACACGTGGGCCACCCAGAACACTCAAAAACAAAACTACAGATCAGGATACAAAATGATGCTTCTGGAAAGAAAAGAAAAGAAAAGAAAAGAAAAGAAAAGAAAAGAAAAGGAGAGGAGAGGAGAGGAGAGGAGAGGAGAGGAGAGGAGAGAAGAGAAGAGAAGAGAAGAGAAGAGAAGAGAAGAGAAGAGAAGAGAAGAGAAGAGAAAAGAAAAGAAAAGAAAAGAAAAGAAAAGAAAAGAAAAGAAAAGAAAAGAAAAGAAAAGAAAAGAAAACTACAGTGGCCAATAAACTGAGAGAAATAAAAGGTTAACTTCATTAGCCTTCAGGAAGGGCAAGCCCAACTGCAAAAAGCGACATCGACATCTTACTCTGATTAGAAAAGCTATCACAAGGAAGACAAAATAAAACTTAGTAAGGTCTGGTATGAATGGAAATACCTCATAAATCTAAGAGCTTACCTACATATAACTCAGCCATCCCAGTTCAGGTATCCATCTGGGTCAAGCGTGGGGCAATCAGCACATGGTGGGTCAGGAAAATACTGCATAGGAACAAAGGAACACTATTTAGATATGCAGTTAAACAAAATTCTGTCATTAGCAGTAAAATGGGTAAACTGGAGGGAGTGGTGTGGATGAAGATAGGCAGACACAGAGAGGGGGGAGTTCCATCCTCTCCCACACATACAGAGACCAAGGATGTCCCCCTGAAAGCAGAAGAGTGATTTTTAGAGATGGGGAAGTTGTAGAGGTGGATAAGAGGCTAACTTTGATTATCATACTAGATATGTATGTAGACATACCCCAGGGACATTTATGGTATTAATAAAAACAGAAATATTTAAACTGAAAATAGGTCTACCAGATGGACATGATCATATTCATGAAAATACATCCACAAGAGATGGAATCAGCAGACAGTTGACCTGGCACCCTTGTTTATTGAAGTTCTAAATACTCCAATGTATATATCGGCATGTATACAAACACAATATTGTTTGTTTATAGATATAAAGGAGTCAAATCTTGTCATTTCTGGCAAAATGTATGAAGGTGTGAAGATTGTCTCTACGTGAAGAGAAGTAAGATACTCCTAGTAAGAACACTCTCACAGAGTCTCTCTCACATGGAAGCTAAAAATCGTTCATTTGAGTGTAGACTCTGGGTTACCAGAGGCCGTATGAGAAAAGAGGCAGAAAGAGGTTGAACATCAAGCAGCAATGTAATTAGGTAAGAGGAGTGGGTCCTAGAATCCCACAGCAGAAGGGGCCTTGACAGCACATAGACACCTGTTGCACCCTTTGGAACAGCTAGAAGAGACAAGCTGAATATCACACACGACACACTGAGACACAGATGGAAGTCACCATGATCTGGTGAGTCTATGAAAGGTGATGGTTGAATCTCCACATGTACTTCATAAGCATGTACAATTACTATGTGTACTTCATAAATATGTACAATTGCTGTGTACAATTGCTATGTATAATTCATAATTATGTGCAATTACTATGTGTAATTTATAAGTATATATAATTGCTATGTGTAATTCATAAGTATGTACAATTACTATGTGTAATTCATAAGTATGTACTATGTGTACTTCATAAGTATATACATTTGCTATGTGTACTTTATAAGTATGTACATTCGCTATGTGTAAATCATAAGTATGTACAATTGCTATGTGTAATTCATAAGCATGTATAATTGCTATGTGTACTTTATAAGTATGTACAATTGCTGTGTAAAATTACTATGTATAATTCATAAGTATGTGCAATTACTATGTGTAATTCATATGTTACTATATATATTTCATAAACATGTACAATTACTATGCATCATTTAAAAGTATGTGTAATTGCTATGTGTTCTTCATGAGTATGTACAATTGTTTTGTGTACTTCATAAGTATGTACAATTGTTATGTGTAAATTTAAAAGCATAGAGTGTAAGGAGAGAGAAGTGCTGACTCAGCTAATTTGGTCTTTAATCACTGTCAACGCATATGGAGGGTCCATGCCTTGACCTGTAATTCCACCCAGGGAGATAAGATAACCAGTAAAACAAAAAATGCCAGAAGCTATGTGGAGTTTCATCAGCAATTTCTACAGTGTTTGTCTTCCAATCTATTGAGCTAAAGGCTTTTATTAAGAGCTTTCTAGCCATACAGTGTTTTGTTTTACATCTTTGCAGCAAGCCTCCTTGGGTACATGGCATCTTGTTGCTCTGTGCCTTCCATGCCCTGTGGTCACTGACCCAAGGCACCCTAACCATGCTAAGTGTTGGGCAATCACCCAAGTATAGCTTGTTCACACGACCCCACAAATGTGATCTGTCTGAAGTGTAGCACGTGTCTCTGCTACACTTCTAGTGACTGCCTGTGTCTTACCTTTTGTCACCTAAAGGCTCAGGTCCCTGGCAGTGGCATGGTGCCCTGGGAAGGCAGTTTGTTACTTCAACATCTGTACTAAAGCTACTCTCACCCAGGGGACATGGTCCTTCTCAGGAATGTTTAGGTCTGGAATATCTTCCTGACCGTGCTCAGCATTTGGGAAACAGAAATGGAGATCTAGTCAGTGAACAAACCAAGCAGGATTCACAGCTTTGCCTGAGGCAGCCTCAGACCTCGAGTAAAGGAGATGCCAAGGCTAGCTAGCTGGAGACTAAACCAGACGAAGTAGCATCTAACTCTCAGAGCTGACTCATTCAGCTCCCCATGGCAAAAGCTCAGCTAGCTGATAGCCTAGCCTTTCCTAACCAAATCTCCTCATCCTTTTGGAATTATACTTGCTTCCCATTATTGCTCTGAGTGTTATTTTTTGAACTATGAAGCAGTTACATAAACTCATTTACATTAACAATTTATTCATCCTAAAAGTATGGCTATGCTTTAAGGATTTTTAAAAATGCTATTTACAAGTCATATTCTGCCACAATTTATAGAGATTTACCTCCTGGGTTGCTGGGATTGAATTGGAAAGTAAGAAGAGCTGATTAGACCACAAATTTGCATATTTATTGGTGTTTGTCTGAAGACAAGGGCTCACCACATTTTCCTTCTCAGCCTCCACCACACTCTCTTTTCAGTAATGAATACTTACTGAGCATTTGCTATATCCCAGGCACTGAGAAGGGCCCTAGAGTGCAGAGCCCAGAGGTGTGCAGCTTACAGGAACCTCCTATTTGGATCAGGGAGTAGATAGTGAAGAATGTGAGTTGGGGATTGGCAAATTGGGGACATGCCTGATCTGCCCTCTCTGGGCATATATGCTTCCACTATGTTCTTGTTCTGCATTGGTGAATTGCCAGGGATGTGCTGGTTGCTAGTAGTTCTGGGGACACTCTTGTCCTGGAGAAACCCAGGTTTGCCAGGCTGGACTTTTGTATAGACAGACTCCAGGGTTGACATCGTCCGCATCCTGTGGACAACAGCCTCCCACCTTCTTCTCCACAAACTACTGAGGTTTGGTGCTGCTAAAGAACCAGAGCAATGGGAATGGAGGTTTCGCCAAGGTCTAAGCAGCTCTGGGGTGGCTACCCAACTCATTGCCATCTTTATACACAGAACACTCAGCCCAATGAACACTGGCTTTGACTTGGCCTTGACTAGTATATAGCCCCAATTGAGGTAGACTGGGTCTCTCTCTCTCTCTCTCTGAAGACCTGTCTGGGGAATTGATCTGAAGTTTGGGTTATGGGTGGTCCAGAGAACTGGACTTTGACTCCTTCTGGTGCTGTCACAGTTAGTGTACCCTGGCTCAGCAGTAGAGGCTCCTTTCTAAAGAGCTGCACAAACGGTGAGCAACCACTGTTGAGCAAGCCACATTCCAGGCACCAGCAACACAGGGGCATTCAGAGCAGGAGTCTGTGCTCGAAAAAAGGATAAGGAGTGAGTGTGGCCTTGTGGAGTGATCCTCCAGACAGAAATCTGTAGTGGGAACATGCCAAGAGATAGGGGTGACTGACGGGAGGCCCAAATCTCACTTGTTAATGGAGTAAGACTAATTAAAATGTAATGTGGGTTAAAGGTAAAATATATTAATTTTATATCTGACTACTGCTTTCATATAGGCAGCAGGAAACCACTTTCATTCCCTGAGTAGCCTGTTACTCAGGGAGAAGCTGCTGATCCTCTGCCAGCCTACATAGCTCTCATATTAATTACTTTTTGTATTTCTTGAGAGTGGGTGGTGGTGGTGGTGGTTGTGGTGGTGGTGGTGGTGGTTGTGGTGGTGGTTGTGGTGGTGGTGGTGGTGGTGGTGGTGGTGGTGGTTGTGGTGGTGGTGGTGGAGATGGTTAAATCTTAAGGGTGAGTGCAGGCAGACTTTTGGGAATATTAAATGAAGGCTGAGAGAATGAGGCACACCATTCATCTAGGCTTATGTAATTTTCTATCCTAATAAACATTTGCTTTTCAAGCAGCCTCCAGTCTCTAATCTGTGGGTGTGCAGGTTTTGTAGATTTTGTATTTTGATTATTATGTGATGGGACTATTTTTATGGGTCCAACTTAATTGGTGTTCTGTAGATTTCTTGTACTTTTATAGGAATCTTTCTTTAGATTGGGGAAATTTTCTTCTATGATTTTGTTGAAACTATTTTCTTTTCCTTGCAGCTGGAACCTTTCACCTTATTTTAGTCCCATAATTGTGTTAGGTCTTTTCACACTACCCCAGATTTTTCAAATACTTTGTGTCAGGATGTTTTTAGATTTAACATTTTCGTTCACTGATGTATCCATTTGTTCTCCTTCTGAGGTTGCCTCTTCCATCTCTTGGTTTGCTGCTGATGCTTGTATCTGTTGTTCTTGTTCTTCTTTCTAGTTTTTTCCATCTCCAGGATTTCCTTAGATTGTTTTCTTTATTGTTTCTATTTCTATTATCAAGTCTTGAATGGTGTGTTCATGTCTTCCTCCTGCTTAAATGTATTTTTCTGTATTTCTTTAAGGGACTTATTAGTGTCCTCTTTAAATATCTCTATCTTTTTTATCGCATTTTCCTGTATTTCTTTGAGGGCTTTATTCATTTCCTCTTTAAAGCCACCTTCCATCTCTTAAATGTTGATTTTAAGGTCATTTTCTTATGCTTTGGTTATGTTAGGATATCCAGGGCTCAATGTTGTTGGATAGCTTTGCTCTGAAGCTGGCATGTTACCCTGGCTCTTGTTGTTTGTGTTCTTATGACAGCCTTTAGCCATTTGGTTGTCTCTGGATGTTCGTGGTGTAGCAGGTACCTGGAATGCAGGCCTAATTTGGATGTTCCCCATGTAGCTGGCCTCCTATGGATAGATAGTCTTAGACTGGATGTTCTTTCTGTAACAAGCTTTGATATTCCTTATTTGGTGGGTCTGGATATTCCTTGTTTGTCAGGCCTTTATGGAGGCCTGCAAAACAGCAAAACAGTGGCCAGACAGTGTAGCTCCAGAAACAACAGCTAGCTCAGGGCAGCTGGACATGCCTGGCAGATGGGCTGGGGAAGGTCTGGATATTCCTTGTTAGCAGGTCAGTAGAGCAGTGGCCAGGACGTACCACGTTTTCATTATCTATTCCTTGACTGAAGGTCATTTGCCTTGTTTTCATTTCTTAGCTATTGGGAGTAGAGTAGCCATGCACATGCCTGAGCTAGTATCTGTGTAGTAGGATGTACAGTTCTGTGTATATATGCCAAGGAGACAAATAGCAGTATCATGTGGCAGATACCATTTTCAGCTTTTTGAGAACTGTCCACACAGATCTCGAGAATAGTTGTTGAAGCTACAACCCCAGCAACAGTGAAGGATGTTTCCTTTTGCCATATCCCGCCCAGAACCACAAGCTTTCCTTTTCCCATATCCCTCCAACATTTCTTGCACTTGTTTTATTGATGTTTGCTGTTCTGGCTCCAGTGAGATAAAAGCTCAGAGTTTTTATTTTCACTTCCCCCACCTACGAGTGATGAACTTTCTTTGCTCTCTCTCTCTCTCTTTCTTTCTTTCTTTCTTTCTTTCTTTCTTTCTTTCTTTCTTTCTTTCTTTTCTCTCTTCCTGTGAGTGTCTGTGTCTGTTTGTTTGTTTATCTGTCTCTCTGTGTGTTTTTGTGTGTATATATCTGTGAGTGTTCGTGTCTTTCTTTCTTTCTTTCTTTCTTTCTTCCTTTCTTCTTTGTTTTAGATGTTTTTTAACCCCTTTTCCCCTTTGTTTGAGAAATCATCAATCAGGTCACAGGGCATTTTTTAAGAGGGTTATTTATTTATTTATTTATTGAATTTGGGGGTATTTTGTTTGTTTGTTTGTTTGTCTCATTTTTAACCAATGCATCCCCATCTTCCTATCCACCCAAATTTATGTCCCTTTTTGTCTTTCCTTAAGAAAACAAACTAAACAAAAACCAAGAAACACCCCACAATCACCCCTCACATACAATACAGAAAACAAAATAGTCAAGCAGAAAACCAATAAGCAAAACTAAACAAACAAACAAAGCAAAATGAGACAAAACAACTCTATAACAATACTGTGCAGTTTGCCATGTGTGGGCTAACATACTCCCCGGAATAGGGCCTCTCCTGAAGTTTGGTTAATGTACCCAGTGAGATACATTGGAGAGAACTAATATTTTTTTTCCCAGTTGGTGCCAATTTCAGATATCTCCTTGATTGGAGATGAGAATTCATGTCTACTCCTCCTTCTCAGCACTAGAATCACATCTGGCTTAAAACTGTGTGGCCATAGTGCTTACTGCCATGTCTCTGTGAGTTCCTATAAGCACACATATTCTTAAGTCCATTCACATTTCTGTTTTTCAGATTTATTTATCTTATTTCATGTGTATGTGAAATAGAAGCATGCATAGTGCTTAAGGTCAGAGCAGGCATTGGTTTCCATGGAACTGTAGTTAGATGGTTGTGAGGTATCATATGGGTTCAGGAAAGTGAGCACGAGTGCATTGCAAAAGCAGCTGGTGTTCTTAATCTCTTAGCCACTTCTATCTATGCCCCTGACTTCACAAAAAATATTTTGTCTAGTCGTGTGTGCGTGTCTGTTTATATATCTGTCTTTCTGTGTGTGTCTCCATGTGTATCTCTCTCTTCCTGTGTGTGTCTGTGTCTGTCTGTTTGTACATCTGTCTCTCTGTGTGTTTCTGTGTGTATATATCTGTGAGTGTCCATGTCTATGTGTGTGTGCCCTGTGCACAGGGAACTTCCTGCAGCATTCCTGAATTCTAACCACTTGGTGCCAATTATCTCACACACTATCTTGGGACCCAGTCACCATGGGCTGAAACTCTTGTCATAAACCACTTTTTAAATTTCATAGCCTTGAGAGAAAGAGATACTGAGCAAGAATCTCTTTATAATATGAAAGTGATTCTAATATTATGAACATATAATACCACTGATAAAAAACTCAAGGGAAATTCTTCTCCCATCCTCCCCAATACCCCTTCACTGAGCCTCGGTGACTCTTGCTAACACTCTCTGCTCTGAGGATGTTTTTCAAGGGACACACACAAGGGTCAGACATTTCTAGAATATAACTAGGAGAGATGAAAGGATCTGAGAGGAAATGTGACCTTAGGCAGAAGTTCTCTGGACAAATTGTCAGTGATACAACAAAGAACAACGAGGAGCAGAAAGTGCCCATGAGATGACCGTGTGAACCAGGAAGCTCTGGTTCCTGCAGAGACCCAGGTGCTGTGAGTCTTGGAAATGGCTGGAGGTGTGTTTATCCACTGAGGTGCTAAATCACAGCTGGGTGGAATGCCTCCTCACTGGGGTAGAAAGACATAACCAAGACATCAAGAACTTGGGTTCCAGAATAACCAGGAGAATCCCTAGCAAAGACCTATGACTATTCTCTGGGTGAACTCAGGTTAAGCTTGGTATGAAAGAGATTGTAGAGAGTCTAGTAACAACCTCATTCCTCTAGGGATTCTAGTTGTCTCATCCTACCCGTGGTAGAGCCTCTTTCCTGCTCTTGGTTCTGCACCATTCATGAGACACAGATTTTCCAAGTGAGGGAAAGGATTTGGGGTGGATTCTGTTTTAGGCTCATGTTCTCTGACTTGAGGCTTCAGGTTGCCTGACATTGTCCTATTTTCCTTCCTGGTGACATGGTTTAGGCCCTTCTCTGATACTGAGAAAGTTTCTTTGCTCTTGTTTCTGGCCCCCTATGTAACAGATGAGGATAAAACATAAATATTGTCACATTCCTGGACCAGTCGTTATTCCCCCTTCTCTGGAACATAGCCTTGACTAAGGGTGTTCTCAGAAAGAAAGATGTTCCTGAGTTTCTTTGAGGAAATGATTATGAGAAAAACCGCACATAAATGTTATTGGTTATATTGAACTTCAACTTCTAAGCTCTTATAATCTAAGATATTATAATCTGAGGCTAGTGGCCATACCATTTTAGGATATTCTAAGTAGCTGGAGATCACACATGGCCCATGACTGGGACAGAGAGAAAGGCAGGAAAAGGGTCTGCTGATCCAAGCAGACCTGAGTAGGTTTCTGGGGTGGCAAGTCTTGGTCTTCATAGCAGAATTTGGGTACAGTGGCAGGTGAACAAGTTACTTTAAAATTATTTGTCAGTCCAACAAAACTTTTCAGTGAGCAGGATTTGAGATTTAAACAAGGGCTAAATAGGACTCTTGTCCTGTAGCTGGGATTTCAGTCTTTTGGTAGTGTTCCTGAAATTCCAGCCCTGGGCTGTTGGCACCTGTGTGCTTCAGGTTCCTGGAACCAGAGCCTTCACTGGGGACTCCAGGGCTGGCTGCCTCCTCTAAGCATGGTCCCTTGCCTGCTGAAGTAGAAGCAGGCCTCTCGCTCTGTGACTTCTTCAATATATTCTATCTCTTTTACTTTTTGCCCACTGGAAACCCTTTCATGAGAACAGCAGCTAAAGACACCAGCTCTCCTGCAAAACGGAGCGAGGTTATTCAGTACAAATGAAATGGACCTGATTTTTTCCCCCGATCAAAGCAAAACCCTTTTGAAGTTTAGCTATTTGATAGAAAATGTCTTTTATTACAAGCTGATATATGAGTTAATAGGACATAAAGATATTTTATTAAACCGCAAACCATTATTAATATTGCAGTTTTAACTTGAAAGAAATATGTAGAATGACACCGGAAATTAATTAGATTATTTCATCATTCTTTTACATTACAAACTTTGATACACTTGCATAGATATATAGGTGGGTTGATGAAGAGACACAAAGACACACAGAATTTTAATGAGCAAGAGGCTTTTATCTACTAACACTTTGTGACTTAATTTTTTCTGTTTATTCTGCCTATTGATTCCGGTTGAAGCCTGCTGTTTTAATGTTGTTATTGATATTCTCTCTGGGTTCCTTCTAATTCTGGCATTGATATTACCTTGATCGGATTTAGTTTATTTGAATTGCCTGTAGGTTTTGGTCTCCTGAGTTTTTCACTGCTTATAGACATGCAAAGATAAAACCTCTCTTTTTATCTAAAAATCCTTGAGGGACCAAGAAAGATACAGCCGTTTCTGAGAACATTAAAAAGCAAGAGACAACAGTCAAAAGGACTCTACTTCTCACCCAGTTTCTTCAAGACTTCATTTCCACACTCCCGAACAGGCTGACGCCTGCTGACTTCTAATCTCAGTTCACTTGCTTTTGCAAACTGTGGGGGAGGAAGAGGTCCTGCAGGATTCCCTGAGTGGTCCAAGCTTTGGGTCAAGGGCTTTGCCTTGGGGTGGCTAATTTTTGCAAGAGGCCATGCATAAAAGTACTTCTGGCAGGTTTACTTCTTTACTAAAGAATGTGTTAAGGCTGGGGATATAGCCCAGTTGATAATGTCTGCCTACCATGCAGGAGGTCCTGAGTTCTATCCAGTACCAGATAAATGGTTGTGGTGATATACTCAGTAATTCCAGCATCTGGGAGGCAGAGACAGAGCCAGACTCATAAAGAACCTGTCTCAAAGAATAAAAATACATCAACTTGTGCGTTAA
>LR749522.1:3085395-3095395 GCA_902729485.2 Mus minutoides
ATGTGTCCTTTTTACCAGTTGGAACATCTTCTGGGTATATGCCCAGGAGAGGTATTGCAGGATCTTCTGGTAGTACTATGTCCAATTTTCTGAGAAAACGCCAGACTGACTTCCAGAGTGGTTGAACCAGCTTGCATTCCCACCAGCAATGGAGGAGTGTTCCCCTTTCTCCACATCCACGCCAGCATCTGCTGTCCCCTGAATTTTTGATCTTAGCCATTCTCACTGATGTGAGGTGGAATCTCAGGGTTGTTTTTATTTGCATTTCCCTGATGATTAAGGATGTTGAACATTTTTTCAGATGTTTCTCAGACATTCGGAATTTCTCAGTTGAGAATTCTTTGTTTAGCTCTGTACCCCATTTTTAATGGGGTTGCTTAAGGGACCCTGATATAGCTGTCTCGTACAGAAGTGGATACTCATAATCATCTATAAGAGGGAACACAGGGCCCACAATGGAGAAGCTAGAGATAGAACCCCAGGAGCTGAAGGGGTCTGCAACCCTAGAAGAGGATCAACAATATGAACTAACCAGAACCCCCAGAACTCATGTCTCTAGCTCCATATGTAGCAGAAGATGGCCTAGTTGGCCATCATTGGGAAGAGAAGCCCCTTGGTATTGCAAACTTTATATGCCCCAATACAGGGGAAAGCCAGGGCCAAGAAGTGGGAGTGGGTGGACAGGGGAGCAGGGAGGGGGAGGGGGAAGAGGACTTTCGGAATAGCATTTGAAATGTAAATTAAGAAAATATCTAATAAAAAAATGGAAGAAAAAAATGTGCTTTATATACCGGCAGGAGGAGAAACCCAGAAATGGGGATGTGCTGTGTGTGCAGAGATGATTATGTGATAGCATGCACATGCCTAGGAAGCACACGAGGCAGAGATGGCAGAGGCCAGGCTGCTGTTGGCTGGGTCTAACCACCCTTTAGTCCCCCCACAGTCATCATCCGGCAGGTCGTGGCTCCTCCACATGCTGCCCTAGAGGAGCAGCTTGTTCTTCTCAGCTTAGAGCCAAGTGAAAAGTAAATCTCCTAGCTGGATTCCACACAGTGGCACAGGGACTTGGAAGAGTCCATTCCTGGCCACTGCACATGTCAAGAACAGTCACAACTATGAGGATCACAAAAGATATAAAGACGTAATGCCTGGAGTTGATATCCTCGTAGAAGTTGGGTGGTGTTGGTGAGTCCAGAATGGCAAATGGGTTTAGGTGCCCACAGTTTTGACCTCATCATACCCTACAGAGGATCTCCTTTCTAAGAACAAGGGCAGGGAAGGTTTTGAGAGCTGCTAATGACTGGGTAGGAAATTTGAGACATTAAAAAGTCACATGTAGTCAATGGCATTGTAAAACGCAGCAAGTTAATGAGCAATGCTTTTCGGGAGCTAATTTACCTCACACGAGTAAGCAGTTCATAGCCATCAGATTGCTCGGCTGCTAAAGAATCAACTCCTTATGTTTCCTTAATAAGATCAAGGTGGAAGGATGCATGGGGCTTCCCATAAGGAGAGATGGGTCAGGTGTATTTTTTTGGCTCACAGGCTGTAGCCTGAACCAGGACATTCCCAGCTCCCAGCCTTGCACAATCAGATAGTAAAAGAATCCGTGGCAATGCTGACCAAAACCCTTCTTAGAGTTTGAGCCACTTTGCTGTGTATGTCATGAACTGACACAATCTTCTGAAGGTTATTTTTAAATGGCAGGTGAAAGCAATTTAGGGTGAAGTTGCTGCCCAGATCATTTCATGGTTGGAACGACACATGTTCTAACAGAGCAGTGTTACTGTGACAGGGGAAGTTACTAGTAGCTAGGCTGTTTCAGAGATATAGGGCTCACACTGTCTCTGCTATGGCTGTCCTGGTCTGTGTAGATGAGATTAACTGCTGAGTCCCTGGAGAAAAGAATGCTCCCATGCAGGGCTCCTCCATCCCTCTGGGAACTTGCACAGGACCTAAGGTATTCCTCTTCAGCTGGGTGCTGCCTGCCTCCCCGATGCAATGGATACAACTCACAGCCTCTGCAAACACCAGCCAGTTTCTCATACAAGTCTTTTCATAATATAAGTTTATTCATGAGTATGTATACAGGATGTGTTCATGTTTGTGAAGCACTGTACATATGAATATAGCAGGATAACCACATGCATATCTAGAAGGATATAGGAGTGCACACCTATTCAGGTGGGTCTCTATGAATCGTATGAATACATCTGGGTTTCTGTGTGAAATATGTATATTGGTGAGCATACATGTATACTAGTGGATACTGTGATAGCTTGAATGAGAAATGTTTCTGATACTCTTGGGCATTTGATTGAATGCTTGGTCTCAGTTGTTGGAATTATTTGAGCAATATAGCCATAATGGAAGAAGTATTTAACTGGAAGCAGAGAGTTTAAAGGTTCAAGTCATTCATAGTTCATTTATTTTCTCTGTGCCCTGCTTGTGTTTAAAGACGTTAGCTTTCAGCTTGCTATTTTGGCCACCATATCTGACACTTCCCCACCATGAAGGACTCATATCTCTTTGGAACTATAAGGGCAAGAAAACCCTTTCTTTTATAAGCAATTTTAATCATAGTGTTTCATCACAACAACAGAAAAACAATTAATAATGATATGTGCATTTGTATGAGTCTGTGTGTGGGATGCATGATTATGACAATTTACATGTAGGCACATGATGACATTTGTTTATGTGTTCATGTCTGAGTATATGGTATGTGTGTGAATGTTCACGTGCACTTGTGATGACATGTGTGTATTGTATATACATGTGTGCACTGTAGTTCTGCATAGGATATTTGACTATGTGCTCATGCACATGTATGCATGAAGTTGTGGTGAGATGTGTACATACACATGGGATAGGTGAATGGGAAAATGTTCTGTTTGGTTTCTATCAACTTGACACAAACCTAGAGTTATCTGAGAAGTGGAGATTTCAATTGAGGATTTCCTTTCATTAGATTGGCCAGTGAGGAAGCCCCTCCATTAGATTGGCCAGTTAGGAAGCCCCTTCATTAGATTGGCCAGTTAGGAAGCCCCTCCATTAGATTGGCCAGTTAGGAACCCCCTCCATTAGATTGGCCAGTTAGGAAGCCCCTCCATTAGATTGGCCAGTTAGGAAGCCCCTCCATTAGATTGGCCAGTTAGGAAGCCCCTCCATTAGATTGGCCAGTTAGGAAGCCCCTCCATTAGATTGGCCAGTGAGGAAGCCCCTCCATTAGATTGGCCAGTGAGGAAGCCCCTTCATTAGATTGGCCAGTGAGGAAGCCCCTCCATTAGATTGGCCAGTGAGGAAGCCCCTCCATTAGATTGGCCAGTGAGGAAGNGAGCATTAACTGAAAATGGCATCGGTTTGAAACCTCAAAGTCTTCCCCCAGGGGCACACGTCTTCCAATATGGCCACACATCCTAATCCTTCCCAAACAGTTCCAGAAACTGTGAACTAAATATTCAAACATATGAGCTTATGGGAGTCATTCTTATTCAAATCGCTTTAAGCCTAGCTGCTAATATTGTTTCTTCCAGAAAGCTTATGAGCTGTCCCTTCAAAGTCTGCATATATCCTAGCACTTACTTAAGTCCATTAAGCCTGTTTTTTGTACTCAACTGATTTTCTACTTCAAAGTTCTGAAAATGTTCACATCCCTCTAAAAAAAAGCAACATGGCCATTCTGGCAGAGCAATAGCTCTCTCCCTGTTAACAAATTCTGAATTGGTTACTTTTCACTGGCTGTGATATAACAACATGACCAAGACAACTTACAGAAGAAAGAGGTTATCAGATTTACTACCTCAGAGGGATAATAGTCATGGAAGGTTGAGTGGGAGGATCAGGTATCTGAAGCAACAGCTGGGAGCTGACCTCTCTAACCACGCACAGGAAGCAAAGAGAGCAAACTCAAAAATATCTCAAGTCTTTAAGCTGTCAAATTCTTCTCCCAGTGACATATTTCTTCTAGCAAGGTCAGACCTCCAAAGCCTGCGCAAACAGTGTCACCAACTAAGGACCAACCTGGGATACCCAAACAGCATCACCAACTAAGGACCAATCTGGGATACCCAAACAGCATCACCAACTAAGGACCAACCTGGGGATCTCATTCAAACCATCACAGACACATAGCTATAGGTGTGTTCATGCAGCTGTTCACAGGAAGATCTGACTAAAAGAGGAAGGCCCATCCTGAATGTGGGTAGCACCATCCCACAAGATGGAGAAAGGGAAGGATCAGGGCTCATGCCTCTCAATGTCTGCCTCTTTGTTCATGGCGATGAGCTCCATCATTGCCCTTCATCATGGTTTCCCCACCACAGCAGACTGTACTACTAATCCTGAGGGCAACAACTCTTTCCTCCTTAAATCGCTCCTGTCAGGTATCCTGACTGTGAGAAGAACAATAGGTGGTGCAGCTGGGGCCACATTTCCTCCTCACAGCCTCCATCAGCCATGCTCAGTCTGTTATATCTGCCATCCCTTTGGGTGGCTGTTGCTCATGGTGGGTCAGTCACTAGCAGAGAGCTTGGAAGTGCAAGGGCATGCATGGAGAGTTGGCATAAAACACTGCCTTTTAAAAAGGCACCCCCTCCAATCCCACCATATACATTTTATTAGGACATCAAGGGCCTTATTTTAATTTTTACTTTTAATCATGTGCACATGTGTGGGTATGAATGTGTGTAGAGTGTTTGGTTTCCTTGATCTGAGGTTATATGCTATTGTAAGCTTCCCAACATGAGAGCTGGGAACTGAACTTAGGCCCTCTGCAAAAATAGCACATAAAATTCATAACTACTTATCTACCTCTCCAGCCCTAGGGCTCCTTATTTGGAAGATGTCCCAGATTTGCTTTTAGTAGGAATGGCAGGAAAAAACTAACCAGTAAGTAGATGCCCACCCCCACCACCTGTGTATATTCACATGTGTGTGCACTCACATCTGTGTGTGTGTGTGTGTGTGTGTGTGTGTGTTCTATGGTTCCCACATTTGTGGGATGCTGTGCATGCAGAAGGCAACCCTTGTACCTAGACAAAAGCACTGGATAGCAAGGCCAGATGCCAAAGAGACCCTGTTTTACATTCATGTATTGTTTAGGATGGAATTGAATCAGTGTTCTTTTATATGTGGATATTGTTGTGCATGTAGAATGTACTTTGAAAGTATGATTAAATTCAAACCTATACCCAACTTTCTTTCTGGTTGTTTTATATTTCTTGAAGCACCATCCACTATGAGGTGTTAGACATGTTGGTGTGTAGAAATTGAAAGGAGAATGTTTCTTTGAAAGTGCTCACTGTAATGCAAGTGCCAGATTCCAAAGGTCACTAAGATGTGGTCGATCTTGGATATGTTGCAGGTCCTTGAAGGACAGCACTGTTCCTTATTTTATGGTGGCATTAGGTGACATAAACAGAACCATCCTCACAGCTAGGCTGACCAGACCAGAACCAAATAGTTGTCATGAAACTGGAATATTCCACCCTTGTTTGTTGTTTCAGTGTAAAATAACTCGAAGCTATTTTTTTTTTCTTATGGAAGACTTCACAGTCAGGCAGCTGGACTACATTCTCTGAGTCAGCTTCTGGTCTACAGGGTGAACTCTAGGTCTCCATGCCCTTGTCTCTCAAGGTGACAGGAACTTCACGTGGATTACTTGTGTCCCTTGTCTTTAGTGAATAAGTGTCCAGTAAATGTTTAGTAAGTACTATAATGAATGTGTAGTCAATGAGCTTTGGGTACAGAAAACCCATAGTTCACAGTCAGCTATAGGATGGAACACAGGGTTCTCAAGGGAGGAGCTAGAGAAAGTACCCACGGAGCTGAAGGGGTCCCCAACTCTATAGGTGGAAGAAAAATATGAACTAACTAGTACCCCCAGAGATCATGTCTCTAGCTACATATATAGCAGAAGATGGCCTAAGTTCATTGGGACGAGAGGCCCCTTGGTCATGCAAACTTTATATGCCCCAGTACAGGGGAACGCCAGGGCCAAGATGTGGGAGTGGGTGGATAGGGGAGCAGGGAGGGGGATGGGAGAGGGTTTAGGGGACTTTCAGGATAACATTTGAAATGTAAATGAAGAAAATATCTAATAAAAATTGAAAAAAAAGAAATGTAAATGAAGAAAATATCTAATAAAAATTTAAAAAAAGAGAAGTAAGAGAATACTAAGAAAAAAAAAAAAAGAAAGAAAACAACATGCGAATAAATATCACCTGCATGTACTGGTCTCCAAAGGGCTGGGGGAAGGCTTCACCATTGACAGAGTCCAGATAGTCCCTGGCTCATTCACCTCTGCATCAGAGGGATGGTAGGATATCACAGAAGGCTGCTCTGCTGCCTCGGCCCATCGCTTATCCAGCAAAGTTCACCTTTATTTTGAGTATTCTGTAAACATGGTTTTTTGGGGGGAGGGATGGGGGTGGAGGAGAATCAGTTATTATGCTTCAAAGAATCTCTGGTGCACCTCGACACCTACAGTTTGGCCTTAACTCCCGTTATTCTAGAAGAGTTTATTTTCCAGGTGGCTTCCAGCTCCCTCCGTGGTACACATGCACTTGGCAGGGCATTTCACATTCCTGTCAGCACCTTGAGGTCATATCTGTTCGTGCTGGAGGTTGTTAGGCCATTATCATCCACTGATGCCTCTCCAGCTGCGAGACCAATTTGGATTCATGGAGGAAACATGGCCTGATATCCCGGTGGTCATTGAGTGGGCCTGCGTTCTGTGCTGCCCGGGGCTGCGGTGCACAGAGCCAGCTGCCTGCTCCCAGAACTATAGGAGGGGAATTCTGCTCAGCCCAGCTCACTCTTATGAAAAGGGCAGCGCTTTATCCCCCAACAACCAGCACGTGGGGTTCCATTTTAAGTGAATGGGAGACAAGTCTAGAGCAACATTGTGGCATCTATAATTCATGATGATAGCAAGTTATTCTAATGGCCTCTGTTCTATTTATATTCCATATACCACATTGGAGCAGAGCTCAAATTCATCATGTGGTTTTGATTACCCCCTGCATTATGGTGAATGTTTTCCTTTCTGCTATACAAACTCTATGATGACTAAGAGGAAATTACAGCAGATTAGAAGGGTATACACCTTGATTTTCTTCTCTAGAACACTCTGTATTCTTTCTATTTTCCTCTATCAGACAGACACTGAAAAGTCTGAGGGTGAAGCAGAGATGAACTGAATCTGCCTGTGGTCTCCAACATTTGGTGCCTAGTTGCATTATCAGTACTTCTCTCTTTTTTTGTCTTCGCCATAGAGCTAAGGAAGGTGAGCTGGCTTTGGAATAAAATTCCTTATGGAAAGGGCATAGAGGAGAGCGGTGATCAGGCATTGGAGGCTAAGTGTCTCAGGTTCTGGCTTCACCAGGCATACATGCAACGGCTAGTTATAATGAAATGTTCATTTGGGTAGAGCTATAAGCCATTATGAGACTGGGTCTAAGTCATTCAAGCATGGACCCAGAATCCAGGCCCTGTTCTAGCCTCTGGAGTTGAGTTCACATACTACACAGCAAAGGCTTCCAGCACTAATGTAAGCTAGTGTTCCCACCAGTGTCCTGACTATGGGAACACATTAACATGAAAATTCTTAAACCTTACCATTTGAGGCTTTTGAGGCAAAGCAAGAGTCATTATGGGGTTGTCTATGAACACTGAGAGTTTTGTCAATGTCTACCATGTGAAGGACGATAGGAAACAGTGCCTGTCAGGAACCGGCTAACCAGCACTCACCCAGACCAGGAACCAAGCCTGACTCCCATCCCAGGGTATCCTAGGATGCTGCTGGAGTTAATCAGAAGCCAATGCTTCTCTTCTGGATTTCCCTGTATTTTCCTAGGCCTTGCCTCATGCCGGCAAATTCTCTTGCTGTCAAGAGTGGGGTGGACTCAGTGGCTCTTGATCTGGTGAGAAGCTGAAAATAGGCTCCTCTGGCACTTAGGAGAAGGATAATGTTGGCTAGTGGATTTGTGAAATGATTATGTAACATGGATGATTTGGCTGGACACATGCACACTGGCCCCTTGTTGGGGTCTGCTCTGCTCATTAAAATGTATCCCCTTTCTCTCCAGTTTTCAAAAAGATTTATTTTATTATCCACATATGCATGTTTTGCCTGCATGTATATCTGTATGCCATGTGGGTGCCTGCTACCCTTGGACATTTGAAGAAGGTGTCAGATCTCCTGGTGTTGGAGTTACATATAGTTGTATGCTGTTGTATGGATGCCTAGAACTGAACTTGGCTTCAATGTGAGAGATAGTACTCTTAATTACTGAGCCATCTCTCCAGTTCCACCCCTTTCTTTCAGTTATGCATGGCACATGGGAATCCCTATATTCCCCAACAGGCAGAGGTCTCAGCAGGGGCCTCATACACTTACTGTGTGGTGAGGCCTTAACCTGGATTTTCTCCCAGAGGAGTTGCTGTGGTGTTTCACACAGTGCTTCAAGGCTCTGAGTCCAGCAGATAACTCCCTGTAGGTTCCTGCCTCACGCTTAGTGCTGTGGCTTTGCAGGTGGCTATGGCACCTTTCAACCTTTCTGCACCCACATCCTTTCTTCATTCTCCCACCAATTCCCTTGACAGAGCAGCTGAGAGTGCCTTCTCCTTCTACAACTGTGGCGACACTAAGCTGTGCTCATGATCCTGCTCAGAGTGGCAGCTTTCATCCAAGGTGCTTACATTTGGCATTCTCGTTTTGTGTAGGGGTGAAGGCTGAAAGGTTCTGGATCTAGACTGTGGATGTGTTTAAATTTATTGCAGTGCACTGGTGGGTGCTCCTGACCCCACAACCTCAAGGCACACTTGACCTTTTTTAATGAATGGTTCTACTCTTTTTGTATATTTTAAACCTGGACTTCTATCTCTTTTAGACTTTCCAAACCTTGACTCTCAATATAAATTATAACTGAGATGTAGGTTGATAGAATGCCCTAGTTTTGTTTCTATCACTGGGATGAAAAGCTCTGACCCAAAACAACTTAGGAGAGAAAGGGTTAACAATTCCAAGCCCACCACAGCAGGAAATCAAGGCAGCAGGACCTTAAAACAGCTGTTACATGGCTTCCATGTGAAGAACAGGAAGAAGTGTCAATGCTCAGCTGCTTGTTTATTTATGCTCATCTTGATTTCTGCATTCCTACACAGTTCAGAAACTTTTGCCTAAAGAATAGTAGCCCCCACAGGGGGCAGAGTCTTTCCACATCAATTAATTTATAGACATCCCCTACAGAAATACCCACAGACCAGTCTAATGTAGGCAGTATCTCATAGAGACTCTCTTTACAGGTTATCTTAGTTTGTGTCAAGTTGGTAATTAGGGATAACAAGTACATCACAGTAATTAGTCTAACCAACATTTCATGTCATCCAACATGCCTTTCCTGGGTTCTCCATGCAAGCTGGTTAATGGCATGAATGGACTCCCAGACATGCCCAGGTAGAAAGATGCCAGAGAGTAGGGTCTGGAAGCAAGACTGACAGCTAGCCATACTCCTGGTGGGCAGTACAGAGGTTTGCAGCCCATAGCTCACCTTCTGGGGCAGAAGTTGAAGATCATCTATTGATGCTTTTTTTTCAATCTTCCACCTTTTTAGAAATCAGAAACATGTATTTTCTCCATTTTCACTTTTAAGACATTAAGTTTTCTTTCAATTCCTTTTTTTTTCTTCAAATTGAATAAAATGACAAAAGAAAAGTCAGTTCTAAAAGTTTCTGGACTTGTGGCATTACCATATTACCTCGCTGGTCATTGTTATGCACATGCCTGTGACCAAGCTGAGGAAGCTTCTTGTTGAGCTCCACTCAACCTGCTGGCTCCTTGTGCTGTTTCTCTCCTTTCTTTCCTCCCAGGCCTCTTTCAGGAGCCTGTTCTCTTGTACTGTCTCATCTTTATATTCCTTATGCAGATAAAAATCGTAGCTCCTGCATAGCAAGCATGGAAAATCACCATGTTTGTTGACTTGGTGCAACCAAACCA
>LR749522.1:3100395-3160360 GCA_902729485.2 Mus minutoides
GCCTATACCCTGGACTCTGCACCCACAGTGATGATAATACTGCATTCACCCCAAATAAGGCTTGAGAATAATTCTTGGATCCAAGGAAATGATGGAAGTGAATGAAAGAAAAGCCTCACAAAAGCAAGCTGCAGAGAATCTGAACTTATGTGCCTGGTGCTGTCTGCAATAGACAGACACCCAGCACTGGAAGGGACAGTTATTTCTAAGTTGGAGTAGCTGTTTAACCTGTGTTGTTTCATCTTCAAATTTGTATAGTGTGGCAGTTATGAGACCATGATAGCTAAGTAAATGATCTTGAATGTATAGAGACATCTCAGCAGCATACACAGTCTAGAACAACGTGGCTACTGTGCCAAAGGAGGGAACGCAGGCTAGAGTGTTGTAGTGGAAGTATGTTGGACTCCATTGTCCAGTCAGCACTGACTTTTCAACTGTTCTCATGCACGCTGAAGAGGTGCTCATGACAAGAGACTGGGCAGTCCCCAAGTCCCAAAGCACATTTTAGTGAATGTCTCACACTTTAAAATGCTTAGTTAGAACTTTACTGCTGTGGACAGACACCGTGACCAAGGCAACTCTTATAAGGACAACATATAATAGGGGCTAGCTTACAGGTTCAGAGGTTCAGTCCATTCTTCTTTTTTTCCAATTTTTTATTTTACATTTTCTTCATTTACATTTCAAATGCTATCCCGAAAGTCCCCTATAACTCCCCCTCCTTCACCCACCCACTCCCACTCTTGGCCCTGGTGTTCCCCTGTACTGGGGCATATAAAGTTTGCAAGACCAAGGGGCCTCTCTTCCCAGTGATGGCTGACTAGGCCATATTCTGCTACATATGCAGCTGGAAACATGAGCTCTGGGGGTACTGGTTAGTTCATATTGCTGTTCCTCCTATAGGGTTGCAGACCCCTTCAGCTCCTTGGGTACTTTCTCTAGCTCCTCCATTGGGGGCCCTGTGTTCCATCCAATAACTGACTGTGGATATTAGCCCAGAAACTTAGAATACCCAAGATACAATTTGCAAAACACATGAAACTCAAGAAGAAAGAAGACCAAAGTGTGGACACACTGTCCCTTCTTAGAACTGGGAACAAAACAACCCTGGAAGGAGTTACAGAGAAAAAGTTTGGAACTGAGACAAAAGGATGGACCATCCAGAGACTGCCCCACCCGGGGATCCATCCCATAATCAGCCAGCAAACACAGACACTATTGCATACGCCAGCAAGATTTTGCTGAAAGGACCCTGATATAGCTATCAGCCCATTATTCTTAAGGCAGGAGCATGGCAGCATCCAGGCAGGCATCGTGCAGGCAGAGGTGAGAGTTCTACATCTTCATCTGAAGGATGCTAGTGGAAGAATGACTTGTAGGCTGCTAGGATGTGAGTGTTAAAGCCTACACCCAGTATGACACACCTACTCCAACAGGTCCACACTTTCTAAGGCTGCCACTCCCTGCGCCAAGCATATAGAAACCATCACAAATGCCCTAGAAAAGAGGTGAGCAGAAATCCATATATGGATTACCCAGACTTCTGCACCTCATTCCCCCTACATCTAGACACTATGACTATAAATAGCAAAGGTGTCCTATCTCAGCCCTACCATCTAGAAGCTGTGTGAGTTGGTCCTGACAACGTTTGAAGGGCAAAGTTGTATTTGATATTTTTCTGACCCTGTGATAAAACACCATGATCAAGGAGACTTATAAAAGGATGTAGTTTGGCTTACAGACCATGTGATAGTGGGATACAGGTAGCAGGCAGCAGACATGGGAGCAGGAAATGGAAGCTGAGAGCTCACACCTTGATTCACAAGCACAAAGTGGAAAGAGAGAGTGTGAAGGAGCACTAGGAATGGTGAAAGGCTTTGATGTTCCTCTAGCCTACTTCCTCCAGCAAGGCCACACCTCTTATACCACCCCAGACAGCACCACTCACTGGGAACCACATATTCAAGTACATGAGTCCATGGGGGTCATTCTCATTCAAACCACCACAGCAGTTATGTGTAATGTCAAGGCAGATCAGCCTGGAGGCTGTATCCCTCCTGACATTGGAGGACATACTGTCTTGTCAATCAGGAATTTAGAATGATTTAGTAATCTGGGTGTGATATCAGTCGAACTTAACAGCAGTAGAATGCATCTCAAGGCTTCCCACTGGACTGTGTGCATAAAGAGCTGTGTTGTGTATATATATATATATATATATATATATATATATATATATATATATATATATATATATGTGTGTATATATATATATATATATATGTGTGTGTGTATATATATATATATATATATATATATATATATATATGTGTGTGTGTGTGTGTGTGTGTGTATACATATATATATGTGTGTGGATATGTATATATATTATATATGTAATACATATAATATGTGTATATATATATATATATATATATATATATATATATATATATATAAATTGATTTGGTAACCTGAGTGTGATATCTGTAAAACTTACAGCAGTAATGTGTATCTCAACACCTCCCACTGGACTATGTGCAATAGAGCTCTGTAGCTTATTCCACCACACAATGTCTTTGTGTCAAGATACATATTTAGGAATGCTTAATTTGTGAATATTGACAATGAAACAGTAGCAGTTGACAAGCATATTGCTGTATGACATGCTGTGCAGTTAACTCATTATACACCATTTGAACAGATTTAGAAATGAGGATTGATTAACCCAGTTTTATATTTTGTGATATTTTTCCAGTGGACCTGAGTATTCCTTATTGGAAATGGTGGCTGAACTTTTCATAGTTAACTACTTTCCAGTAATATTTATGTCTAGAGTCTCAATGCCTAGCCTTACAAAGTAGAAAGTAAACCACATGAAGAAGAGAAAATTTTACTTTTAGAAATTTAACAAGTATCAGGTAACCATCATGCAAGAATTCTGTGAACCATATATGACCATGAAAGGAAGTCTAAAGCTAGCTCTTTTTTTTGTACCAATAATGTAACTATTTTTTTTTTGCTCTAAACTCCATGTCAAAATTTAAAACAAATGTTTCCAACAGACTCATTTATGTAAATATGTTAGATAAAAAAGCCAAAAACAAATTGCCAAGGGGGAAATATGCATCTTTGGATAGTCCTGTGCAACTTACAGCAGATTTTGTGGGATCAGGAAAAGAACACTAACTGTGAAGAGACCTCAAAAATCGATCCACCAAAGCTCTCCCAAGTACTGAGCCTGCCTGGTCTGGGAAACAACCATAGTCTTTGATTTGTGATACTGATGTGACAGACATCTGCCCAGAGACTTGTTTCTGGAAAGATGACAATGGATACACACCATGAACATATCCTCCACACAGATGATGTCCCCTTAGCAGAGGTGACCTCTGCACATTCTTCACTCCTCAGCTCTGCTGGCTGTAGGACCCTGTGTCATGGATACCCAGTGAAGTGCAACAAAGCCATCAGTATTAGTTTATAGTCACTCAAACATGAAAAAAATCCACACTCCACCTTTCCCCTCAAGGTAGCATCTATACATGTGATATCCAGAACAGGGCCTTTCATCCCCCAGAGAGATGAACTTCAATAAGGAACTCACGCACAATTTTCTGTTAGAAAGTAGATAGACTTTTAAATTAGCTTTTTCTTTCATTTTTAATTCCAAAATATTTGAACGTATAGGGTCACTGACTTTTGAAGTGGATGCCTGAGTCCTATACTTTTATCTTCAGAATGCACCCACAGCATGTTGCCAAGCTTGTGCCAGCACTAACATGTCTCTGCAGGTGGCTTATCAGCTGTAGTATGTGGCCAAAGGCACCTGACTGGTGTTATGTGAAGTCACTTTGCTTCTAAACTAATGCTGTCTGCCTCATGTCTGGTCTTCCATAGCCTTGGTGGATAGAAGTTGATTCATGCTGAGGTTTGAACATGGGAAAGGCAGTGAGTTGCCTTCTGGCATTGATGCCTCTGCTAGGGGAACTGAATGAGTGCTCCCTTCCCATAGGTCCCAGAATATTTAATCCTGGAGTTAGACTCTTTCTGGCAAAATTTCTCCTATTCACTACTCCTGCGAGAAAAATGTCTGTGGCATACATTCAAGGGCCTCAGAGTCTCCATCAGAATTGCCAGGAAGGTCTGATTTCAACACACATGGGAAATGGATAAAATTAAATATGTCAAGGCCCAGGAACATAGTTAAGGGGCACTTCTTGAAAATTGCTCCTTGAAGATGGTCTTTCGTTTGCTTTCCTGCTGGAAAAGACCAGAATGAATGATGTTGTCACAGTTCTCCAGTCTGCCTTGTATGTTTTAATTTCGTAACCGGTGCAGGAAAGTTTCAGTGAGCTGAGGACAGGGACTCTTCACCTGGTCACTTAGGACAAGCCCTGTGCCCTCTCCAGTCTTGCATGGGTGTGTAGACACTTTGATTAACCCAGCTTCCTGAGGTGTTCTGTGCCACTCCACCAAGGGTCCAAGAAACTTAGCTGTAGTGTATACATCAGCAAAATCCCAAGATCTACATGCATTCCTGGGTCTTGAGTGTGTTTTAATTTTTTTGGAGACTTTTCTTCTCAGTCCTTGAAATTTTCCATGCATGTATACAATGTACCTTGACTACATTCATTCCTCAGATCCACTCACAACTACAGATTAGGCTCCCCCAGCATATCTCAGTCTCAATGCCAGGTCATTCATTTGTTAATATAACCCAGGTGGTGTAATTAGCACTACCTACATGCACCGTGGTAGCTTCCTGTGGAGCATGGGATACCTCCCGGAGTGAAAAGTGCCGTTCCCTTTCTCAGGGACCATGGAATGTCCACAGCTCCTCAGCCACTGCAAGCTACATTGTATGTATGCTCCTGTTTAAACATGTGTGGTATCTTGGGCAGGTGCCTGAGTGTATTAATTCGAGTTTTGAAATAAATTCTGTTAAAACAAGAGATGAAGATTGCTAACCACAGGTGCCATATCTCATGTTTTGAGCATGTTGCACATGGGCAGCCTGAATGGGACTCTGGGAAATCCTGGCAGCCCAGGTCCTGGTCTCACTGCAGCCTCAGGTTTCATTCTCCCTACCACATATGTTCAGTAAGCCCACAAAGGCTTTTTACATTTGTTTAAATGTTAAACAAAAAAATTAAAAGGAAAACAGATTTTTTTTGGTCATGTGAACATTCTGTGTCACATGTTTGCATCATCATATAAAAGTTTCGTGGGAAGGAAATGACAAGCACTCTTCAGTGTGTCTTCCATGACACAGCAGAGTGCCTATGACACACTGGAAGGTCTGTGGTATGTAAAGTACCACATGGCTCCTTACCATACGTCCTGGCCCGTGCCAGAGCTGGTGTGACTGCAGTACAAATTTAAACATTTAAAAAGTCCAGCATGGACCCACCATGTTCTCCTTCAGTCAATGGCCACCATACTGCATGCTGGATCTGCCTGGTGTTCATAAGAGACACTTGGCATAATTCTTAGGATTTCTTTTACTGTTTTAAGGCCATCTGGGGGAAATACCACTGTCTGTGGGCCATGCATGCTAGTGAACCTCCTAATTTCAGGTTGTGCCTAAGGCAGCCTGAAGATGGGACAAGGCAGTATGCTCATGGCCAGCAGGTTTGACACTTAGACACCTGAATCAAATGCTTACCCTGTCTGTCACACAGCTGCCTCCCAGGTACCATGTATTCATAGTTTTCAAGCCATCAATGAATGTGAGCTGGCTCTCATCAATAGAAATGAAATCAGCCCATAATTTGTATGGCTACTAAGTGACTGTCTAAAGTATTGAGCAAATATTGTTCTTAAGATTAGTTCCATCATTTTCAGCTGGGCATTGCAGGTTAAATCCCAACAGTGATTATGATAGCAATTTGAGGGCACCACAGATTTACATGTGCATTTTGTTGTTACTAAATGGTTTATGAGTAAATGAGAATTTGCACACACACACACACACACACACACACACACACACACACACACACACACACACACACATATATATATATATATATATATATATATATATATATATGACACCTTAGTAATGTATATGTATATATGTATACATATACAATATTTATGTACATTAAAAGTATTTCTTTGTTAAGTACTCATACAAAGAGACAAACAAGACAGATAAAGATAGAAACAGAAAGGAGGGAGGGAAGAAGGAAGAAAGGGAGGGAGGGAGATAGAGAACATGAGAAAAAGAGAGAGAGATTCTACTTTACATGTTTGCATGATGCAGTGCTTTTCCCGACTGGATGGATGTTCATGGGTAAATTTCCAACCATCTTACTTTCAAGGCCACTACTTTGCCAGCTTGGGCTGAGAATTGCTGATGTGTCCATTAAAGCAATCAAAAGACAGGAATAAAACTTATGAATATAAAGTTTGGAGTCTCCTTGAGGAGAGTTCAGTTTCTCAGTATGCTGTGCTGTTCTGGACCCCAGTTACTGTCAGAATACACCAGGTAGAAGTAGCAGTGTGACCTTGGACATTGATGTTGGTCTGAGGTGAATGAAGCAGGTAGGGCAGCAGTATCCAGTATGGATAATACATACAGGCAAGGATGCTGGAGAGGGAGGCCAGGAGGGCTCTGTTGGGTCCCAACAAGGCTAGTGGCAATGGGCATTCCAGAAACAGATTATCTAGTGGTAGTATTTACAAATGCCTACTCAGGACCAGAGAGCTGGGTCTGAGGCAGATGTCTGAAGTAAACAAGGAGATTGAGCCATGGAGGATGATAAGATCCCAAGTCATGGAGGAATGGAGGGAGTGGGGACATGGAGGGAGAGTCTGCCTTCAAAGTTTTCACATGTTAGGTTGACAGAGATCCCAAGGCTAAGCATGAAAACAATACAAGGAAGGCACACTCTCAAGGGAAGGATGGATATCTATATGATTAGATCCTTGAGATGGCTGGTAAAGAGAAGTTTCAGGAATTCATATATATATATATATATATATATATATATATATATACATATATATATATATATATATATATATACATACACACACACACACACACACACACACACACACACACACACATATATATATATATATATATATATATATATATATATGAATCATTTCTAATTACTGATGCAAGTGTTTGCGCTTATGTATTTCATAGAGAAGATTCAACTCCTATGAATTTCATCTTTTTCCTTTGTCAATACATCTTTCATTTTGGGAAAGATCTAGATTTAAATATAAGCTCCAGAGATAGTACAAAATTACCTCAATATTCCACACCCAATTCTTTCTATGGTCGGCAGGCTGCCTCTGCATGGACACTAGTCACAATTAAAAGCACCGTGCAGACATTACTGTTAATTTAGTCCCATATATTCAGTTTCTCCATGGCTCTTGGTCCCAGGATTCCTGCAGGATCTCCCATTATATAGATTCCTTCCATGCCCTCAGGATCCTCTTTACTCTAATAGTTCCTTATACTCTCCTCATTTTTGATGGCTGTTAAATGTCATCAGGATCAGTGGTTTGCTTCATAGATGTCTCTTCATGCTGGCTTGTCTGGACATTTGCTTATGACTAGAGATGCAGACTTGGGGGCTTTGGAGCCACAGTTGAAAAGTGATATTAAGGAACTGGAGAAAGGGCTCAGTCAGTAACGTGCCTGCTCTGCCAGCATGAGAGCTGCATGTGATACTCCCAGAAGCAGTGGCACACACATCTGTAATCTCAGCCCTGGCGAATTCATGACAGCCGATTCTCTGGAACTCTCTGTCCTATTGGTCTAAATGAACTGGTCATCTCTGGTTTCTGGGATGTGCTCAGAAAACTTTTAAGTAGAGAGTGAAAAGATACCTGATGCGGGGCTCTGGCATCTATGCTCAAACACACGGGTATGCACAGCTGCATGTGTGTGTATACACACATGACATAGTGGTGTGCCAAAATACTCTTTTGATCACCTAATTTTCTTTTGAATTTTATACATTTTGTGCTCTGAGCACTGGTTTTAGTTACGTTTCTATGGCTGTGACAAAGCACCATGACTAAGGGAGTTCTAAAGATATGGCGTTTCCATTTGGGCTGATGTGCTCAGAGGGGTAGAGTCCATAATACTGAGTGGACAACGGCACACAGCAGGAGCAACTGAGACCTCACATCACAGAAACTGCAAACAGAAGGCAGAGAGCCCACATAAAGCCAAAGCCTGCCCTTGTGACACTTCATGAACAGTCACTTTGTGTGTGGACAAATATTCAAATGTATGCGCCTATGGGGCCTGCTCATTCAAACCCCCAGAGCACATTTTTGCCATGATTTACTAACTAGAAATGCCCTGCTCTTTTATCTGCAGCAATTATCCTGCTTTACATTGCTGACTACAGAGAATTTTGAAATAGTTTTGTATGTAACTTAAACACAGCATCCTAGTCTTGCTTTGTGTGACATGGACACCCAGTTTTCAGAGACAATTCTTTAAGAAAACATCACTTACCAAACCACACCCATCATATCGTTCTGATTTTCATAGCTTTATACAGAGTCTTAAGTCAAGTAAGAACAATAATTTGACCTTATTTATAGTTGGTTTTTTTTAATCAAAATTCATTTTACTATTAACTATTGACTTCTACAAAAGTTCCTCTCTGGGAGTTTTCCCAGGACCATATTCAATTTGTTCATCTACTTGGAAGGAAACTTCATGTTACTATCCAAGAAAACAATGTGTGATTTTAAGATGCAAAATGTGTTGAAGACTCATCTCATAGTTTATCATGTGCTCCCCTGAAAACCATGTTCTCTGGCTTCAGAGTTCTCCATGAACAGCTTCAGTTACAGGCTCCTGGCACCATGTTTACATGTAAGTTACGTGTTAGCTGCAGCTTCCTGTAAGGAGGCTGACCAGTGACGATGGTCCTCTCTTCCATCTCAGACTCACAGGAATGCAGAGCTGATGATCTGTGGCCCTGCACAGAGAACACACTCAATGCCATGTACTGACTCCTTCAAGAGGTGAAGGGAGTGAGTCTCATTTACTGGCTCTATGAAGAAATGACAAGTGTTTGATGCAGTTGACATGTTAACTCACTCAAGTCTACCATTTTCAGTGTACATGCATGTAAACATTTACACCACTACTATATGCAGTTATTGGTCTATTACAAATACTTTGGAAAGTCTGTTTTAGTTAAAAATTTTTCTTTTCCATACTTAACGTGTGCTTTCTATTCTGTCTGGTTTTAAAAACCTGTCATGGTTTCTGTTCTATTCTTTATTAAGGAAACCCTTGGTGGGCTTCCTGTGTGCAACTTGTTGATCTTCTCAGAGGGTTTTCCTGGGATACCACTCAGGCCAATGAGCAGGAACTCCGTCCATGAGAACCACTGGTCTTCACTGCTCATGTGCTGATCTTGCCATACCATGAAAAGCACTCTTCCCATGTTAGTCACAACTTGGTGTTTGATAATGCTCAAGGTAGTGCCCCTCCTGGGCAGAACCCTCCAATCTCTTTTTGTATGGTTTGGATAATTCTTTTGCTCTTTTGTCCAAAGTCCTTTCTATCTAGAAAGTGGAAGCCATAACACACTTCATGCTACTTACTCCTACTACCCACAGTTTTCATAAAGTTACCATTTCTGAGATGTTCAAAGTCCAGCATTTAAAGAACTATCTCCTCCTCCTCCTCCTCCTCCTCCTCTTCCTCTTCCTACTCCACCATCCCCTCATCCTGCTCTTCCTCATTCTCCTCTTCCTCATCCTCCTTCTTTGACTTTCTGGTTCCTTATGGTAGACATGTTGAATTTTGAAGCCAACACCTAACTAGGTTGTTTGTTAAATGAAACCGGAGTACTGACATTGTTCCTAAGATGTAAATACAATGTGACATCATATGATATCATAGTCAAAATATCCAGGACATAATCCAAGATCTTCTGGCAAAGATGAGGCAAGAAAACCTCAGCTCCTTCAGAGACTCAGCTGATGCCCAGGTTAAGATGTCACAGGCTCCAAGACTATCTGACAAATACTGCAAAACAGTTCTTATGCATGAGCCCCAGAACCATTTGGATCCTTCAGAATACAGGAGAAAAGAGCAAGTAAGTCCGTGCAAGCATGCGGAAGGCACAGTGAAATAAAAAAAAAAATGGGGACTTTAAGCTTAAGGAGCACAGTGACAAACTGAAGGAAGAACAATTAGGTTTCTAAAAGAACTGTCCCTCAGGGCCCTGGAGAACAACTTCTGATTGCTGTGTCAGCAGAATATACCAGGGAAGAAAGTTTGGTGTTTAAAAATCGTATGAGACGGCACAGCAAAAATCATCCTCTTGGTTAGCCTGGACAGAAGGCCACCCTGGCAGTACCAGGCCAATGTAACCTAGCCCAGACGCAGCATGAAAGACAGCTAAAAACAGAGGGCAACAGAGCTCAGCACCCACAAAAGTGCTGGGCTGTGCATGAGCATGGAGAGCAAAAGGCCAGCATTGCCTCTCATCAGAAGCCTGCAACACCAGAAAACCTCCAATATGCTCTATGAGCCCTATGAGCCCCAGGCTCCAGGAGCAGGCACAACAAGTTATGAATGAATCTTGAAGCTTCTTCAATGAAGGGAGCTACCAGAGAAGTCACAGGGCAAAGTCTCTTTCTGAACCTAGTGTCAGGACATGTTTCCACAGAAGGAGAAGGACTCTTAGAGCAAGGGAGGTTGAGAGCAGATGACTGAAGTGGGCTGTAGGTGTGCTCATCCCTGAAGTCCTTAAAACACATTTGTTATTTGAAAGCAACGTTTATGGAATATCCTCGTGGAGGTTTAATATATGCAGATGCTGTGAAGAAGGCAACTGTAATATTAAAAGAAAAAGAACATTCAGAGGGCTGCAAGGTAGCATATTGGTGCTGAGAGACCATGAGAAGTTAAGTATGTATATTTCAATCCCCGAAGAAAGCCTTAAAACTGACACACACGTGGGCAGGGATGCATATTCATACATACGTATGAATATGTAAAGATGTATGTGGATGGATATGAATGCATAAGCATATAATATATACTGATATGAATATTTATACACACAGAGGTACAGAGAGAAACAAAATGTGGCCAATGTTAGAACTGCATCGGGATGCTAGGAATATGCAAATGACCCAACAGAGTAGGAAAGATGAAAGCTTGGAACAAAAACAGAGCACAAAGAAAACCAATGATAAAATGGTAAGCCTGGGTCGAAACAGAATTTGAACTCACAACTGTATGCTTGCCTGCATAAGACATACAGGAGGCCATACCTCTCCATGTGCCAACATGGATGGGGGGAAGGTTTACAAGACCCCACTTCTAGTTGAATAGCTACAGGCAATAGATTGCTGCTGAAGAAGATAGCTTTCTTCTTCAGGGAGCCTCTTGAAAGATCACTCAAGCCCAATGGTCAGCCCTGAACCTGTATACCCATGGGCAATATTAACTGGAAAGAGGAGTGGGTGGTATTGTTCCCTCTGTGTCCACACTTGGTCTTTGCTACAGTGAGCACACACATCCAAATAAGATGTTGGAGTCACGCTGTCAGGGCAGCAGTGTGTGGTGGCTCAGAAGAAGAGAAAGTGAGAACTGTCATTTCGAGTGGACTGCTGAGAACGAGAACAAGGCTAAGAGCAATACAGATGGCTCTGGGCACTGGGGGACATAGTTTTCCTTAACCTGCTTGCCATTTTAGGATATTTTAACCTATCTGCCCAGTTTGTGCAAGAGTCAACACAAGACTCCTGATTATTTTAATCAGCTAAAGGGCTGAGAATAAATGACCATGAGTTCTCAGCTCTAAACATGATGTGTAAGGCACATGGCCTGCCCAGAAAGGAACAACACAGACAGACAGGTGGGAGGAGAAAGAATGTTAGCGATAGAGGATGGGGAGAAGCACTGAGAAACACTGTCTTCTGGACATGGCCTGGCAATTATGAACTCAAAGCCGTCCATGGTCATCTACACAAGACCTGAATAAGATAAAGCTAGTCAATATTCAAGCCTGGGCAGGAGTGGGGGTCATGAGGCTCCACCATTAGCCAAGGACCTATTATTGCCATTTCATGGCTGACAAGGGAGGGATGTTCACTCTTTGTGGGTGTGGTCTTTGGTAAGTTTCCAGTGATTCAGTGGATGTCCCCACACACATACATGTACTGAAAAGACTAACAGAACTCAGTAAGTAGTAAAGACAAGAGAAAGGTGAGGAAGACATAAGGGTGGAGGGGGCAAGAAAAGGGGAGAGGAATGGAAGAACAGATACTGAGCATAAATTGTTTGCATGTATGGAATTGTCAAAGGAGAACATGTACTGGACACACCTCGTATGCATGTATGAACCTGTCAAAGGAGAACATGTACTGGACACACCTCGTATGCATGTATGAACCTTTCAAAGGAGAACATGTACTGGACACACCTCGTATGCATGTATGAACCTTTCAAAGGAGAACATGTACTGGACACACCTCGTATGCATGTACGATACTGTCAAAGGAAACATGTTCTGAACATACCTTGTGCGCATGTATGAAATTGTTAAAGAATCTCATAAAAACTTAAAAATTCTCTATATAGCAAAATTAAGAAAAAAAATTACACAATGTCCATGACACAAGGTTAGTAGGAAGTGAGCTATCATTCAGGGCACCATGCTACCAGCCTTCCAATAAGCAAAGGTGAAGGGCACTGCCTGAAACACCATGGTGAACCAGGACCTGTATGTTGATAGGATGAACTAAATTACAGGCCAAGAGAACAACCAGGACTGAAGACGAACAGTGCAGAGGCTAACATGAAGTGTCACATGCAGACACAGCAGTATTAAACAGGGGCCAGTGCACTCCAGAACCACGGGGGCAGAACCCAGCCACCAAAAGAGAAACACAAATATATCTGGCCATTGCATTAATCTCTCTCTAACAGATGAACTTACAGGAAAATTTTCAAGGACCCACCAGAATCAGGCTGTGAGTGCAATCAGTTCTTCAGCTGTGAAGTGCAGAGCCTGCAGGGTCTTGCAGCACTCCAGCCCCACAGCTCCTGTGTCGCAAATGTTCCTGCAGCTCTCACCAGAGAAGTCTGTCACCCTGGTCAGTGCACCCACTCAGCAGTAACACAGGGTCACACGGGCAGTGCACATATTCACCAGTGACACTGTATCACGTGAAGTGCATTTTTAAAATCAGAAGAGAATTAAATGAGAAACCAAGAAGAGAAAAGTACCTCCAAGTTCTTGTAAACTAATTAGCACAGTTGTGAATAGTCTAAATGGAGAAGGACCTCTCAAAGAAGGTGGAGTTTTTTTGAGGAAAATAATGGGGAATTGCATTGATTCAAGTTTCTGAGACGACTTGAAGCAAAGCCTGAAGTGCACAGGAAAAACCAAAAACAGTTTCACACCAAAGAAGTGCACTTCTGTTCCTAAACGAAAGAAATGAACACACCAGGAATGCCAGGAGCGAACGAAGAGGAAGCCATGTCTGGGAACCAAACATACGACCCAGGGGAAACAGGCGACTCTGCAGGCTCTTGCAAATGGTCAATAAAAACTACAAACTTTGAGCTAGACCCACAATGAAAAGAAATAGAGACAAAAAGATTCAAATTACCTATCAATAAAAGAATGGCCTCAGGCTAGAGAGATGGCTCAGTTATTAAAGGCTAGACTCACAACCAAAAATATAAAGAAATGCCTTCACCTCAAAGACGTTACAACATCGAAGAGAGTGTCCTGGGCACAAGTTACCTTGCATTCAGAACATTCTCTATTTACCAAAAAGGGTCCATTTATTTAAAATTAAATCTTCTCTGTGTGAGGGGGGAAAGATCAAGGGTATATGAAATAGGCGCTGAGAGAAACATATTTGTAAACAATTTATTAGAAGCTAGCTTGTCAACTCACATATTTTTAAAAGTCCCCAAACAGTAAAAATTATCTAATTAAAAATGGGCAAAAGATCTGTATGAATCACTCCAAAGGCAGAGATCCAAATAAGCAGGAAAAGAGATGTTCATGTCACTTCTTTAGAAATTGTCAGCATCTCAAGCTAGCTACCTCTTTCCCCTATATCACCCAGGAGGACTGCATCCTTGGAATCCAATCCCAGAGTAACAGAAATGTCTGATCATGCAAATGGTAACACAGCAGAGTGCTCTGTAACAGCCCAGCAGTGGGTGTGTCTCTAGTGTCCATCCATCCACAGACAGCTGGGTCTGCAGTGTGCTTGCTTTGTAAAGGGTTTCTCAGACACAGAAAGGAAGGGGCTCACAGGCACAGTGTGAATGGACTCGCGGACACTGTGCTGGGCAGGAGCCACTGGCTTGTAAGATAAGCTGGACATTGGCAATAATGCTTTGCTGGCATTCCCATAGGAACCCATGGTGCAGGGGCTTCTGCAGGTCAAAGCCATAGAGGCAGGGGCAGAGGTGGGCGAGCATAGGAAGTATTGACATGACAAGGATGTTCTATAGGGTCAGAGTTCTGGTGGCCTTTACACAGACCACTACAACCAGTGAAAGGTCATGCTAACTGATGAACTTGTAAATAAAAAAATGTTTGGAGAAGAATCTAATAGCAAAGGACAGCACAGTGATTAAGAAGGACGTGTTTGATTTCATATTAAATGCTGATTAGAAGCATTTCAGTAACACAAGAGAAAAATTTTAAATCTTGGCTGAATGAGTCATAATGCAAAATGAATTGTAGGTTCGAATTTCATGTGGAACAACCCAAAGGGATGGGGGCGGTAAGGGTCAGTTAATCCTGTCATATTCTAGGCAATTCCTCCTGTGGTCTTTTATTCTAGAATTAATAAGAGGGTAGCATTAAAATTTGGAAAATGTAAACCATTACACATTCATCCACAGAAAGCATCTTAAACATCACACGGTAATATGTAATAATAGAAAGGGTCTCTCTCTCTCTCTCTCTCTCTCTCTCTCTCTCTCTCTCTCTCTCTCCCCTTCTTTCTAAATCATCCTATGTGCACAAGCTAGCTAAAATATCTCATGCTCTTTCTAGGATGTGCCTCTGTTGCTTGATTCAAACCATAATGGAGACATTAAGGATGCTCTCAGAAGGGAGGTATCGTCCACAGAGCTCCAACAATGGTAGAAACACAAAGAAACTAGTGTGAAGCAAGAGGTTGAATCTGTATTAGCAATTCAACAGGCAGTGCTTAAAATATTTCCTTTTTAAAACTCTGTACACATAGCACACGCATGACTGTACACCACTGCATGCTTATTGCCTGAGGAGGTCAAAGGACCCCCTGGAGTTGGAGTTATACACAGTTGCCAGCCACTATGTCATTGCTAGGAATTGAACACGGGCCCTCTGGAAGAGCAGCCAGTGCTCTTAACCAATGAGCCATCCTTTTATGCTACCAATGAGTGTTTTAATAGAAATGAATGCTAGGAAAATAGAATTGTATTTCAATGTCTGGGTAGTTTGTAAGAAAGGAGCCTGCGGGGTGTTGGTGTTTGTTTTAAGTTGGATGATAACAGAGCAAGATTCTTACTTTCTTCTACTGGGTGTTTCTTACATTAGAAGACAAAAAGGGCTGGATTGAAGAGATGACTCAGTCAATAAAGTGCTTTCCACAAAAGCATGGGAGCCTGAGATCCTCAGAACTACAGCTGGGCATGGCAGTATGCCTGTAACCCTAGCTCTGTGGAGGCAGAGATGGTGGGATCCCACGAGTTGCTAAATAGTGATTTTTACCCAAGTCAGTGGGCTCCGATGTTCTAAGTCACAGGTTTTCATTTCTCATTAGAGGACCAACCGTCCTTGCTAGTGGTGAGATTGTGTTTGGTGAGGCAGCTTTCACCGCTGCACCTTACACTACAGAACACTCAGCATATGAACAGTCAGTCCTTTCTCCCTGACACATTTATACTGAGCAGATCTACTCCACTTGTGTTGCCCAAGAACCACAGACCCACATCTAGCAGATCAAGACATAGCAACGTGGATTAATTCAGATCACCAGAATCAAAGAAAGCATCTGTTTGGGCCAGAGGCCAAGTGTACAAAAACATGCAAATAACTCAAAGTGCAGACATGCAGCTCCAGAGTATAGACCATCTTTCTAGGAACTTCAGCTTGGAGATGGGGAAAGAGGGACCTTCCGACCCTCTGTCCCCTGCCCTGATTTTCTGGTGTTCTGTCTAGCAAGAGGAGAGGAGTTCTGTGACCCATAATTGCAGAAGATCTACAGCAGGTTTTAGGGAGCCTTTGAGCTGCAGTGCCCAGCAGCCTCCATCTGCTGCAGCCTCTAGTGCCTCCCAAGGGGTGAACCGGCTAATTTTTCAGTCAATTAGAGGAGGGTGCTTTTGTTCCGTCATCCACCCCCTGGGCTCTCCTTACACTGGAGCTCAGGCGTTCAGATGGGCTGGGTTTGGAGAAGCATATTGTGTTGGTTTTTTCTGTGACCCCTTGACATTGTTGGGCAAATGTTATCTCAGTAATCTGGGCAATTTGCAGAAAAGCCCAGGAGTTGTGCTGCTTTTATTTGTCCATCTGTGTGTGTGTGTGTGTGTGTGTGTGTGTGTGTGTGTGTGTCACATGCACACATGCTCTAAGCTGTTTTCATATGACCACATATTCTGTGAGCCTCTACATTTTGTGTCCAGTTCATTTATGCAATGTAAACAAACCTGTCACTTTAAAATGGCACATAGGTTTGCTGGGTAGATAACAATTTATTCCCTCACCTATTAGAGGTGGCTCAGTGGTCCCAGACTAAGACTACAAGCTCAAAATGAGAAGATCTAGACAAATGAGCATCTAGGGTCTGGCACTGTCACATGACTCAGTTTCCTGACACCGTGGGAAAGAACTAGGAGTAAATGTGGACCACTGAAGGGTCCGGGTAGCCATGGAGAAAGATTCTCGGCTTGATGTTTCCCTCCCTTGTGGCATCAGGTGAGGCACTGGCCACCGTCTGGGTCCTAGGACATGGACTCCTTTCCTGCTTCCAGAGGCTGTGTAGCCTGAAAGTCCTCCAATGTCCTTTCCCCTGGATGAACTTGGACAACATCCCTATCCCCAGGACGACGCCTGACCCACCTGGGAAGATTTGTGGTGAAGGCACAGATATTCCCACCCATGCTTTCTCTGTTCTCTGAGCATGGTGATACCATCCCAGTGGCCACAAACAGGTAGTGATGGCTTCTCTGACCTATGATTCTAAGCGATGCTGCTTCACTCCATATTTCTCTGAAAAGCAGATTGTCTTCCCTTGTGTAAAAGCCATTTGAGTTCAGCATGTTGAATAGGTCTCAATTAAAACATTTCCAGTGAAAATCTCTCCCACTCTCTCTCCCCTCTGCCTCTGGTATTTTTGATGCTGATTGGCATGGGCATAATCATCTTCACTGGCTCAGCGGCCACATTGAACCTCTGCCCTCTGCCTATTCTCCTCCAATGTCAACTGTCTGGGTGTCCTAGTGGACCGAAGCCCTATCCTGCTCCTCTGTTCATTACCTCCCTGCCTGTGATTATCCCAATTAGGTACTAAAGACACAGCCTCTTCTTTGCTTTCATGTGTCCAGTTTCTTGGCTGTGTCTTCCCACAGTTAATAAATATACCGCTCCTTCTCCATGTGTGGTGATAAAATATTCACTGGGTCTGAGCTGGGGTTAACAGATTTCTGAAAATTTCATCGTATGACAGCCTGTCCTGCATAATCCTCTCAAGCTGTCTCGTGTTCGGTGCACAAGTGAGCTCCTATGTCAGTCTAATAGTGCAGTATTACACTTGTCTCTCTGTCCCCAGCATATGGAGCTGTGTATACCCCTAGGCCCCACTCCCCCTTGTTCACGGCTTTTAAAATGATAGCATTTGGCAAAGACAGCTAGCCGAAAGTGTACTCCTTCTACTGTGGTAACAAAGGGGCCACTAGAGGCCTGACCAGAGCAGCCAATCACAGTACTCTTCTCTGGGTAACGAGGGGGCTTCCTCTTGCTGCTGACACCCAGTGCCCAGGGGGCTGGAGGGCCAATCTCCACTTAATTACACAGTCTTCCTCTTAAGTGCTCCAGCCACTGAGGGCTTCAGCTGTGTAAGCCTTCCCTGGGTCTCCCCCTGCCCCCAACCTCCACATCGATCTGAGCCTGGAGGTCCCATGAATAACATATAGGAGCAAAGGCTCAGCCATCCAACAAAGGTGGGGGACAGGGACACAGAAAAAGGACAAACATGCACAGAGACAGAGAGGCAGATAGGAGAGCCTCTTGGAGAGGGCAGGAAGCAGCATGTAAGGGCTTAGTCCTTCCTTCAGAACACCCAGAATTTCACACTGTAAAAGCCTTCATGCTAATGGGGCAGGGCTATAATTGCAAGCCAAAAGGGCAAGAAGAAACATGTATGTGCCAAGGAAATAAGACAGGGGTGGGGAGAATGAACAAGAAAAGCAAGGGGTCATGTGTATGGAATTATGAATGGTAACCACAGTGAAAAGGAGGAAGGAGACAAGAAGGATGTCATGAGAGCAAGAGTACCCATAGGAAGAAGTGAGAAGACAGGCTCACGGGGAGCAGCAGCAGCCATACACCCCAGTTTCTGTTTACAAGTATCACAGGCAGTGTGGGAGAATTATCCCGGCTTGGTGCTGACATGCATGCTACATCAGGAGGAAGAAGCCATTGGTATTACAGCCAGCCATTATGTTACCATCTAGTCACAAATCCCACGTTCTTTTTCTTCCTATTCCACTCAGCCTTTTCCAGCCATGATGGTTTTAGCTACACGATACTCACATGGAGTTGGGTCTGGTATTCCTGGAAGCTGGTTCAGCTACAACTTGCTCATGAGTGAGGTGTATATTTTTGTCCTGTCGGAATCTGCAGGATTTATCGTTGGACAGATAAAATTTATTGGATTCCAAAACTGTATGCCATTTGTCCTATCACAAGATCATTTGGAGATCAAGTCTCTTAACCAATGTTTTGAGTTTTGGGAAAAGATATCCTCTCTGTAAAATGCAGGATGGTTTGAAGAGCCAACCATGGATTCTGTAGTTTTTTGGACAGCATGAAAGCTTCCTCACGTGTTCATACAGCCCAGCTGTTCCCAGCTGGGTGCCCATTCTCCAAACTGTAATCTGCTTCTGTGATTCACCTTTAACCCTACCTTTTCAGTAGGTGGGGTGGGGATCTGTGAGTCTTCAGGACAGTTGAGCCTTGATCTCCTGATCTGATTCGATGCTCAGTGAGCTATGCTCCTCTTGAAGTCAAGCTTTGGTCCCAGCTAGCTGTAGAGCTCCTGGATAGGACTGAGCTGTCTATAAAGACTTGTTCTGGATGTGTTAGCAAGTCAGCATTGTGACAGATGCAGGATTTCAAAGCAAACGCAAGACTTAAAAACTATTTGGTGAGATGTAACTTAGTGTGGTTACTAACAGGAGTTCAGTCATAGCCAGTTACATCAATGAAAAGCATATCCAGCCTTTGTGAGGTTCACAGAAGCTTTTTCCTTGGCCAGGGTGACTTATAGGCAGCCCAGCTAGCCCCATAGTCTCCACTTCCCAAAGATTCTTCTTGCTTTTAACCCTGAGAAGATGACAAGTCTAATGACTGTCAGATTAATACATCCAAGGAGGTGCCTGTTGAGGTTAGAGAGAGCATTGAGTCAGATCTCATGTAGTCTGGGGTGTCCCCAAATTCTGTAAGAAAAACTGGCTTTGGATACCTAATCTTCCTACATCCACCCTCTAAGGGTGAGAATTACAGGTGTGCCTAAACATGGTTAGACCTAAGAGATCAGAAAATGCATGCAGCAATTCAACATATCTCAGATCAAAAGATCTATATTTCACTTAATGATTTCACCTTTGACACACTGGTTGGGTGGAGGATTATATCTCAGTTTCTAAAGAGTTTTGGGCTCCTTTGTCTTTCTAATATCTGATTTCTAGTTTCTTACTATGGCATTCATAAACAGTCTGTTTCCACCCCCTGAAATACATTGGCCCTTTGTGGCTCTTAGTATATACTAGTCCTGAAAACTTTCCATGTGCTTTGAATAAGGGTTCTGTGTTGAGGTAGAAGGTATGTGAGTTTGGTCAGACAGGCTTGCTGTGTTGTTCAAATTTCCCCTGTACAGGCTATTTATCCTTGTATCAATTAATGAGAGAAGTGCAATAAAATAAAAACAGTAGATTTGACTTTTAATTTTCCTCCTTCCACTTCCATTAGTTTTTGCATCAAGTAAATGAAGCTGTTTTCTGGAGCATAGAACTCCATTGCCACTGTGTCTCAGTTGAATTGACCCAAGCTGCCTTGAAAGGCATCCTTTCACCTTAGTGACAATGTACTTCACTAAACCACCTGTCCCCACTTGGTGTGGCTACATCACTTTGTTTGGCCAAGTACATGGGATGTGCTTCCTGTTTTCTAAGGTATAGACCCTTGTTTATGTTTAATGTATTTTGTGATGAACAGCTATCTTCTTTTTGCTTCTCTGTATCCAAATAGCAGTGGTTTGGTTTATCTCCATTCTGACGTTTTCAGATGTGTGTAGCTTGGATTGATTTTATATTCAGAATCCTCTACTTCAGCTTTTGACCTACAGGGTTTGCACACTGGCACCACATCATCTAATCAGTTGATTTAATATATTAACATTAGAAGAATTCATTGACAGAGTTGTGACTAGACCTCCAGTCTCAGTGGTGTGGTCCCTATGTGTGGACTCAATCTCTCCTCTCACTGTTGTGATCACTGTCTGCGGATTGCAGTTTTGGTCCCCACTCACAAAACCAGTGTCTGACCACCTTCCCTTGCTATCTCTTAGTTTTACTGTCTTGCGTTGACTTTTACATTCTCCTAAATCCTAAACAACTTAGGCTTAATCGTATACTATCTAGTCTTCAATTCCATCAGAGACTTGAAAAGGAATAAATACTACATGAGTGTTCCATAAGTGAAGAGGAAGCAGCTTCTGAAACTATAAAAATGACAGAGGAGCCGACAGCCTGCATAGTCTACCAGGGTTTATCTATATTGTTGGAGCATCATCTTCAGCCTGTGGCCCAGAATATTTGACAGACTTTTCTGCGAAGCAGGAATATTGAAGGAATTGCCTACCTTGTCTCTGCAAAACTTGTCAGATGACTTACCTGTGTCTTGTTTGTCCAGTTTGGACAGCATTCTGTCTGTAGCTGAAGCAAAGGCAGTTTCTTGTCCAGTGACAGATTGCCACATTTGAAGCAAACTCCATAAGGAGAATTAGTTTCTTTAAGTAGAATGGGGGTGCTGCCAGGAACAGACATGTCTCATTGACAAATAAAAACAAATAAAAACTTTTACTAATAAAACACCTCTAAATGTCATATTCGTTGGGTCTCTGAGGTTTTTTTTTTTTTAATCAATTTGAAGAGAACCCACAGCTTTTCTTTTCCTGTGGAAACGAATACACAACTTCTTCCCCAGTGTAACGGACCTTCTTCCTCCCATTCTGAAGTTAGGAAATCCTTAACATAGATTATTTTAGTTCAGCACTTTTCATCCTAATCCAATATCTCTGCAGATGTTGGGTTTCATTCATTAACATTCAAAACTTTCAAAAAAATTAAAGTTAATTAAGCATTATGTAATCTTTCTCTGGGAGAGTCCATACACCTTTTAAAGTGTAGTTAGATCCTTTTATAATCATTTCACCTGTAGGGTTGCAAGATATACCTGTAACACCTTCTATGCCATAATGTCTAAAAAAGTTTTGCATTTTAGTGAATTTATAGGTTCGAGGACCATCAGTTTCAGTTTGCAAAGGGATCTCTAAGATAGCCACCATGGTTGAAAAATACATAATCCCAGAATCATCCTTTTTAGAATTGAAGGCAAAAGCCCATGGGAATTCTGAATATGCATTAATTGTATAATGTATCAACATATGTATATATTTAAAAATTTCAAACTCTCTAAGGTTACATCAAACATAACCAGTACTCTTAGCTTAGCATATAATTTGTCTATGTATTCACACTCTAATTTCTCAAACATTTGTTTATTTATTTTTCATCTGCATCTACCTTTTTTATTGTCATTGTAGGTTCCAGATTGGATTCTTCTGAAGATTCTTTATTCCAATTAAGAGAAACCTCTAATTTCTATTCTATTTTTTCCAATTTTTATTAGATATTTTCTTCATTTACATTTCAAATGTTATCCAGAAAGTCCCCTAAACCCTCCCTCATCCCTGCCCTGCTCCCCTACCCACCCACTCCCACATCTTGGCCCTGGCATTCCCCTGTACTGGGGCATATAAAGTTTGTATGACCAAGGGGCCTCTCTTCCCACTGATGGCCAATTAGTCCATCTTCCGCTACATATGCAGCTAGAGACATGAGCTCTGGGAATACTAGTTAGTTCATATTGTTCTTCCACCTATAGGGGTGGAGACCCCTTCAGCTCTTTGGGTACTTTCTCTTCTATGGCATGTAACCTAGCATTCTATCTTTCAGTCTTCCTTACTTTTAAGTCTGATTTATCCCGATCTTTCTTAAAGAGGATATATAAGATTACAATAATAACTGAATATGTAATTATTTCCTGCTCCCAAACAGCTAGAAAAGGGCTTTCTACTCAAGACTTTCTCTAATACCTGAATCTTTTGCTTTAAGCTTGGATTTCTGTACATGCCTACCACACTGAACACCATTTGCTACTGCGGGTTTTCTCACCTGCACCCCAATTCTTAAAATAATGATTCTGAGATTTATTATTTATAAATAAATGCCTGAACACAAGCTTTGGCTTGTTCTCCAACTAGCCCATAACTTAGTGATCTTGCTTATACTACTCGATAAGTGCCACACAGCTGGTCACTCTCCTCAGTTTCATGCTTCTGTCTCCAGAGAGCTTTTGGTGAATCTTTCTATGCTTGACTTTATCCCAGAGTTCCTTTCTCCCTACCAGAACTCCCACCTCCTATTTCTTGTCTCAAATAATAAGCCATCAGCTTTCTGTAGAGAGGTAATGCTTCCATACAGTATGCAAGAGATTCTCTCCTCACTTAACTATGCTACTGTCTTGTTAGATTTCTCTATAATCATTGATGTATTTTTTTCCTATAATTAAGAAACTTTAATCTATAGATGGTCACTGCTTATGTATAGAAGCATAATCAATTTTCATGTACTGACTTTTTAGTTCAATACCTTGACAAACCTGAAGATTACTTCTAGTAGATTTTCATAAATCCACTATAATTGTTATAGAAATAATGTTGATATTTACAAGAAAATTCAACTGTATTTCTTTCTTGCACATCTGAATACCTTCATTTTCTTGGTAGTCTTTCAGAGATGAGTAGATTCTTCAGGAAAATGTTCCAAAAACTCAGTGATATCAAACATTTTTGGTTTTTATAAAAGGATCAATGTTTACCATGAATAAGTATACAAATAATTTTAATGATCTGTGGAATACTAAAGTATTTGTGAAATCTGACCATTTTATTACCTCTGTTATACTTTCCTGCACAATCTTTGATGGCATTCTCTCTTTCATTTCTGATGTTCGTGATTTATAGGACATTTAAAAAAAATCACTTTAATCTTAAATGTACAAATTCATTTTAATCTTTCCAAGAGATCAAATTTATTCTAGTGAGAATTTTGTACTTTATTTTCAATTTCATCGGTTTCTACTCCCATCTTGATAATTTTCATTTCTTTGTTTATATTAGATCACATTTCCTTTATTTTGTTGAGTTTCAATGCAAAACTTTATTCATTCATTACCTTAGCTACAGATATAGTGGACAAGTTAAATAATGTTTTTCTCCTCTCTTTTATTTTTGAACCCCTATTTTTCTGTTGTCTTAATCCCAAAATATTTTGGGGATTCCTCAGTTACTCTTATTTGTTTTGGCTTCATTGTTTTGTGTTCAGAGGATGCACATCCACATGCATGCACACACTCATACACACAGTCTCACACACACATATACACTCATGCAGACTCACATACACATACATATATGCACATACATACAGACTCACAGATACACACCCCCCCACATACACGCTCATACACATACATGCTCATATATACATTAACACACATACACACTCACACAAATATAACACACTAACACATACAACCACACATACATGCACACACATACACACATACACACAATCACACACACACATACTCACACATACACACACACTCAACACACATACACACATATACACACACTCACATGTACACATACTTACACACACACACTCACATACACACATACGTGCATACACACTTGTGTGCACACACAAACACATTTTAAGTTATCTTAAACTTACTGAGTTTTCTGAATACATATTCTACCTTATCGTCCTGCTGATGCGTGATCATGTTCAGAACACATTCAACTGTTTGCTGAGTTTCTGCTTTATAAGGCCTCATGTTTTTGCTAAGCCTCTTTTGTGCTATATTTGTTGAAACTTACCATATCTTTTTAGTTCTCAGTTGCATGTTCTACCAAGATTTGCTATATGTTTAAAGCTCTGTATTTTGCTGTATTTTTTTTTTGGTTTTTCACTGTATTTTTAAAAATATTAATTTCCTAGGCTGAATGAACCCCTTCATTGTGGAGAAAGTTCTTCTTTCCCTGATAATAGTTTTTATTTTAAAATAACTTTTACTCTTTTTATTTTCTTTGCCATAGCCATCAGTCCCACTCTGTGCTGCTTATGTAGTCTCAGATGTGTAGATTTCCACTGAAGTATGAGAATAACAGATCCCCCTTCTTTTATTGAAAGAGATCACTTTCTCTTACACTATACACTGCTTAGAGTATCCTCTCCCTACTGCTCTCAATTTCTTCTTTTTATTAATTTTATTTTATTTTATTTTATTTTCAATTTATTTTTACACTCCATAACCCATTCACTGCCCCCTCACCCACCATTTGACTGCTCCACAATCCACACCTCCTCCCCACCCCACCCCATCTCCACATGGATGCCCCCACCCCCACCCCACCTGACCTTTAAACTTCCTGGGGCCTCTTCTCTTGAGGATTAGGTTCATCATCTCTGAATGAACACAGACCTGGAAGTCCTCTACTGTATGTGTGTTGGGGGCCTCATATAAGCTGGTGTATTCTGTCTATTTGGTGGTCCTGTGTCTGAGAGATCCGAGGGGTCCAGATTAATTGAGACTATTGGTCCCCCTACAGGATTTCCCTTATCCGCAGCTTCTTTCTGCCTTCCCTAATTCAACAACAGGAATCAGCTGCTTCTGTCCATTGGATGGGTGCACATATCTACATCTGATTCTTTCAGCTGCTTGTTGGGTCTTTCAAAGGGCAGTCATGATGGATCCCTTGTTGTGAGTGTTCCACAACATCACTTGCCAGGTTTAGAGTTTCACAAGCCAGGCATATAGCTTCTACTCTCAGCACTTATCTGATTATTATTACCTTCCAAACTCTCGTAACAGCCAATTAAACTTTGAGCACTAAATGGCCTTCTTATTCTTTTAGGCCAAAGCTTTACAACTTTTCCCACAATTCTCCCCAAAACAACAAGATCAGATCTGTCATAACAGTATCTCACTATCTTGTACCAAATTCTGTTTTAGTTAAGTTTCTGTTGCTGTGATAAAGACCATAACCAAATGCAACTTAAGAACTCAAGAGGGAAAGGGTTTATTTGGCTTACAGGCATCAGTCATTCCTCTACGGAAGTCAAGATAGTATCTCTGGGTAGTTCCCTGGAGGCAGGACTGCAGAGGTGTCTGGGGACAATCAGTGCTTACAGGCTTGCTTCCTCTAGCTTGCTCAGAAGGCTTCAAAAGTACAATTTGGGATGACCAGCCCCCCAGGAGTGACCTTGCCCACAGTAGACTGGGAACCCCACATCAAGGATTAGTCAAGGAGATGTTCTACAAATGTGTCCATGTGTCCACTCCAAGCTAAGTGAGGCAATTCATGATTTGACATTCCTTTTCCAACTTTTGTTAAGTCAACCACCATGGTGAATCATCAGAGTTGCTTTGAGTGTTGAGAGCCAGTGGCACCAGGGAAGAGACGTTTGCATATGACTTCACGGTGTGACTTCATGGTATGACGCTGAGGTTGGCGCCATGTCTCAGGAGGGGGAGATTCACAATTCGGTGTCTTTTTGTGGAATGAGGGGAAAGGCCAGAGTTGGAGCCTGGATAGATAGGCATGAGGCTGGCTGTGTGAGGATTGTGAAAAGTGGGTGGAGGACTTATTCATGGGTTCATAGTTCAGAGAGGTCTTGGAGGTGGAGTAGCATTACTTAAGTCATTGTTGGCCATATGAGCTGCATCCTCTAGATGAGGGCAGTTACAGCCCAAACTAGAATTTCTTTCCACTTGGGAGTAGCCCTTAACTTTCTTGTTCTTTGTGAGTGCTCTGATGGGACAGTTTCTGACCTTGCTGATCCTGATCTTGGGTGGCCTTCATCACCTCCCCCTCAAACTATGAGTGTTTCCAGAAAGAAAACACTAGCACCACTGGGTAAAGGAAAGTCCACATTTATATGTTTATCTAACATGAACTGTCTACCTTCTGAATGTCAGCCACTCATTGAAAGGACAAATAAGGGAAGCTACTAGCATCCAACTTAGGTGAAAGGATCTTCCTTCAGTCCCAAGAATGGTAATTTATACTTTCAGTTATACTCAGTGAGAATGGTAGAAATAATGCAGTTTTATTTATTTTCCATATCTCATTATTTATGTACAATTCATTAGGCTAGATGCCATGCTTCACTTCATTACTTTTTTTCTGAGAAGTTATACAATTTATTTTCATAGCTCTTTAATGTAACAAGGACACCATATTGTAAGCAAGATCTCACAGTTTACACACTTACCTTGGATTTATTGCCAGTCCCAACTATAAATCACAACACTATCATAAATTAGAAATTGCTTCTGAACATTGTCCATTATGTTCAGAAAGGGTCATAATTACCAAACAACTCACTGCCAAAGTCTCTTGGTTGGACTTCAGCTTTATTTATTAGGATTGTATTATTCCTATAATGTCTATTAATTAGCCAGTGCAGATCAATATGATAATGTGATTGCTGGTTTGCAGCCGACATGTATGATAGATCCACAGTATCCTGTGCTGTATCCTTCCTACCCTCTCAGTGTCCTGTAAATGAGTCTCACAGAAGACATTTTCATACACACTTGAAAGGGGCACATGTTATTGTGAGATGGACATACAGTCTAAAGAACACTGTGAGCAGGAAGTGACATCCATTTTCATCATTTGTAAAGTAAGAGTGCATCGATGGAGCGAATGTCCAGAGCTCCTCGGGGATTAGAGGAAGTTCTGAGAACTTGGGATTCTCCTTACTCATGTCCTTAAGAATGGCTATAGTTTGCATCTATCTGTATATAAATAATTATATTTAAATACACGTTTCTATTGGTCTTGTAGTTTAGGATTTAGAAATACTTAGCTTTCTAGGGCTATGAGAAAAATTAGAAATTGTAAAACCCCACAAAGGACTTTATTTCAATTGCTGTGATAAACATTCTGATGACAAACCATTGTGGTCACAGGAAGGAGGCATAGTTTGTCTTATGTTTCCCGATCACTGCTTGTCTTAGTCAGGGTTTCTATTCCTGCACAAACACCATGACCAAGAAGCAAGTTGGAGAGGAAAGGGTTTATTCGGCTTACACTTCCGTACTGCTGTTCATCACCAAGGGAGTCAGGACTGGAACTCAAGCAGGTTAGGAAGCAGGAGCTGATGCAGAAGACATGGAGGGATGTTCTTTACTGGCTTGATTCTTCTGGCTTGCTCAGCCTGCTCTCTTATAGAACCCAATACTACCATGGTCCCACCCACAAGGGGCCTTTCCCCCTTGATCACAAATTGAGAAAATGCCTTACAGTTGGATCTCATGGAGGCATTTCCTCAACTGTAGCTCTTTTCTTTGTGATAACTCCAGCTGTGTCAAGTTGACACAAAACTAGCCAGTACACTGCTCATCTTCATGAAAATCAGGCAGCTCAAACAAGGCAGAACCATGGAGCGTTGTCTTGCTCACACTGCATGCTCAGCTTGCCTATGGATATCACACAGGGCCATCTCTCAGGGGTGGAGCTATCCGCAGCAGGCTGGGCCTTCCCATATCCATCATTAGTCACAAAAATTCCTCATAGACAGGTCACAAACTGGACTGATAGAGCCAATTCTTCAAATGAGTTTTCTCGTCCCAGATGACTCTAACTTGCATTGAGTTAACACTAACTGTCTTTGCCACAATGGACCACATTTTCGATAAACCTTTCATTCGTTAAGTGGCTGTTCTGAGGCATCTTATCATAGTAATGAGGAAGATGACTAAGATGTAAAGATGTAAAAATGATGTAAGATGATTGCAGACTTTGTCTCTCCTCTCCAGCCTTTCATTCTAAGCTTTCACACAAGCTTTCCCAGACCCTTTCGTATTTCCCTCTTTACTTGAATAGCCTGCAGCAGTCCCTTCTTAGCTGTGGTCTTCATCCACTTCACTACCTCTCTCTGAGATGTTCCAATTAAAGACTCGGCCTTGCAAAGCAGCCTTGTGTGAGTAAAGGACAGCCTAACTGTGTAAACACATATTTATCATATGTCTTGGTGTACACGGTGTCTTAGAAACTATGGCTTGAGTCAAGCCGTGTCACATACTTCAGTGGTCACTTAATTCAGGACTTCTGACCCCTGATCCCTGTCATGCTGATACTAGGGCTGGCTGATTCTATGTCTTGGCATTACAGAATTCTCAGCTTCTACCTGCTCCATGTCTCCTGATCCAAGAGTGATGCCTTGTCTCTCTAACATTTTCAGGTATCCAGAGAAGGTATAAAAAATGTTGCCTTGGAATGGCTCAGTAGATAGCAATAAGACACAGGTATCCAAACCCATGGAAAAGGTCTCAGAGAGAGGGATGAGCAAGTGTGTCAATGGGTAAAGTGACTGATGACCTGGTCAGAATCTCTAGCATGTCTGTAATTTCAGCACTGGACTGGTAAAGATAAATGAGTCCCTGAAACTTGATGACTAACCTTTCTAGACAGCTAGTTAGCTCTGGATTCAGTGTGACCCTACTTTAAGCTATACAAAGAAAGACAGGAACACAAAGGAATTGAGGAAACCACCTGACATCAACCTCTCTGGGCTCCACATACAAATAGTAAATGGAGCAAGTCCAGCTTGTTGACAGTTGTCAGCATACATTGAATATCTCACATTACGCTGAGGCAAAACATCTCTTTCGAGTGATTTTTGCTGTGTGTCTGCATAACAGCTCTTTCAAAGGAAGATGGTTTTGCTTGAAATGAAATTTTATCTGAAGGTGAAATGAGAGGATTGTATCCACTGTCTCTCTGGAAGCAGTCAGAATTCTTATTCTCTTGACGGAAGAGGGAAGAATGTTTTTTTCCTTCATTTTTAATTTCTTCTCCACTTTTGGTCCACCAGGGATCTCTCAGATGCAGAATAAAGTGTTTCGACTCCACAGAAGGCAAGTAGAAAGGACTGATGCTTGGCTCTCAGCTGCCAATGCCATGTGGAAGTATTTCCCAGGGTGCCAACAAAAGGTTTTTCTTTTTACCAAAAAGTGAAGAAACTTCAGTTATCTTGCAAAAATCAAAGGGATATTGGGACTTGTCTGTCACTCAAAAGGAGTTGCAGGAATTGGGTATCCAGGGCAGCAGCTTTAAACAACCCATTCTGTCTCACTGTGCTTGTGTATATCCGCCAGACACAGTGGCCTGGCTGGCTCTTCCACTGCTCCCTGGAGCCAAGTGTCATGCTTGTGATGGCAGCGAGTCCAAGCTTGGAGGTTGTGGATACTTTGCTGTGATTTTTGATCTGGGTTGGTGGTAGAAAAGCTCACTCTATTGGCTGCCCCTGTCCAGGTGAGAAACTGGTTGTTAAGTGTTCAGTGAAGAAGGAAGATATAATTGCATGGAAAATGGGCTAGGCTGCTTTGGGCATGAGAATCCTGACAACCTCACTCTTCTCTCATTGAGTGGTAGCCTCAGATCAGGCCCCCCAAAAGTGACATGATAGCTATGAAGCTTTTGATGACTTACTGGAATCTCTAAGGTAAGCCAGCAAGCACCAAGTGATCATGTATGGCCTTCATGAGAATAGAGCACAGACTTTGGCATGGACAGAATTTCACACCAGGGATTCTTTCTGGGTTATGAGTCGCACTGTAAAATCTGACAGGCTGAGATGAAGCCCACAAACTATGGCTGAATTGTTTTGGAACCTTCCTGAAGCCCACAAACAAACTATGGCTGGGTTGTTTTGGAAACTTTCTGATACAGTTGTGTTGGCTGTGTTTTTACTGCTCTGAGTTGCCGACCACAGAGCAGCTGCCTGGAGATACAAAATCACGGAACTAGTTAGGATTTTCCCAGACTCTTCCTGGCAGTGATAAGGAAGTGTTGCCTTGAGTGTTGTTTCTGGTTTACCCTCCACCTTCTTCAGAGCCTTGAGCTCTGTGAGGTCATGCCCTATTACTTACTCATGGGAAGTAGCCCATGGGAAGATGTGGTTCCTGCAGGTCCCTACTATAGTGGACAGCACACGTATGAAACCGGAAGGTGACCTCCACACCCTAGCAGCTTCCAAATAACATCCATTGCATGAGTCAGCTCTCCATCCTAATGGTGGAGTCTAACCAAAGACAAACATGAGGAGCAAGGGTTTCCTTTGGCCACAGTTTCTAGGACTAAAGTCCAGTTAGTCTTATTGGTTTTAGCCAGTGGTGGGGGAGTGGCAGAAGAAGATGGAACAGAGACAGAGGTAGACAAAGCTGGGTTTCTACAATCTTTTTCAAGAACATTACCCCAGTGTCCTATCTTTATTTAAATATTACTCATCAGATAGTTACCAACCATCATTTGTTTCTGGTCAGGCAAAGTCAGGATGAGGTGAGACAGACACACAGCCTGTGGTCTGCATGCTTATGTTACCATTTGACTCACGCTGTTGAGTGTTGTGTTGGGTGTCTGGCTGCTGTTGCATCCCATGGTGTGCTGTATCGAAAAAAGTCAAGTATTGATGGAATGTAATGAGCGACCTCACCCACTAGTCAGAAGTGCAGCATGGAGGATAGAGGCCAGGAGCAGTGCTTGGTGCTTGCTTTCTCAAGGTTGTAAAGTCATAAAGCTTCACAGTTGAGTGGCTGCCTCCCCCCATCTGGAAAGTGCCACAGAGAGATGTCCAGGAAGAGAGAAGAGGGCTGCCCAGGCTTGTTGGTAAGTCAGGTAGTGTCTGATGGTGGGCAGTGGCAGGACCATGGAGCCTAAACAAAGGGCAGCATTCCTTACTTCAAGAAAGGTTCCTGGATATAGGGAAAAGCTATGTGTGGGTGTTGACACTTGCAAGCAGTTACTGAAACCTGGAAGCCTGTGCTCTCCCTTTCTTCTCGGGGATCCTGCTCAGGTCCATTCTGCCATGTCTGTCTCCACTTGAGTCTCAGGCATGTAGTCATGTTGGGATCTTAGCTAGAGAAGTGGTTCTAACACCCACAGAGATACCTTCCTCTCTCACTAGGAAAGAGGTCTTAACTCCCACAAATAGATCTCCTCTCACATGGAAAGCTATGATACTTCCCCTCACCCATGGTTCATTCATCAACATTTCTGTTCTTAGGGTGTCTCAGCAACTCATACCTAGACAATGCCTTCTTTCTTTCTTCCCCATCTCCCCTCTCCCCTCTCTGTTTTTCTCTCTTGTCCTCATACTCATCCAGTGCTAGCAGGTAGTCTGCCATATTTGGTCTCTGACAGCACTCCTGTATTGATTTTGCCCTTCTTCTGCACGACAACAATGTGTTCTGTTTTCTATACTCTGTGGGTAATGTGCTCTGCAGATGCTTATGAAAGCATGCTGTTACCCATTCACAAAACCTGGTCTAACTACAGGCTACTGTACCTTCACAAGGTTACCGAGGTCATGGAGGAAGCACATCGTGCTTCTAGTTGAACCAATATGCCCTGCCGAAGGTTATCTCCCGTGATTCTGGTTGGTAGAAAAAAGGCCTCTGTCATCATTTTGTAGGTTATCTTTCTTTTTCATCTTCCCTACATGGGGCCAGCTGCTTTCTTTCCAGTGAGCATCACTCTATTAGTTTTTCTTTATTGTGTCTTGGCTAAGAACAAGAATGCATCAGGCACAGACTCTGCATGCCTTGGTTCGTGTCTGTAGCCTTGTTTTCTGAGGTCTTTGCTCTGGGCACTGTAATTGGAAAGGCACTTACCACTCCGATTTATAACCATTATTAATTTGAACTTCACGTACTGTGTATGAGCCTGGGAAGTCCCCGATCATTATCAATATTCTAACACCCACAGAAAAATTAGTCAGGCACCTTCTGTCTATAAATCCTCTGCTTGAGGAGATATCTGTTGCCAGCAAAGATGATCAGGATGTAATGGAAGCGTTTAATGTAGAAAATGTTGTTCTATTTCTCTTCTTGATAGGACCAGACAACCAGAGTGTCAGGGTGGGGGGCAGCAGAGCTACGGAGGAAGGCTGCTCAGGAAAAGCAATACATTTGCCAGGCTGATCGATACGAAGATTAACTTAACCAAGCAGAAGGCTTATCAATCTTACTATTGATCAGTTTAGCAAACATATTGGTGTGCTGGTGTAGGATGACAGGGCCATCCCAGCAATGCTTTATCAGGGCTTTGCTGCTAGGAGAGCAGTCTCCAGTGTTGGCGTTGGACCTTAGGCTTTCAGTGTATGTGAAGAAGAAGGCTGCCTCTTTGGTTCAAATGCAAGATCAGCACCCAGGGCAGGGAACTTATGGAAAGACTAGAACAGAGTCCTGCAGGTGGGTGAGAGGTACTGTACTGAGGCTCAATCAGCAAGCTCCTGTTGTTAAAGCATCTCCCATACACTGAAAACCTACTGTGAGCTTTGAATTGATAAATGTTTGGTGAAAGCTCAAAGAAAATTATGTCAAGTTCCCACATTCACAAGAAACACAGAAGCTAGACTTAAATAGATACTTAGACCTGAGTACTGAGAATAAACCGAGTCACCACTATGAATGTTTATGGATTTCCGAGGAAGCATTTTTGAAGCTTTGATAATTTTTGTTTATTCATTTATTAAGTACACACTACATTTGATAACCAATCTTTTGGGTTCGGATGTCACACCAGTGGATTTTATGCATGCAGCTGTCATCCATGCTGAAGAAGAGCATGTGGCCAGAATTAGATCACAACACCTTTGGGAGCTGAAGTCTCTCTTTGCTCTATGCTAAGTCACAGTATTAAAGATGGAGTTTGGGTTTCATTACTTAAGATTATTGTTATCTGCAACTCAAGTGGTTTTCTTATAAATCTAAACTCCCATCCTAGTTAATTCCATAATTGGTCTCTTCATCTCATAAAGGATAAACACTTGGCCAGGGATCAGTGGCCCCTTATCCCCTTCAGAGCCTTTGGAATGGCAGTTCTACCCTAGAGGGCCTGAGATAGTACCACACCTCTATACTGGAGACAGGATAGCACATGATGATCCTAGGAGGAGGGGGAGATTCCCTGATGAGACAAGAGACTCATGAGCTAGCTCTCAACAGTACTGCCGGGGTCTGGAAACTGTGGTGGAAATTCCAGAGACCTAAGTCTCACAGTGTGATGTCACATGGTAGGGGCCGGATTAGAAGTGAAGACCACTTGCTCCTCAGTGTGAGTGTTTATTACTCTTATGTGATAATTACATTTTATCTGCTATATCTTATAGGCTTAGGCAGATAAAATGTAGGATAGCATATTACTTATTCACTCAAACGCATTTATTTAAAGCTACACTAATTCCAGGGTTTGCAAGAAAAACTAGGAGTGTCTGGGCAGGAAGAACTCCACTGGAATACCTTGGGGGGGGGGAGGGTGTGCACAGTGAGAGGACCACAGGGTTCCCATAGCGACTCATAGTGTCATCATGGACAGTAAATAAGGAATTAACCTGTTGGAGAGGAAGAGAAAAGCAGATTTCACTTTCAGCTAGCCAGCCCTGGGATTTTCTAGCTGTATGCAGGAAGCCCCATGAAAGAAGTGGATGACCTAAAGTTGTACTAGGGAACTTGTCACAACTGAGGTGGTGGTGACCTGTGTGCAAAGATACAGGTCCCACAGGACAACAGGGGATTTTCTCTTCAGGTCAGCTTGGTCTGAGGTGGGTCATGGTAGGTTATTCATTATTGGAAAAGAAAAACAAAGACAATATTCTCAACCACATATGCATCCTATGAAACCATGTTTTGTCCTTTCTGTTCGAGGTAGCCCTGGGATTGGAGAGTCTAGGGTATTGCCTCACATTACTAGTCACGGAGAAGATTGTCTTCCTCATCTCTCTTGTGTTCTCTCTCTCTCTCTCTCTCTCTCTCTCTCTCTCTCGTTTGTGTGTGTGTGTGTGTGTGTGTGAGAGAGAGAGAGAGAGAGATCTAAGGTATATGACTTTGGTTTGATATTTTATGCTAAAAGTTATAGTTTCTGGTTTCCACTTTGGAATTTAAAACCATTCAAGAGAAATATACTCACTTTGGTGTTTCTTCATTTAGTTGAGGAACTTTTATAAAATAAATCATCATGCACATACTCAGTGAGAGAAACCAGTAACCTGAATCATAAAATACTCTTGGTCAAAAGATGGTGTTGCAACAATAAGGAGCCCATTCCGTGGATGGACTTGTTATGAGTTCTGATTCCAAGGGTTTATCCTTGCCAGAAAGGCTTAAATCTCTAGGGTGGGAATCCAGAAGTACTAAATTTACACACACTCTCTTCCCTGGTTCATACTAGTATCACTTAAAGAGTTAAGTCTTAGAGGGAGTCTTTAAGGGAAGCTTGCTACAAGTTTATTATGATCAATATTTGGATGATCCAGGGTATATATCTGTAAAAGTACATAGTAATGCAACACACACACATAGTAGACAGAATTATAGAATCTATACACACATAGTAGACAGTTATAAAATCACAAACATACATATAAGTTGAAAAACGCTTCACTTGGATAACATACGCTTTATGATGATTGGGTTGAAATTTTGGTATAGACTTGCATTTAGCTCAGCATTGAGCTGGTAAATAAGACATTATGTAATCAGACTGTTTCAGGAGAGTTAAATCACAAAGCTCATTTGTCTTCTGTGAGCTCTACTGTGCTCTGTTCCCTGGCAGGTGGTGATGATGAGCACAGATAGAAGGAACTCCCCGAAGCCTCTGTTCTTCCTTGTAGGTGCACCTGCCCTATGAAACTCCCTGGATAGCTTTGTATGAGGACTACAGGGTGAAAGCCAGTTAGAAGGACTTATGTTCCTGGAAGCAGTGATCCACAAGGCTTAGGAAAGCATGGGCAAAAGCAAGCCAGGACAGGTTTTGTGAATGGAAGAGTGCTTCCATTAGTAAATTTGGTTTTTATATATCAAACTGACTGTAAAGGAATGTGCTCACTAATATCCTGAGTTAGATTTTGGGATCATCATGAGTTTCTCATTTGTCAGAAGTCTGAAAAAAATGGCCTGCTTTAAAAGACCAGTAGTGTTTTGTCCCAGATGCTATAGGACAAAGATTGGGCCATTAGTTAACTGGAGACTCAAGCTTGGACTAGTTCACTGAAGACAGTAACTATTAGGTCTCTGATTTCAAGGTGACTAGATTCTGGTAAATGCTAGAATAAAAAATGCAAAATTGTTTTAACTTGATTGTATCATGGGCAGCTAGGAGTGTGGTGAATTCAAAGGCTCTGCCAAGCCAGGGGGAGAAGGCTTGCTTGCCTTCGTACTTGCTTCGTACCTCGCCTGGGCTCAGCAGGTGGAGATCTATGGCTCCTGACCCACTGGTGGCCCCTTTTGTGCCATAGGCTGTGCTTTAGCTGCTGCATAGGAAGGCTGTTACGTCCTCACCTCCCACAGGTTCTCCCCTAGAGCCAACATCACACACCTATGCAATGGTTAACTGTGTTGACTGGGGAAGCTGCTGACCATAAACCTGAAATCTTTCTTTCTGCACAGAATTAATTGGCCATGAGGGGCCCAGGTCTGTAACTTGGTCTCATTAGCACCAAGTTTCACTTAATGGCCCAACTGACCCATGTTCAGAGCCACTGTCCTCATCAAAAGGTTAGATGAATGGCATCCTCCATATTCCCCATTCATTAACATTTCCATCACGATTGATGACATTCAAGGGGCAGACAGTCTGAAGGGAACATGCTGGAAAGCTTCCTGAATTACTCCCTATTGAACATCCTGCATTTTATAATCTGCCCATGCACAGGAAGTTCAAGACAAGAGATTGGAAGCTATTTCTTTGATAAGGTTCATGGAAGCAAGCATGCCAGCTTTTCAGGCATGAGAAACAGAGAGCAGAATGTTGGGGACTGGCATCATGTAGCCTTTTTAGAAATGGGTAAACTTCTTTTCCCTAGATGTCATGGATAACCTTGGAAGGACAGGAGCATAAAAGGGATTTACCTAAACACATCTGAATAGAACTGACCAAAAAACAAAAGTGTGTTCATTTCCTCATTCAGTTGCTAATCAATTAATAAATGCACTCCTGTACCTCTTTCTGAACACTTGTCATGCTGGTGAGCAAGCTAAAATACACATAAGGAGAGAAGATGGGGTGAATGCAGTTAGCAGAAGTATCTATGAAGCAGAAACTCAGATGTCATACACCTCTGTGCTTTTGATTTCTTGATCACTGTCTCTCTGCTTTCAGTGTTGTGTATACAGGCATGTGTGCTTTGATGTGTACATGTGTGGGTGCATGCGCATGTTTGTCCACATGTGTGTATGAATCATCGATCAACCCCAGGAACCATTCTGCAAAAGCAGTCTATCTTTCTCTGTGGTACAGTTTTTGAGGTTGCCAAGCAAACTGGGCTGGCTGACAGTCATCCATAAGTGGGAGCTCGGGCCCACATTGGAGAAGCTAGAGATAGAACCCCAGGAGCTGAAGGGGTCTGCCATCCATGGCACTTTACTTGGGTGCTAGAGAAGTCAAATCGTTATGCTGTGCAGGAATTGTTTTACCTACCACCCTTAATCTGTGCCTTCAGAAGTTTTGTCTTCTATCCTTTACCGCTCTTTCCATAGGAGAATATGGCAACCTTAGGCAGAACACTGTGAAGACGGACACACAACTGAGAACTGCAGTGGGGTGGAAAGTGAGCAGAGCGGTGGTACACTTAGTTACTATATCCTGGATATGACCCACAGTGTTTGAAAAAACTCTACATCTCGTTCATTCTAGTGAGTGCCATAAGTCACTAGAGAGAGAATTGATGGCAGAGTTATGAACATGAAGCAATAAGGACCTGCTTTGTATGGGACGCTTAGACTCCCTTCCTTGAAAAGGGGATCTGCTTGAGGGAGTATGCTGGGAAGAACCAGGAGATACACTTGTGGGGTGGCAGCATGGGCCAAGGAGATGACCTGTCTACAAGTCAGGTGCAGCTGAGAACTCGGCCAATCTTGAGCTGAGCTGATCCACTCAGGTAGGTCAAAAGATAGGCATCTATGTGCTTCTCTCATGAAGGCCATGGCTGACCCATGTATGACTTTGAGTAAATCATGAAAGTAGTCTGAGTATTTAGCAAATAGTGTTCCCAGTGCCCAGACGATCCCTTTATCCCTGAGGTGGGAATTGATCTAGAAAGCTCATGTTCATTATAAGGCATTTGTAGCGATGACTTCACATCACAGTGGCCAATACACGACATGGAAGAACTTAATGAAGGAACAAATTTATGGTGGCTCACAGGTCAAATATGTGAAGCCCACCTCAGCAGGAGGCATGGGGGCAGAAGCAGCTTGTTCCTCAGCTTCTTCTCCAGTACCATGTCTGCCTGGACGCTGCCATGCTTCCTACCATGATGATAATGGACTGAAGCTCTGAAACTGTAGTCCAGCTCCAATGAAATGTTTGCCTTTACAAAGCTGTCTTGGTCATGGTGTTTCCCCACGGCAATGAAGCTTCACTTAGACAGTGATGATAAAGATTAGCTATCACAAGGGTCACACTGTTGGATAGCCTGTCCTTATGGGCGTCACTCTTGCAATATCTCTGTGAATTGTTACCACCAAACTTCTGTTTGAAATTTCTATTTTCAAGCTATGCCTAGGCAACTGGAAAAAGCTGAAGGTTTTACATTTTTTATTGCTCGTTCGTTTGCCTGGTGGTTCTCTCTGTGTGTCTCTTTTTATTGAGATTATTATGTCCGTATTTAAGAGATAACATTTTCACCTCTGGCTGACGTAAATTCAATGGGTAGCAGTGGAAGAGGTAGCCTTTGTTTTTTTCCTGGCATGGAAGTTTGTATTTTTACATTCCCATTCCTCTAAGTAGTCAAATGGAGACACCATGTTCTTCCTTATCATTCAGCTAAATGGAGAGCTCTGATGTCACCAAAGCTTATCTGTAAGAAGGACTAAGCATTAGAAAACTGAAAGAAACCCTTTGTACAGGACCATAAAAGGCTCAGCAGTTCCATCCTTGCATTGTCCCCTCGGGTGACTCTGCAAAGGGAGCCCTATCATGAAGATGCCCAGTTCACTGGTTAGACACTTTCCAGAAGTCAGTACAACCATTTCCAATCTCTGTGTTAAACATTCACTACCTCTTAAAGATCTGATGTCACCTTGTTCACAGGTGGCAGATGCAGCTGGGCACAGTGAAGATGATCTTACTTGTGGCAGATGATTCCTTGAAACTGGAATATACAGTATACAGGTATATAGGTATATCAGGGACCAGAAGCCTGTTGCCTTTCTCCTGGAAACTGAAATTACTCAAACAGAAACAAATGATAACTTCTGCCTTGTGGACAAGTGTACCTTTTACTCCAGCCATAGCTTAGGTGGTTATACCAGACACACTCAGCTGAATATTCCTACAGGAGAGGAATAGCTTCACCCTGTCTGCAGTACACACAGGCTAGAGAGAACACAGAAGGAAACAACTTTAAAGTGTCATGAACTGGATCTTCATGATAAAGGGAAGCATAAACTCCTCCTTTTTCTTTGTCTCTATATCACTAAGAGGAGGAAATTGGAAAATGTGATTAACAAGATCTCTTCCATTTTGAAACCATCTAGAATATTTCATCACCATCACCATAAACATCATCACCATCATCATCAACATCACCATAATCACCATCACCATAAACACCATCACCATCATCCTCAACATCACCACAATCACCATCACCACCATTACCATCATCACCCCTTCTTATCAATTTAGCTATCTACCATAGAAACTGACCATCATAATTATACAGAAAACACTGTCCCTGAATATCGTGTCTCTAAATCTACACTTAGAGCAGTGGAGTCTGTCAGAACCATTTGGTTCAAGAGGTGTATGTTGATGACATTGGTCTCCACTAGGTTCTTCTACCCAATATGCTCATGCAATGTCTGATGCTGCACCTGACAAAATGGTGTGACACCATTTCTACCTTACATGTTCTGTGGGAAGATTATGCTTGGTCAGGTGCTCACTGCATAAGTGAGCCTTGCCATGGTTACTTCAAATTGTCAACCCAACTCAGTTGTAGGGTAGTGAGAGAGCTGGCAGGATGTGGGGTGGTGGTGTGGAGGGGATGTCTGTGTCTGTGTATATGTCTGTATCCTTGTCTATGTGTTCCTGTGCTTTGGACATTCCATTATAAGGTATTTGGATCTGAGGAGATTGTTCAGTTGCTAAGGTGCTTGCTACACAAGCATGAGAACCTGAATTTGAGCCCAGCCCCCACCTAAGAAACCAGGCAAGGCAATGCTCATGATTCCAGTGCTGGGTGGCAGAGACAAGCAGATTCCTGAGTTCACTAACAAGCCACCTAAACTAACCATGGAATTCCAGATCCCAGGCAAAGACATTGTCTCAAAAAATAAGATGGGAGGGCAGGAAAGATGGTTCACCAGTTAAGAGAATCTATTGCTTCTTTAGAAAACCAGGCTTAGCCTCTAGTACCCTCACCCAGTGGTTCACAGCCACCTATTATTTCAGTTGCAGTGGATCCCACTCCCTCTTATGGTCTGTGCTGACACTGCATATGCACAGTACATATAGAGACAATCAGGCACACACACACACTCACACACACACACACACACACACACACACACACACACACACAGGAGTGAGGAGATAAGCTAAGTACCAGAACTTGATGGAAAAATTCTATTGATGAAGATACCACATATTTTGGTCATAGAACATAGAGAAATCCAGCTGGTGCTGAGATCACAGTACCTCTCCATTAGCTACCTTTCATGGTGCCAGAAAGTGCTATGCAGGCTGCCAGGGGGAAAGAGTCATAAACCAGTCTACTTAACCATGAATCTTACGAGTACAGTAAAAGCCTGCAGGACAGTATACCCTCCGGTACAATAATGGTGCAAGTCTTAGGGGAGTAACCAACCACATGCTGATTGGAGTTGATCCTCATTCTTCATGGAAGAAATCCATATGTGGTTCTGTAAACCTGGCCAAGAGCCTGTGGCTTGGGAAGTCACCAGCCCAAAGGGAGAACCTGCTACTGTTCTGATGAATGGTTATGTTGTCACGCTGCCTTCTAAAGACTCATTCACACTTTTGAAGTTTGTTTTCAAACTTCATCCAAGAGCTTCATACTAATGCTTGTAGTAGTTAACGAAGAGACTGACAGCTGGCAGACAGTAAGTGATGGTGGAATGCCCTTCCCATAGTTATAGAAGAACTATAACACCCTTTAAAGAGAGGTGTGCAGCCAAACACGTGTTCTGGACCTGACAGAGTAGCTGCACTCAGGAACTCATTGTGACTGTGAGTTTCTGCATACGCCTGCACAAGACTGGACCTGTCCACATTTCACACAGACAGAGATTGGGAGAATCCCACAGGCTACACCCCTACCAGGTACTACTGGCAGTTAGTGATTGTTGGGGTGGCCATTCTCTCTAGTTGTATAGGCATTGGTAAATTTCCCTTACTCAAATCAATGATCTCTCATCTCTGAGAGGAAGGGTTTCTGTGATACACAGAGAGGATAAGGTAAATGTGTGAATGAAAACAACTAGAAATATCAAAGTGTAGAAACTAACAATAAATGTTTCAAATATTATCAAAACCAATATATGTATATTATATATATAGATACATATGCACACACATATATGTCACTGTATGTGGAGTGTATGTGTGTGTGTGTGTGTGTGTGTGTGTATTAGATAAGCCTGGATCTGCCATCCACTCAAAGCCATCATCATCTGTGTAATACAGGCACATTGTACACAGTTCTCTTAGTTGGGGTGTAGTAAGCATCAGCCTCACATTCAGGTCCTTGGCAATAGTTGAGTAACAAAATATAGCACCAGCTAGCAAATAGCAGCAGCAGAGATGAATACCTGGTTGTCACTCCTCAGCCCATGGAAGCAATGTGGTATCTCACAGCCCCTTTCCATTGATTAACAAACAGATGACACGGGCACTGGAAGGTCTCCTAGCTCTGAGGTTGTTAGTCGCTGGCAATGTTTCAAACGATTCCATATTCTGTCTACTGTATTGTTATAAACTGAGTAATCAACTATACGTGTGTGTGTGTGTGTGTGTGTGTGTGTGTGTGTGTGTGTGACAGAGAGAGACAGAGAGACACACAGAGAGGAATTCTTTCATTTAAACTCCATACATATTTTTGAATATCAGGTTAAATATTCTCATGAATACTTGCCCTAGGAATAGATTTATGGGGAGGTTTTGGGTGGTGGGGGACTGTCATTTCTTACAAAGGCAGAGCTTGTGTGAAGGGGCAAACACATAGTGTTTACACTGAGGTGGGATTGCATTAAGATTTGTACACCACCAAGTTTCTACTTCATTATGTATGCAAGTGAGAAAACTCTTCAGCTCTGTATTGTGATTGGTATATGGTGAAGCTTAGACTGATTCCTGCACATTCATAAACTCTTTCAAAAGAGAAACACATGGGCAAGACACCTGTCTATTGTCTCATTGTTATCAGAGAGCTTTGCAATTAATTTCATCAGAAACTGGATAATTGAAAATGATATTAGTAAACTGGAGGTATTGTGATGGTAAAAATTAACTCATTTAATTTAATAAGCTTAATGTTGCTCTGACTCTACACATATGCATGCATTCACAAGAATAATTGTTGTGATTTCTCCTGGTGTTCAGGAGTATGAGGTTTCAATACAAGGATACTCCTTAACTCACAGAGATAAACATATTTGAGCACTGTTGATTGTTCAGTTTATAAAGCCTGAGATAAATAGATTTAGTGAATGTTATTATGAGTAAGCCAACTCTGTATCATGGGAAACAAGTGTTGAATTGTTTAAGACAAAAAATTCAGTGTAAGTAACTTAGCCATGTCTGTCTCTTACAGAGTGAGACAAATCTGCAGCAATGTGGGAACCTTCACCTGCTCCTTGGGACTCTCAGGAAACTGTGGGTTGCTCTGAGGTGGACTCTCTCTTTCTCCACACATTCGCTCACTCACCTCCTCCCCCATGGATGAAGTAAACTTACTTTAGTCTTAGCCCTAGCTGCTCCCATGCACCCATTTCTCTATAGCCCCAGGTGTGTCTCCACTATGCTTGAAGGGTGGAGTGCTCCATTCCACTATGTGTTCCTTGACGTCTGCCATTCTTGTATTTCAGTTTGGGTCCATGTCTCTTCTATGACCTGGGGCACACAGGAACTCTAACCTGACCTTTCTGCAGCCTCTCCTGGGATGCCCTGGACACTCCATCTTCACATAGCCACCATGTCCAGGGAGGCATTGTCCCCCTTCAATCTTTGCTCACTGTCCCCTTCTTTCTACCTTCTTACTTTTCAGTGCTTAGTGTCAATGTCATTCTGTAGGATGGCTCTCTTCATTATTCTGTTGTCACCTCTGCCACCACTGCCCAGAGTAGTCTGTATGGTGAATGACTAGTTGCTGCACATTCTCTTCACCTCTCTGCCCTGTGCAGCTACTGAAATATGTCCCCATACAGTGATTGGGACCTGGGCAATTGGTGATTTTTAACTGAAAGGCTAGTTTAAAGGACCTAGAACAAATGAGCTGAGGATTACAGCAGAGGCAAGGAGAAGGCAGAAGACTCTTTCCTTGGAGGAGGTGTGTCTGGTGCCTTCTGGAAAGCTAAGTCTCCTTGCTGAATGACATCTGTCACAAAGCAGCACATTTATAAACATGCTAGCGTCAATTAAGCTGAACAGCCAAGAAAGCCATATCGTTAATGCTCAAGCAGACAGCAGAGCAGAGCAGAGCAGAGCAGAGGACACAACTGAGCACAGGATGTGGACTCCTGTAACCACAGGCATCCTTCCCAAGGGAGATGTCCTTAAATATGTGATGATTTATGTGTTTAGGGATGACCAGATGCCCACAATGAGGAATCTTTCAAACACACAGAGCAGACAGTAAGAGGGACCACACTTTAGTTGTGTGTCAGAATCGCAGGGAGGCTCTTCATAGGCTCAGGTTTCACCTTTACTCTAAAGCTGGACTCCCAGGCAGCACAGTCCGATTCCCTTCAAACACAAGTTCTAACTGATGGGTTTATCACAACCTTTGAGTGATGGGTACTCTGAAGATTCATACATTAAGGAAGACTACCAACTAAGGCATCTATAAAACCTACTGAATAATTGCGAAATGATTGAGAAAATTATTTGTCATGGGCTTATGAAAAAAGCTAATAGTAAGTCAAAATTTTTATTCCGCATGTGGTTTATATGATCTGGTATATGGTGGGTGTTGATATAGATGCTGCGGGTGAGAGAGGGATCAGAAGACCCTCATTCAAATATGGTAATCGTGAGAGTGTTGTCCACTGCAGTAAGAAATCCAAGCTACTTAAATATAGTTATAATTCACGGACTTCCACAACAGCAATACTTGCATCAAATCATGCCCTCACCAAAGCTGGTGGTGCTGTTGATTTAAAAATGCCCACTGGACTTCTGCAGGCTTCTTGGTACTGTGCTTATCTGTGGTAGTACGATGAACACAGATTCTGGCCTTTGTGGGATTTTGCAGGCCTTTGCTATTCTCCGTGTTGCTCAGCCAGATGCGACCCACTGACTGGAGTGACAGAGGTCCTACCTCAGTCATGTAGATGACTGTCTAATGTGGGGGGTGAAGTGTAACTTTAAAACAAGCTGGAGTTTGGGTACTGACATTGTTCCTTGGCTTCACTTCTGTGTTATCCCTTAGTGACAAACACCACATGATCGATCTCATGGACTCATGTAGAGAACATCACAGTCCAAAGGAACTCAGCACTTTCCACTCAGAAAAACTATGGTGTTTATGAGAATTTAACCTCTGATAGCTCATGAGGTTAACTTTAGTACACTGGGAGTAGAACACAAAATTCTACCCATATCCTGGCTCCTGGACTCTACCTCCAGGAAATTGTTATGTCACATGGTCAGAAGAAGAGTGGAGATTGTGTGTGGAACCAAGAATCTAGTCTAAGAAGATCATATTTCCAGTGAGTCCAACATCATCATAATGGTTCTTAGTATAGAAGAAACCTGGCAGGGAAGGTAGTCAGAAAAGCAGATAGGACATTGGAGGGGTAGTTAAGAGAGACGGGGTGGCTGATAGGGGGTAATGGGACCATTCTAAAGGACACAGTGTGGGTGTATCTGAGAGCTGAAAAATGCCATAATCCATTTTTCCTTGGAAGCCTCTGGGCTGGAGTGCTGATACCTGCATGGTAGCACAGGGAGGCTCATGTTCATGTCTAAACTCCTGGAGTATAAGATAAGCAGTCCATGTTATATTAAGCCACTAACATTGTAGAGTTTTTATGTCAGAAACAAGATGCCAAGGAAGTGAGGTAGGCAATTTCCTTCAAGCCCTGTTAATATGGTAGATTCTAGACTCCAGTAATTATGTCTTCCTTTGCAAACTTAATTATGTTGTGTTTCCTAAAATATTTTTATTGCGTTCTTTTCCTTCTGAGAATTAAAGGTGAGGCACCTCTCCTGTGTACTGTAGCAACAGTTCTACCTTTCAGTAACGTGAGGGACAACCACTGCATGCTGTTGCTACCCAGCTATCTCAAGGAATCGCTAGCATGCTCAGTAAATTAAAAAAAAATTTGGGTGTCTTCATATTAAAGAAACTGTGCTACAGACCGTAACACAAGCACAGACATCACATTTTCTCTCATATGCAGACCTTGGAGATTCTCTCTCTCTCTCTCTCTCTCTCTCTCTCTCTGTGTGTGTGTGTGTGTGTGTGTGTGTGTGTGTGTGTGTGTCAGAGATGTGGGAAATCCATGGCTTGTAGACAAACAGCAATTAACTGGGAGGAAAAGTGAAGTGGAAGAAAGGGGAGAAGATGGGAGAATATGCATGGCATACTTGAGCAGCATTATCCTCACTAAACATTAAGCAGAAGGGTTATTAGACATCTGAGCATTTTCTGTGGATCTAAGAGGTCATTCCAAGTACATAATAATTCTGCGAAGTCCTCAGTTGATCGAGCCCCTCTAACCAGAGTTTGTGAACATGACAGGTTCCTGACCCCTGTGTATGGATTCTGGCAGCTTAGCGCCTCAGAAGCAGGGACCCTCACCACAGGAGCCACAAAGTGCTGGCCTGAAATTGTCACCTTACCTTTTATTTCCTTTACCACAAACCAGTTTAAACCTCAGCTAAGCTGGAAGAGGAAAGGCTCCAGCTCTATTTAATCTGGGCCAGCATGAGTAAGATCAACCATTGCCACCACTTCACTGTGTGCCTAGTACATCAGAGCTCCTTGCTGGAATGGCACGAGCACTTCTCTACATCTATTTGCTATCAGATAATCCAAGAAAGTTCATTGAAATGCAACACAAACCCCAGAGCCATCCACTGGACTGCCACCTTCTGGAAAAAAACACCATCCTCAGAGAAGACTGGAAAATTCCTGTTGATCTCTTTTGCTGCACATGCCCAGGCACACATGGCTCCTGAGAAACATAAGACACTTGGAGAACAGTGAGGACAGCTTGGTGACTGGAGCCGTGTAGCCCTGGATGCACTCCAGTGTCTCCAGCAGACTCCAGAGAACACTTAATCAACTGACAATGCATTTGTCCCTGAGCACAGAGACCTGGGAGCACCTCACTATGAAATGAGCCTTTGATCACCTCAATAGCCTACTGCCATGTGCACCTGAGACTGTTGCTGCAGGACCTCAGTCTGTTCTGCTCAGAGGGTCTGTGTCTGTCTCTCCCTTGATTTGGAAGGTAACAAATCTAGGTTCATTTTCATCTGTGAGCAAGAGCCAACTCCATGACTCTGAGTCAGGGCAGGTGTGGCGATTCTTGTCCCTTCATTGAACAAGAACTGAGCCATCTTTGTAGGCAATCCAGGGAGGGCAGGAATCAGACACATAACATAGTGACCTCTGGAAAGATCATCTAAGTAAGTAACGCACAGTAAGTTCCATCATGGAGTTAAAATACCATTCCTTACGCTCACATGAAATGAAGACAATGTTGTTCCTGTGTATTTACATCTCCTGAATTATGAAATCTGGACTAGTACCTGATTGTTAGCCTCCTACTCTTAAGATTTGTGTTGCATTACTATGCCAAAGTTTAGCTTGGCTTCTGATTGATTACTGTTATCGCTTCGTTCCTAAAATCTCAGAAACTGGGCTGCATTTCCCTGTGCAGCAAGTGACTCTTGTCCTCCATAGCCTTCTGTTTGGTCAACACTGTTTTATTTTCAAACATGGAAGCTACAGTGGCTTACACAACACAGGAGGAACGGGTTGTTGGAGACACCATTGAGAAATAGAAAATAACATGCTATTTTCCATGTAGACCATTGTCTTCTAACTAATAGCTGCATACAACTTAAAAATGTGAGAGAGACAGGGAAGAGGGATGGATGTTTCCACCCCCCTCAGGGCGCTGCAACCTATTGAGTGATTTATTTGAGCTGTTGTTATTAACAAGTAGATTTTTTTTAAGTGATGAGAAAAAGTGAAGAATTACAGAAATCCAATGCTTTCCCAAATCGATCCTATTTTCCCAATGATTAGCTTTTCCCTGCGTCCTTTCCTCTGTTTGATCTTGAACAACAGCCGTGAATTCTTCTGTGTAGCAAAAACGATCTGTGAGTCCCAAGTTCTATAGCATGGCCATCAATGCAAGCAGAGAGAAGACAAGGAAGGAATAACCATTTAAAGAAGGCAGGTGCTCCCTCTTAAGGGGACCTCCACAGCTATGAAGAAGGCCAGCATGTTCTTTACCACTTTGAAAAAGACCCTATCCAAAAGGTGACTGAAGAGGGCAAGGAAGGCATAATTTCTATACTCAGGAACAAGGGCCTGCCATGGGCAAGTAAGTCCAGTTGGTTTGAAGGAACATGAAGGCATTTAAACAGCTTCAGTGAACATTTGCTGTATGTTTGCTCAGAGTCAACTGGAGCTCTTTCCTGTTTAGCAAAGACTCAGTCAAATGGACAGTAGGGAGGAGAAAGCAGTTGAATTAGGCAGCGGCTATGAGCAACTGTACCCAGGTTGAAGTAGCAGAGTTTTAGAAGACCTGACATACATTAGAGCAGGCAGAGGAAGGCCTAAGTGAGAGGTGGCCTAGTCTGTGGAATACCTAGTGAAGGCATTCCTCACAGCTGTCAGGGTTTTGTTTTGTTTTGTTTTGTTTTGTTTTGTTTTGTTTTGTTTTTCTGGATACCCTGTCTTGCTGTGGTTTGGGGATATCTCATGAAATTTGTCTTAGAAACTTTATCTCCAGAGTCTTATGTTCATGGTGTTTGGAGGCAGAGATTTGGGAGGTCAAAACTGTGGGGTCCTTATAATGGTATGAGTGGTTTCCAAAGCAGGGGAGAGACTAAAGCTGCCTCTTGATCCATGTGATGCACTCCACCAGGCCACCATGCTGCAGGTCAACCTTTGCAGATGCCAAACATATTGGAACTCCATGTCAAGACATTCTAGAGTCCCAAAGTAGGAAATAAAATATTTAAAAAAAACCAGACAGATACTCCCTGCTTCAGAAGAGGAAAGACTGGGTCAGCTACACAGAAATACAGGAACAGACAAGCTGGCATGCAAAACCTATTCAATCACGCTTCTTAGGCTGACATGCAAAACCCATGTATTCACCCTTCTCAAGCTGATGTCCAACACACATGCATTCACCCCTCTTAGGTTAGCATGCAGCACACATGCATTCTCTCTTCCCAGGCTGACATGCAACACACATGCATTCTTTCATTCAGGTGACAGGCAGGTCCTAAGCAGAGCACTGGGTGGAGTTGCTGTCACCTCCATGTCACCTCCCCAGTGCACTGTGTTCACTGTCTGTTGAGGCCATATTTCATGTTGAAATGGGATGCATCTCAGCAGTACCGTGGCACCTGCGAATGTTCAGCTTGTGACCACTCCACTTATCCCTTTTCCTTCCTCTCAAGTCCTCTGACATATGCTGCCTAGTCACCCTGGCTCCTCTCTAGGACAAATACTCTGCAAAAACAAATGCTCATTTGACAGAAATTGAGGTTAAAAATATAGAGAGAATACACACATGTTAACCTTTGTAGCCCTCTGGAAATGCTGAAGCTCTTAGATCCAAGACACCCAAATCCAGAGGCCAAGCAAGGAAGGGAATTCCCAGACTCAGTCAATGCCTGACTTCACCCCTTCACCATGATCCCCACAAGATGGAAGTCAAGTGTACTACGGAGAACCAAAATGCTTCCTCTATGGACATCCTAGTGGCTCTCTTCAGGTATGACATGCCAGGGTGTCATAATCTGTATGATTTATTCAAGACCAAGTGTGCTCAGCCCCTGATTCTGGCATTGCCTCAAATCCACACTGGGAATCAAGAACTGAATACCTGAATCTGGGGTTTGGAAGCAGGAAATCATCTGTGGGTGGGTACAATTATAACATTTTTCTAATCATCGCTTAGAATCCATATTCATATGCACACTCTGAAACAAAGAGATAAAAAAAACCCCAAACAGGATAGCAAGAAGTCTTACCAGCAAGCCTGAAGAACTAAGCTCCCCACTTTGTCTAGTGGAAGGAAAGAACTGAAAAGGGCCCTCTTACCTCCACACTCTGTTGCAGCGCTGTATATACACACACACAAACACACACACGTACATACACATGCAGACACCACATATATATGCACAATCATGCTGATATGCATATACACTTATACACAAATACACATCACCTACATTCATTCACACGCACACATAAACATATACACACATAAACCACACACATATACACTGATACACATATACACTTATACACAAATGCACACCACACACACATACATATCACACACATATACATATATATATATACACTGTTACACAAATGCACACACACCACACACACACATACACATGCACACTTATAAACAAATACACACCACAATGCATTCATTCATATATACATACATATACAATACACATATGTACTTATATACAAATAAGCACCACACACCACACACACTCAAACACACACAGTCATACACACTTGCATACATATACATCACACATGTATACACCACACTCATACATACACTTATACACATACACACACACATACACACACACACACACACACACACACACACACACACACACAGACGTGTGTTTAAAAAATATCATGCCCAAACTTAGGAAAAATGGAAACAACAAAAACAAAACCCTAATGTCCTCTGGGGAACCAGGCTCAAGAAGAGCTCACAATGTCTATCCAGAGGATTGATCCTACTTGCAGCCAGAAATCTTCCCTGAGTCACTGAAGAGCCAGAAGCAGACGGTACATGGATTTATTCTAAAAGCACTGTGTAGTTCTGAAGCAATCTCATTCACAATGAGTGTCTGTCTTCACTTGAAGAACAGCACAGGGTGCACAGTGGGCAGTAGCACACGCTGATAAAAAGTGGAAAGCCCAGGTCCCGGGCCCGCCTCCAAGGGGCGGGGCGATGTCTTAGCACTCCTATCCTGAGAAGCCTGCCCCAATCATCAGGGAGATGGGACCTGCTTTATCTGCAACAAACACTCTAAAATCAGAACAGGTTTGTCTATCTGGGCATTGATTTTCCCAGGCATGTTTAAAATTATGTTCCTTGTTAACTTGTTTGTATAAATAGGCGAAGAAAAGCCCGCAAATCACTCTGTAGAGTCGAGGATTTATGCAACACGCCGCCCGAAAAATATTTCCTGCTTTAACAACAACAACAAAAAAGTAAAAGCAGGCAAATTATAAATTGCCATCGTGACACAATAAGGCAGTTTTACTTGATTTATACAAGAAGTCAAGGTTTCGGTGAGCCATTAAGCAGGGGCTTTATTTAAATATTTGTGACCCTAGTCCGGGGTGAAAAGAAACAGTTAAACTGATCACCATGGATGGAGAGGAGCTCAAAGGACACAGAGCCCAATTAAACTCTCAGCACTGCTCCCGCATCCCCCTGGAACCTGTCTGCTGTGTGGCCTGGGAGCTCTGAGAACATAGCCAGAGCCCTTTCAAGCCTGGGTCTGGCCAGGGCCGGCTGTGGGTGAGAGGAGACTAGCTGCCTCTCTATTAATCATCATCTCACTCCCAACACCTGGGACTGCCTCCAACTCCCCTGGTTGCTATATTGACAATATTCCCTGTTGATTTCCTCATTTTCTCAGCCAAGACTGGACTGACCTCTTTAAAATTCTTTATAAACGTCAGTAATTGCCGCATCCAACTTCAATTCATTACTTTCCCAGGCCTCATGTATTTTGATGATATGAAAGTTGACCACATTTACATGCAAATTGAAGTTTTATATTAATAAGGGCCAGTGAAAAGAGATGGCGTGGTAATGCTCCATTATGACTTTTAAATACATTTGCCCATGTCTCGGCTGGCACTAGCATGGTCAGGCCACGAGGAAATCATGTTGGTCTGATTGCAATTTTGTTTTCCAATTGAAAGTACAATTTCATCAGGTTTCCCTGTCATTTCTAATAATGACTTAAGTTTGCTTGCTAAATTGGAGAATTTCTTCCAGCCTTACTACGGGCTGGCAAACAGGTGAGGTGACAGCTGCTTGGGCACGAAGTGCTTCATTACGGGTGCGGGCGGCCATCCATCCCTTGAGGCTCCTTTGGTGACAGGAGCAAAATTACTGAAGGCTCCGCACAGTGGAGACTGATTATCTTAAGCGCATTAACTTTTATCGTAAAACTTTTGAGAGCCCAGCAGCTCGTTTGCTGGTACACTTTTAACCCGGTGTTTGATGGATCTGGACCTGAGATCTCTACTGCAATCTGCATGTTGCTTCTGCACCATCCACAGAACTGGCTCTCTTTCCTTTCTTTAAAGTGAGTTGCTTGTTTCCATAAGAAGCAGACTCTGTTTCCTGTCAAGGATAAGATCCTAAAATGCAGGATCCTGCTAATATATCCTAGACAGTCAGTCATTCTCCTGGATTAGCCCTGTTTTCAGTAGGAAGTGAACTATGGGCTCACAACTGATTTGGAATTGCTAATAGACAGACAGACCATGTGGATAAAGTCTCTCATGGAGAGCTGAAGGGGAATTGAGCAGCAAAATGTGTAATAGAAGAGATATTCACAGGACTCTATGACTTCACGACACAGCCACAAATATGAGCACACATAGTCTTGGTCTCTGGACCTCCTTTCAGTCTGTTCCATTCTGAGCATCTCTTGGCATCAGCACTTGCTTCTTACAGCTTGATGGCTTAGTCACAGAAGTTCTCTGCACTGACCTAGTGTGATGACATTTGTAAATATATGTATGTCCTAATAGAGGCCCAATGTAAGTCACTTGATTTAGAAAACACAATTACCAGTACCTTCTTCAAGGAGTTCAACTTTTATCTGAACTGTTTGTTATCTCTGCATAGATAAGACTCTGATAGCAGGTTACAGGTGAGAAAGGCCACTGTGTCCACAACAGGATTCCATTGTCTCTGACCAATACAGCTATTTACCCAGAGAACTTTGGGAACTCAAACTTCAATTCGCAATTATCTCTTTTACGCACATCAGCAGCCTGGATAAACACTGCCACTCGGTGAACAGTGTAAAACTGAGGGGAGCCTGGGCCAAGTGCATACAATGGCAATCTGTGTAAACAGAAATATGCAGGGTTCCTTCTGGGCTGACTCACCTGCTATGCATGCACGCATGCATGCGTGGTGTGGCTTATTTATCTTCATTTTTAATCACAGTAATGACACAAATATCCCAAAGCAGATGACAAGATAAGCTATCCCATGGTAGAGATTTGATCTAGGAAAAGATGGCTCCTCACAAGAGGTTTTTGAAGGAACTAGAAATTAACCATCTAGAACCTTGAAACTGAGAGGATTGCTCCACTTTTCCCTTCAAGGAAAGGGGCTCAAGCCTCGTACCAGTTTTGCACACAGTTCAACTCTGATGTTAACAAAACCATGCTTCATCTGAAAGGGGTCCCCGACATAGACATGGCACTGAGACATGCGTTTAGCATGCACAAAGGTTTCCCTGATCCTGTGAGACCTACACTTGACTTCTGACCTTCTGTTTTTGGGAGACTTTAACCCTGTATGTTTGAGGAAACAATTAGGAAAGCTGATGCTGGTCTGTTCAAGCCTGTTGGGTGCCTTTCAAGTTCTGTTGGGTACAGTGCTGGTGGCCTTCCTCAGCTGTATATGTTTCCAAAGACCCCAAACACTGGAGGGTACTGGGGCTGGGTGCTAGGCTGGGCCTGTCTGATGGGCAGGTAATCTATTGCTGGGATTCCCTCCCTGATTTCTCCATCACTCATTGGTGAAGCTCCAGAGTAGAAGCACCTCCACCTTGATCCTAACAGAAGAAATGACTGAGGTTTTTGTCCCCACTTTACATCCTAGACTTGTCTGTCTCTAACTCCTGCATTGTGCAAAGGCTCCTTCTGAAACCTAGTTGTCAGCTCTTAAGCCTTAGAGAAAGCCTTCATTTCTCATCTCCCCACTTTTCTCTCAGGTCCACCCTTCACACTCCCTGAGCCTCACCTTGCTCACTGCAGTGATTGCCGAAAAGACTGCTAGATACCAGCCCTCTTACCCTCTTCCTGGGACCTTTGGTTAGTGTGGTTTAACAAAACACTCCTGTTCTATCTTGTTGGAGTCACACTCAGAGTGACAGTTGCTATCTGAAAGAGGTGGCCACATCATCATCTCCAAAACACCAGAGAATAAATGCTAAGTCACCTTGTTCCATTCCTGGCCCATCCCATGACTTCTAGCCTCCTTTTGTGTCAGATTACTATGACCATCCCCTGAGGTGTTCCCTGATTGTATCTTCTACCAGCCACCCTCTCTTCCCTCTCTCTGTCCTCTGGCTAGTTCTTCTTCCTCATCTAGGGATTCCTCAGTGTCTTCCTTCCTGATGCTGGCTGCTCTATTCCCACCAGTCACATTGCTACTCTCTGCCTTACTTCCTTCCATAGTTCACTAGAGGTTCAGTCCCTCCCTTCTGGATGTGGCATCTCCTGACTCTACTGGAGACCCCCATATTGTAGTTCCACAAGGAAGACATAATCGTATTCCATGTTGGATGAAATTCTGTTCTGCCGGGGCATTGATCATGTGTATGCCTGCTAATACTGTCCAGTCCATAGAAGGGGGTGTGCAGTTCTCTAGGAGTGTATGGTGTGAGTGTGAAGGGCATGGGGGGGCCCACAAAAGAGCAAGACTGATGAGGTCACCTTTGGACTGTCTTCCATGCTTTCCTACATGATGGCCTCTCCCTACTGGGAACATGTCCCCATAGTCAGGGCTGAGAGCAATCTGTTGCTCAGAACCCTTCCTAGAAGAAGCTACGTTCTCAGTTGAATATCAGATTCTGAGCTGCAGTCTTCTGGGGACTTAAGTGCTCTCTATAGGTGCTAATCTCTCGGGCAAAGTTCCTATCATGGTCACCTGGGACCTTAGTCATCTAACCCAGTGCTCTGGGCATTCACTGGGCTCTGAGCACATGAATGCACTAATGAATCCCTGCTTAAGGTGGCACAGAGCCACAAAACACAGTGTGACTCATGTCCCTGGCTTGCTCAAGACTGTCTTTGTTAGAAATGACTGTCTTGCATCTTGAGAGATCCCCTGGGAGCAAACAACCTTCATGAAGGCCTGTCACCTTAATAATATAAAATGTCTACTGTGTGAACCAAATGTCTGTTCTTGGCAGCCCTGCAATGGGAGGATTCAGAATGACATGGCGTGTGCATTTGGTTTGCAAGCCACTAATCGATTCTCCCAGGACTGGAAAAGACAGGCATCCTTAGAAAAGTTCCTAAGAAGTCACAGCCTGAAAACTACACTTCCCTCTGAGCCCAAAACTGGAGTCCCAAGGGGAGTGAGTGGTCCAGCTTATATTTATTAAGTTCCGTACTGGGGAGAGGGGAGGGGTTGGGAGCATAGGAGAGATTCAGCTCCCTCAGCTCATTTCAGGCACACTAATTCCCTTTTGTCATGGTCAGGCGCCCCCAAGATGACTTTTCTACCTACCATGGAAGTCTCCAATTGCTGCTGGTAGAGCAATTACCAACGGAATCTCTTTCCACCTTTTCACTTCAGAGTGCTATAACCCGCTCTTCAAAATATCTTTATCAGAAGCCAAAACAGACAGAAAAATGATCGGCTGCTGGCTGTGGAGCCAGGTGAGGGGAGGAGTCAGCGCCCCTTGTTTAGACCCCTAAAGTAGTGCAGTGCACAGTGTATAGTCTCTGAGAGCATGGGCTGGGGATGGGCGATGTGGGGTTGAGGAGTGGGGGTGGGAAAAGGGGGAAATGGGAAGAATAAAATGCTTTCTTGTCAATGTACTAAGGTGGGAAGATGGTCTTTGCTTTCACAGAAACCCTGGTGGAGAGCAAAGGAAGCAAATGCAAGCATATTTAGGGTCTATAAATGCTCCTTGTGCTATGAGTCTTTTCTCACTTATCCACACCAAACCCTAAAGGCATTCCATGAGTGACAGCAAGGTGAGGAAGCATCGGAGGGCTCCGAGGACAACGGAGTGTTTAGGAGGGAGAGGAACCCCTAAAATGGCCAACCTTGACAGAGCTTCCACGTGAGTCACACGTGCCTAGCACCCTGATGTGTTAGCAGTATGATTACACAGCATCTTGAGTCTCTGTAAACCTGAGTTTCTCTGTTCACCATCTCTCTTCACTTGGAAGCCACCCAGTCAAGTAGGTAGTGTTGCTACAATGAGCCCTTGCTTTCATCTTGGGGCAGTTAAGGGCAGCAATTCCCCCCCCAAAGCCAGCAAATTGGCTTCCTGCCCTTATTCCTGTGTGGCATTAGCCATTGCAGGGCAGAATTGGACCCTACTCCAGGATAAATGTACCTCTCCCCATTTAATTTGCATTTCATAAACCAGAGGGGGAAGCTGGGTTTCAAGAGAGGGGTATTTCTGGTTTAAGTTGACCTGCAGTGTCTAATGGGATCAACCATGGCATGGGATACAGCTGGCTTATTTTCTAACCTCCCTTGTGTACTAGTAACAGCTGGTAGATGTTCTCAATGTATTTCAACTCATTCCAGTTATATGAAAAAGAAAAGCACAAAATTCTTTGTGAGGAAGCAGCCAACAATGTAGCTTATTGCAAGGAAGCAACTGAGAAGTTTATCCCTGCCGGGTTCAGAAGTGACTTACCCCCACCGACCCCAAACTTTCAGCCACCACTGGTCTCGCTCTTTCCTCTCTCATTGTTACCACCTGCTTCTCTCTTGTTTTGTTTTGTTTTGTTTTGTTTTTAATTGGAATGAATCCAGAAATATGGTTGCTGGGTAATATGGTGATGCTTTCTTTAGAAGATCAGACACCAACCCCTTTCCTCACAGAGAGTGTCTGTCACTCAGCAGTTACCGTCACTGCACAGGGCTTTCTTTCCCCACATCTTCCCCGGGACTCCCTTGCTACTTACCTGTACAGCCAGTAGCAGCCGTTCTAGTGGATGCACAGTTTGAAGTTCATTGTACCCTTGGGTTCATTTCTCCAAGATCAGTGGCAGTGGCCCTCTTTCCATATGGCTTTCCATACACCTTTGGATAAACATCTGTCCAAATCTTTTGCTCATTTTTACCTTTGTGTAATTTCATTGAAAGTGCTTTTTGCATGCCCTAGATATTAATTTATTGATACATGGTTTGTAAAAATTTTCCCTAATCTTAGGACTATTTGCTCTACCATAGCCTTTGATTACAGGGAATTAAAAAAAATGTATCTATTTTTTTAAAGATTTACTTATTTATTTATTTATTTTATGTATATGAGTACACTGTTGCAGCCTTCAGACACACCAGAAGAGGGCATTAGATTCCATTGCAGATGGTCGTGAGCCACCATGTAGTTGCTGGGAATTGAACTCAGGACCTTTGGAAGAGCAGTCAGTGCTCTTAACCACTGAGCCATTTCTCCAGCCCAAATTTATCTATTTTTATTATATCTATCAGTGGTTTGCCTGCTTTTGTGCAATGCACCATTTGCCTATGATACCCAACAAGGCCAGAAGAGGGCGATGGATCGTCTAGAACTGTAGCTACAGGTAGCTCTAAGTAGCCGAGTAGGTGCTGGATTTACACGTAGAGCCGTCTTTTCAGTTCCCTATACAGTTTTAATTTTAACAATGATGTCCTGAAGTCAGACTTACTATATTTTTTTCCTTTTGAGTATTTTTTTGTCACAGCCAAGAAATCATACCAAGTTATTTTGCTCTGACATTACTCCCTCCAAGAGTTTTAGAATGTTTAATTTCACATCGAGGCCCTGAATTAACAGGGTGTGTGTTTTGTGTGTGCTGTTAAGTTAAATGCTGGACCAACAGTTCTTTACACATGGATATCATTCTCTATCAGCCCTTGTTGAGCAGTTTTTCTCCCTGTTCAGTCATCTTAGGATCATTTCTAAATTATTTGACCATGCATTTGAGGATTCATTTCTAGGATGTCTGTTCTATTTCCTTCGGCTATATTCTGTTTCTATGCCACCTTGAAATATACTCTTCTTCCCTGCAAGTGTGTGGTAAGCTCCGACATCAGATTATGGGAAAATTCATGCTCCTTTGCAAGGTGGTCAGGATGATATGTGGTTCTTGAGATTTCATTAGAATTCAGAAGAGAAATTTCAAATTCTACAGAAACAACTTTGTTGAGATTTTGATAGCAACAACATGGAATCCATCATTTCATAATGCATTATAGCACTGAATTTTCAACCCATAAGCATAGTATATCTTTCCATGTATTTGTTTCTTTAAAATGTCTTTCAGCAGTACCCTATGGTTTTCAGACACAAGTCTCCAGAGGGCCCTTCATCAGGCTTATTCCTCAACACTCCTGATTTTATCATTAAATTATACATGGAATCTTTTGTCTTTTTATATCTATCTATCTATCTCTCTATCATCTATCTATCTATCTATTTATCTATCTATCTATCAAGGAAGGATTTCTTTTTTTAGCCCTGGTATTCCTGGAACTCACTTTATAAATCAGGCTGGCCTTGAACTTGGAAATCCACTTGCCTCTGCCTCCTGAGTTCTGGGATTAAAGAAGTGTACTACAATACTCAGCTATAATTTTCCTCTAATGTGTATGTCTGTGCATGTTCAGATATGTGTATGTGAGGCCAGTGTCTATGCTACTATCTTCCTTAGACTTACTATACTTTATATTAAGTCTATGTTATATTATTATTATTATTATTATTATTACTGCTATGTGTGTGTGTGTTTACAGGCAAGCCAGTATCATGGAGATTGTTTGAAGATCAGAGGATACTACCTGAGGTAGGCAGTTCTCTCCATCCACTATGGATGGATCTGGGCCTTAAGCTTAGGTCATCAGGCTTCTTTACCCACTGAGCATCTCCCTGGCCTTCCACCTTAGTTTCTTAGAGTTCAGTGACCCATTTCTTGCTTATAAACGTCAGTGTCTCTTACTGAACCTAGAGATCATTGGCTCATCTAGGCTGACTCTCAAGAAAGCCACACAGATCCTCCTGTCTCTGCTGTTCCCCATGACAGTCTCGGGCCAGCCCTGGAGTCCTTTACCAAAGCCCCTTCCAGAGATCTTCCTAGTATCTTAAACCAAACTTATTTTGTGTGTGTGTGTGTGTGTGTGTGTGTGTGTGTGTGTGTGTTGATTTTAGTGGTTTCCCTAACGAAAATTAAAAAGGAAGCTTGCTGTGTTGAGGGATCTTAGGTTCTTGTAATGCATCCAGCAGGTCATTCAGGGGAACCTGGATTTTCAGAGAATAGCTCCACTTTGTGTGCAGATGCGACTCTTGTGACTGCCTTAGCCTGTGACCTGTTTGGGCCCAGAGTTACCATGAGAATCATAGAAACTGCACTCCCACCCCAGCCATTGGTTGGCACATCAAAGTTCTAGACTGTGCTACACTACCATGAGGTCCATCTGACTTGATGCAGCCATGTCCCATCTCATTCAAGTTCAGGCCTTTGTGGGTGATAGATATCATTAGGAAGCAAACTCAGAGAAAAACCATCTCAGTAGCAGAGAGAAGCCAGGCCCCCACCAGGGAGTGGGAGGAAACAGTAAGAGCCTGTAGGGAAGCTTGGGTTCGTATAGAATAAGTATAGTATAGTATCGAACATATAGAATGTATAGAATAATCCATGGTTCCTGTGCGTTGTCATGTTTGGGATAGTAGAATGGCTACTGACATGTCAGGTTCCACTAAGGGTGTCAGGGTGCCTCTCTTCTCCTCCCACTGTTTGCTGGCTCCAGGTGCATGTTTTCCTTCCTCAACATTCAGTCTTCTTTTCTTTGTGACACACACAAGACAGGTTTGTGGGTTCTGCCCTGCCTTGTTTTCCAGGCCAGCTTCTCAGTCACCCACATTATTCTGGATGGGAGGTTTTCAGAGGAGGCAGACATCTTCCCTTTGAATCACTCACTCTCCTTCCCAACTCAGGGTGTAATGATTTGACTTATAAGAGAACAGTTCAGGGGTTCAAGCTGCCCTCTCTGCTCACTGACTCTGTGAGCATGAATGCCACAGTGTTCTGGGCTCCTGGTATCCTATTCTCCATGAGAAGCCTTCTGCTTCTAGACATAGGCTGAAGAGGAAAGAGCCAAGCTGTCTTAGTCATGGTTTGTATTTCTACACAAAACATCATGACCAAGAAGCAATTTGGGGAGGAAAGGGTTTATTCAACTTACACTTCCACATTGCTGTTCACCATCAAAGAAAGTTAGGACTGGAACTCAAACAGGTCAGGAACTTGGAGGCAGGAGCTGATGCTGAGGCCATGGAGGGATGCTATTTATTGGCGTGCTTCCCCTGGCTTGTTCAGCTTGCTTTCTTATAGAATCCAGGACTACCAGCCCAGGGATGGCACCACCCACACATCTTTTATTACTAATTGAGAAAATACCTTACAGCTTGACCACAAGGATGAATTTTGACTAAATGATCATTGATGCTATAATACTATGTACATTAGTACACAGTTCAAAATGGCAGAAGAATAGTTAGTCCTGTTCTGGCTTGTTTTCTCTTAAAGTAACACAAGCTAGTAATTTGGTATGAGAAAAAAATGTTCCTACCAGATTGGCTATTGGCATTTTCTTGATTAATGATTGGTGTAAGAGGCCATGGATCATTGTGGGTTGGGCCATTCTTGGGCTGGTGGTGCTATCCCTGGGCTGGTGGTGCTATCCTTGGGCTGGTGGTGCTATCCCTGGGCTGGTGGTGCTATCCTTGGGCTGGTGGTGCTATCCTTGGGCTGGTGGTGCTATCCCTGGGCTGGTGGTGCTATCCTTGGGCTGGTGGTGCTATCCCTGGGCTGGTGGTGCTATCCCTGGGCTGCTGGTGCTATCCTTGGGCTGGTGGGGCTATCCTTGGG
>LR749522.1:3160460-3229208 GCA_902729485.2 Mus minutoides
CAGGCTGGTGAGCAGAAAGCCAGAAAGGAGCAAGCATAGCCTCTGCATCAGCTCCTGCCTCCAGGTTCCTGCCCTGATTTCTTTGATGATGGACTGTGATGTGCAATTGTGAGCTGAAATAAGCCCTTCCTTCCTCATGATGCTTGAAGCCATGGCAGATTCTTACAGCAATAGCAACCCTAACTGAAAGGGAACTACTTCAGAAACTGTTGGAAATTCTGTCCTAATTCCAATCCAAAATTCATTCAAATTTTACTAAACTTAAATTAGCAATTAAAATGAAAAAAAGTTAAAAACAGACATTTTAATCCAATCTAATCCAGAGATAGACTATTAATTTAAAATTTAAAATTTGTTTTGAGGATTTCATTCATGAGAAATAAATTTACATCATTCCCACCTCACCCTGTTTCCTTCCCAACTCCTCTTATATCACCCTACTCCCTCTCAGATTTATGACCTCTTATTCCATAATTAGATATATAAATCCATTCACACACACACACACACACACACATATGAGTTCATTTATTATTGTGTGCCTGTCTGTCTATGGGTACATATGTGTGTAAACACTTCTTTATCCACCTTCCTTAAGAACTTCTATTTACAAACTATTGTTTAAAAGTGGATTCATTTTATTGTGCTGTTGTTGAAACTGTCTATGTGTTGGAACAAATTTAAGGAGTGTGGCAGAGCTGTCTTTATGAAAAGATTCATATGCAAACCCTTGCACACAAATCTTTAGCATCTCACTTTAAATTATTCACACATTTTGAGTGGAAACATGGTTCTGTGACCACTCAAGGATAACTTGCTAATGGCTGGGAAGGAGCCTTAAACAGCTCACCCGGGTGTCTAGGGATCATCACACCCCTCCACTAGGGGCCTTTGTTGTAATCTGCTACTGCAAAGTGGTGAGCTTGGAATGATATGTTCCCAGACCACCCACCATGAAATCTCCTCTCACTCAGAAGGAAAGGTGTTCAGCTGGCCTTGCACACTCACTGCATATAGGTTCTATGATGCAGAGACCATACACTACACTGGCGCTGTTCGTTCTTCATGCAGCATCATAACTGCATATGATGAACCAAAGCAGCTGGCTCTAACATGGCTGTAAGCTGTGATGCTGAAAAGAGGTGTGGATGATTTCTAGAGGGATTCTACTTCCCGTGCAACAGAAGGAAGCAGGCACCCTGGTAATGACAGTTCACAGCCTTTCCATCAAACTACAAATAGTGTTCTTTTTCCCTTCTACTTTATGGTTGAACACCACTGTCCATTGGTGTTCTACTGATGGCATGGCACTTGGGTCACACTTATAATCTTGAAATAGTACATTTATCTGTTTAATTGTTGGGATGATGTTTGAGTTATTCTACAGCCTACGAACACCACAGTTCATCCAGACTACTGTTGGCATGCCACTTGGGTTACACCATGCTCTATGAACACTATTGTCCCTCTACCCTACTGTTGGCCTCACACTTGGGTTACACCATGTTCTATGAACGTTATTGTCCATCTACCCTACTGTTGGCCTCACACTTGGGTTACTCCATGTTCTATTAACACTATTGTCTGTCTAGCTTACTGTGGGCATGCATGCCACTTGGGTTACACCATGTTCTATGAACACTATTGTCTGTCTATTCTATTGTTGGCATGGCACTTGACTTGCACCATGTTCTATGAACACTATTGTCCACTTATTCTACGGCTGGCCTGGAACTTGGGTTACTCCATAGTCTATTGAACATTAGTCTATCGGTTCCAGTGTTGGACTAGCATTTGGGTTATGCTGTGGTTTGAATAAATCTGCTCCTGAAGTTAGCCTGATACATAAGGCTGAGGGACTGTGTGATGTTTGGAAGGTAGTGCTACCTTAAAACTGTGGGTCCTAGTGGGAAAACTTTAGATCATGAGTTGCTGTAAGAGATTGTGTGATCCTAGGCTCTTCCACATTCGGCTTCCAGCCTCAGAAGTTAGGGCCTATTGCTTTGCCATGTATTTCTGGCATGACTTATCTATATACCCCAAAACCTAAAGCAAAAGGCTCACATGATCTAGGACCACATGCTAAATTCACCTTTCTTTTCAGTAAATTTATTCCCTCAGGTATTTTGTTACAAGAACAGACACCTGACTACTGCAGGCTATTTTTAGTTTGGTTTATCAAGAATGATATTGTATAGACAGCATCAAAGGGTTTTTATTTCTAAAACACTGCCCTATGTATTTACTGAAGACCTGTTGCAAAGCTCCTCCTCATGGAGTGTGTGAGCATTCAGCTGTAGTGATGGTGGCTTTCCTGCACTATCTGAGTTACTCCATATCATCTACAATCTTTGCCACTGTCCATCTCTCTCTCTTTTTAAAATATTTTTATTAGATATTTTCTTTATTTACATTTCAAATGTTATCCCCTTTCCTAGTTTCCCCTCTGAAAATCCCCTATCCCTTACCCCCTCCCCCTGCTCCCCAACCCACCGACTCCCATTCCTGGTCCTGGCACTTCCCTATACTGGGGCATAGAACCTTCAAAGGACCTAGGACCTCTCCTCCCATTAATGACTGACTAGGCCATCCTCTGCTACATATCACTGTCCATCTCTTACGTCTGACCATGGAGACAGGCCCAGGACGAACTCATCAAGGCTTCCTCAATTCCAATGACCCGGAGGATGACTGATGCTTTGAACACCTTATTGGCTATTTGGTGTGATCTTCTGAGCAGCTTCTTCATTTATTTGTATGAGACTGCATCTTGTTTTCATAATCAGTCAGGACTTCATTTTATGTTCTGGATACAAACTTTCCCCCATAATTGTATTACAAATGTCTTTTCTCTTTTTTGCCACCTCTCCTGCCTGTGACTATCTGTGGTTTTTGATTACTAAACAATCTTTGAAATAATTTAATGTAATATGAATTTTCAGAGTTCCTTTTTATGGATGCAGAAAACGGGTGTGTGTCTGTGTGTGTGAGTCCTCTCTAAGAATCCTGACTTCATGAGTTCTTCGAAATACGTATTTTTTATCTTATGTTCATTTGTTCATATACCATGCTAAATTAATCTGTGAACTTGCTATACAGTGAATCCAATTTGCCAAATCTATTATCTTCTATCTATCTATGTCATGAGTTTTTATTGGTAAATAGTCTGGAGATGAACTTGCAGATAAATAATGCCCATCTTTCAATTGATAACATGTATTTTAATAGAATATGACCCAACAGTATGCTGGCACCATTTTAAAATGTTGCTTTAATTGTTCTCATATATTCAATCACAGATATAGAAAGATGGGCTGGGAGGCTGTAGCAGCAATGGCAGTGAGATATCACAAGTAGAGGAGAGTGGAGGGGAGTGTTTAGAATCTAAACATATTTGGAAGATTTTAGACAGTGTCTTTGTTGCTATATGGAGCAGGCAGGTGAGATTCAATAATGGCTGCAGGATCCTAGTTCCAGCAACATGAATTATGTAGTTATAGTTTTCCAGGATGGAAAACTCAGTGGTTTGGGGACAATGACAGGAGCTTATTCCAAGTATGATGGTGGATGCAGGAAATACTAGATTTCTGCAAGCAGAGGCAGGGGGATGATGGCAAATTTGAGGCCAACTAGAGTTGTTTCGAGACTTTGACTAAAAATCTTTACTAAGATTAAGAAACTTCTTAGTCATGTGTGTTGAGAACAGAGCTGGCAGCTGGGCTTCTAAGAGTGAAAATTAGGGCATGTCTGGACATGCTTGGTGGGTCTTCAGTGCAAGCTGTCCTCTATAAGCATGAGCTGGTATCTCCATTTATAAGAGAAAGTTATAGAGGAGTTGGTGAGGGAGAGGGACTGAGTGTTGGAAATCTAGCTGGTAGAACTTGATTACAGCTGATATCAGATACATTAGCCACAGTGGGAACATTGTTTGTGGGTTTATATGATGGGCTATATTGTGTTCCTCAAAAGTCATATGTTGCACGGATTTGTATCTGGCCCCTTATAATTCAGAATGTAACTGTTTATGGACCCTTAAGAGATTAAATTGAATTTAAATGAATGCCTTGGCTTTTATCCATGTTAACAGAGGACCTTGGCATACTCCTCCCTGTGCTGAAATCTTCACAGGAAGAGAAGAGACACATTTGCAGACTCCCAGTGCATTGGGAAGCCATACTGACACCCCAAACAGAGCAATGTCCTGCCCTATGATTACACTGATGTTCGGATGTCAAGTTGACAAAGACTTGCTAGTTCTTGTCATCAACAGTACTGAGTTTGGAATCCCCTGTGAGACACACTCCCTCAAATCAGGGAAAATCTAGCCTTCTACCTTCTGCCTATTTCTCTACATATGACTTTTAAAAAATAAATTCCTGGCCAGTTGTCTTAGTTAGGGTTTAACTGCTGTGAACAGACACCATGACCAACGCAAGTCTCGTAAATGACAACATTTAACTGGGGCTGACTTACAGGTTCAGAGGTTCAATCCAGTATTATAAAGGCAGGAGCAGGGCAGTGTCCAGGCAGGTATGGTGCAGGAGAAGCTAAGAGTTCTACATCTTCATCTGAAGGCTGCTAGAAGACTGGCTTCCAGGCAGCTAGGAGTAGGATCACATTCACAGTGACACACTTCCTCCAACAAGGCCACACCTGCCCCAACAAGAAGATTTTTCCTCATTTAGAGAGAGAGAGAGAGAGAGAGAGAGAGAGAGAGAGAGAGAGATTGATTATGTATATAGAGGCCAGGAGTGAAGCTCTGGTGTTGCTGTTTCTCAAGCATTGGCCATTTTATACTTTTGGAACAGGTTCTCTCACTTGCCTTGGAATTAATGAACTATGCTAGAATGCCTGGCCCCAGAGGTCTCCTATCTCCACTCCCCCAGCACGGCTTTTATACGTGGCTTTTGGTGTTTCCAGAGCAAGTTCTTCTCTGGCTGTGATGTCTCCTCAGCTCCAAGGCTTGGTTGTTTATGCTGGGAAAAACATAAACTAGAGACAAAACTACTCATGATTGCCCAAGCCAGTATTTACCCACAGAGCAGCAGATCCTCTGGGGTATGAAGAGTACAGCCGGTAGGGGTAAGAACTAGAGGCAGAAAGTCCTTCCCAGCATTTGGGACTGTGAGACGGTTAGGCTCATTGTGCAGGTGAGCTCATGGGGTGTATGGTGCAGAAAAGTTCAAGCAAAAGGATAGGGAGCTGACCGTAGCTTTCCCTTCCTTGTGTAGACTGTAAAACTAGGCAGATGACAGCCTCCTTCTAGACCATGAGGAGAATGGGATGTGGGGTGTGAGTGCAAGCCTAGAACCACTGTCAGCACTCAGCTTGACTGTTCCCAAGCTGTTGTATAGAAGTGCAGCCTAGACTTGGGGAGACCTAGGAAGGTGTATAGGAAGAATGCATGGCTGTATAGGTCCGAGGAGTAAGCTCAAAGCCCCAGCATAAAAACTTGAGCAGCACTGGGCACACCTCACCAGCCCTGAGCCTGCTGAGGACTAGGGCACCTCTTGTTCTTGCTTGTTGGCAACCTAGTTCAAATAGAGACCTTGATTTACAGGAATAAGAAGAGTGTTGTAGCTGGACACCTGATGGCATACTCTACTCCACACACATATGCATATACCAAGCATGCATGCACACACACACACACACACACACACACACACACACACCCCACAAAAAAAACTAAAGGAATGAAGGAATGATGGGAAGGTGGAAGGGAACTGAAACAGAAAAGAAAAGAAAAAAAGAAACACTTCTACTTTGTTACTCAGCCAAATTCATCCACAGCAAACAGACAGATCTTATAGGGAACAGAAGCCCTGTGTTTTGTGTGAATGACCGTGGGATGTGCGGACCACGCTGAACATCAGAGCAGGGCACGAGGGTGCCACCAAAGAACCAAAGATAGGGGAAAGTGACATGGTCCATTTATCAAGTTGCAGTTTCCATTAAACGTCAGTGAACAAAAGATAAGAATAACAAACAAGAAACACACCCAATAAAGACTGGATCACCTAGCACAACACTGCTGTTCTGAGTTACATGGCACAGTAAGGCCCTTGGTGTGGCCTTCTGGTCTCCTGTGGTGCAGGCTGGGCTCTGGAGGACGCTCTGAACACTTTTTCTTAGGTTTTCCTGGGTTGTGGACTTGGCACACATACCCAGTAGAATACCTAGCCAAAACGAAGGCAAGTTGTTTGTTTATCTGCTAACCCTAGGCTTGAACTTCCACAGACATTTTCTCCCTTGCTCAGGCTGCAGGGTTCTGCAGGACAGACACTTAGGAGACACTTGTCTCCTAAGGCACAAAGGCTGGCATCTACCCACATGTCTCAGGGATTGTGAAATGATGGAGAGCCATTGAGAAGGATCAGGCTTGTGGTCAGTGCAGCTCCCTCATGTTCTCAGGGCAGTCTGAATGGAGTGAGGAGGAAGGAAGCTTGTTCTTGCTTCTCTCCTAGGCAGGCATTTCCTCTTAACTGCAGCATTCCCTCCTAGTAAGAGGATGGCAGCTCGGAAGACTCTGGAAATGAAATTTTGAAGGTGCAAGAAGCAGAGACTTACAATATTTTTTTTCAACTTTTATTAGATATTTTCTTCACTTACATTTCAAGTGTTATCCAGAAAGTTCCCTGCTCCCCTACCCACCCTCTCCCACCCCTTGGCCCCGGGTTCCCCTGTATTGGGGCATATAAAGTCTGTATAACCAAGGGGCCTCTCTTCCCATTGATGGCCAACTAGGCCATCCTCTTCTATGTATGCAGCTAGAGACACGAGCCCAGGGGGTACTAGTTAGTTCATGGTTATTCTTCCACCTATAGGGTTGAAGACCCCTTCAGCTCCTTGGGTACTTTCTCTAGCTCCTTCTTCCTTGGGAACCCTNTCTTTGTTTAACTCTGTGCCCCACTTTTTAATGGGGATATTTGATTTTCTGGTGTCCACCTTCTTGAGTTCTTTATATATATTGGATATCAGTCCCCTATCTGATTTAGGATTGGTAAAGATCCTTTCCCAGTCCGTTGGTGGCCCTTTTGTCCTGTTGACAATATCTTTTGTCTTACAGAAGCTTTGCAACTTTATGACTTACAATATTAAAAAGGCTCTCTACTACTCTAAGTTTATGAAATGGATCCATTTCTAGAAGAGACTCTGTTCAAAGTACCTGCAGATCTTAGTATATCTAGGAATTCAGTTTTCCCAAGTCATTATATATACTCTGGTGGGTTTTTCAGTAAAGCATCTGCCTGAGGTTCGTCCAAGTTTCTGACAGTAACACCAGTTCATAAAAGCCATACTGTTTATTTTGTGTGTCACATTGGTACCTCTCTCTGGACAAACATTTGGTTTCTGTCTCCCCAGGAAAAAAATTACACAGCCCACTATGACAGATTCTTCATTTTCCAAGGTGGTGAAACCAACATGCAAGAACATAAATTTAACTTTAAAGTGCATCTTGGCCCTTGATATCCCAGGTGTAAAGTCACACAGGGAGAAGGAAGGGGAGAAGAGTGTACAAGCTTGAGAGACCAGTCTGCACAGGTCAGCTCACAGACTGCAAAGCGTGAGTGAGGAGGAAGGAAGCTTTCTCCTGCTTCTCTCCTAGGCAGGCATTTTCCTCTTAATATAAAAGTATAGGCAAGACAGCTTCTGGGACAGACCCAGTTTCGGGCTCCACACATCCAGGCACCTTCCCTGCCAGAGGAGAGGTGTCTGCCTGGGAGGGCTCTGCCAGAGCAGGTGAGGGAGCCATCTTGGGTCCTGGATCCCTCAGAGACCAGTCTACAGAGGTCAGCTCATGGACGGCAAAGGGATAGTGAGTGGACTGCAGAAGCGACACAGCTTCTGGGACAGGCAGAAGCAACACAGCTTCTGGGAAAGACCCAGTTTTGAGCTCCAGACATCCAGGCACCTTCCCTGCCAGAGGAGAGGTGTCTGACCAGGAGGGTTCTGCCTGCAGAAGCAGGTGAGTGAGCCATCTTGGGTCCTGGGTCCCTCAGAGACCAGTCTGTGCAGATGAGCGCACAGGCTGCAAAGGCAACACATCTTCTGGGACAGGCCCTATATCAGGCTTTCATCTTTAGCCAAGAGGCAGGTCTGAACACCAGACCTCTGTGCTCCTTCCCTGCAAGAGGAGATTACTGATTACTGAGACTCAGGAGAGAGCTGGACTCCCAGGACTGCTGACAGAGGCTAAGAGAATCACAGGAGGAACAAGATCCAACCAGAAACAACTATAACAACTAACTCCAGAGATTACCAGATGGTGAAAGGCAAACGTTAGAATTTTAATAACAGAAACCAAGACCACTCACCATCATCAGAACCCAGCACTCCCACCTCAGCAAGTCCTGGATACCCCAACACACCTGAAAAGCAAGACTCGGATTTAAAATCATATCTCATGATGCTGGTAGATGACATTAGAAGAACATTAATAACACACTTAAAGTAATACAGGAGAACACTGCTAAATAGGTAAAAGTTCCTAAAGAGGAAAGACAAAAATCCCTTAAAGAACTATAGGAAAAGACAACAGGTGATGGAATTGAACAAAACCATCCAAGACCTAAAAATGGAAGTAGAAACAATTAAGAAAACCCAAAGGGAGACAACTTTGGAGATAGAAAGCCTAGGAAAGAAATCAGGAACCATAGATGTGAGCATCAGCAACAGAATACAAGAGATGGAAGAGAGAAGCTCAGGTGCAGAAGATTTCATAGGGAACATGGGCACAACAATCAAAGAAAATGCAAAATGTAAAAAGATCCTAACTCAAAACATCCAGGAAATCCAGGACAAAATGAGAAAACCAAACCTACGGATAATAGGAGTAGATGAGAATAAAGATTTTCAAATTAAAGGGCCAGCAAATATCTTCATCAAAATCATAGAAGAAAATTTCCCAAACCTAAATAAAGAGATGCCCATGAACATACAAGAAGCCTACAGAACTCCAAATACACTTACTGGACCAGAAAAGAAATTCCTCCAGACTCATAATAATCAGAACAACAAATGCACTAAATAAAGACAGCATATTAAAAGCAGTATGAGAAAAATAGGTCAAGTATCATATAAAGGCAGGTCTATTAGAATTACTCTAGACTTCTCACAGGAGACTATGAAAGCCAGAAGATCCTGGACATATGTTATGCAAACCCTAAGAGAACACAAATGTCAGCCCAGGCTACTATACCCAGCAAAGCTCTCAATTACCATTGATGGAGAAGCCAAAGTATTCCATGACAAAACCAAATTCACACAATATCTTTCCATGAATACAGCCCTTCATAGGATAATAAAGGGAAAACACCAACACAAGGACAGAAACTACACCCTAGAAAAAGCAAGAAAGTAATCCTTCAACAAATCTAAAAGAAGACAGCAGCAAGAACAGAATCCCAACTTTAACAACAAAAAGAACAGTTAGCAACAATTAATTTTCTTTAATTTCTCTTAACATCACTGGATTCAAATCCCCAATAAAAAGACATAGACAAATAGACTGGATACACAAACAGGACCCCACATTTTGCTGCTTACAGGAAACCTACCTCAGGGAAAAAGACAGACACTACCTCACAGTGAAAGCCTGAAAAACAATTTTCCAAGCAAATAGTCCAATAAAACAAGCTGGAGTAGCCATTCTAATATCAAATAAAATTGACTTCCAACAAAAGTTATCGAAGAAGGTAAGGACGGGCACTTCATACTCATCAAAGATAAAATCAACCAGGCTTAACTCTCGATTCTAAATATCTATGCTCTGAATAAAAGGGCAGCCACATTCATTAACAAAACTTTAGTAAAGCTCCAAGCATACAATGCATCTCACACAGTAACAGTGGGAGACTTCAACACCCCACTCTTATCAATGGACAGATCCTGGAAACAGAAACTAAGCAGAGACACATGGACACTAACAGAAGTTATGAAAGAAATGGACTGAACATATATCTACAGAAGATTTTATCCTAAAACAAAAGGATATACCTTCTTCTCAGTGCCCAAAGTGACCATATAATTGGTCACAAAATAGGCATCCACAGATACAAAAATATTGAAATCATCCCATGCATCCTATCTGACCACAATGGACTAAGGCTGATATTCAATAATATCATGAATAACAGAAAGCCAACATTCACATGGAAACTGAACAACACTCTACTCAATGATTCCTTGGTCAAGGATAAAATAAAGAAATTGAAGACTTTCTAGAGCTTAATAAAAAATGAAGCCACAACATATCCAAACTTATGGGACAGAATTAAAGCATTCTTAAGAGGAAAACTCATAGCCCTGAGTCCCTCCAAAAATAAATTAGAGAGAGCATACAGTAAACCTGACAGCACATATAGAAGCTCTAAAAATAAAGGAACCAAATTCACCCAAGAGGGATAGACACCGGAAATAATCAAACTCTGGGCTGAAATCAACCAAGTGAAAACAAAAAGAACTATTCAAAGAATCAACCAAACCAGGAGCTGGTTCTTTGAGAAAATCAACAAGATAGATAAACCCTTAACCAGACTAACTAGAGGGCACAGGGACAGTATCACAATAAACAAAATCAGAAATGGAAAAGGAGACATAACATCAGAACATGAGGAAATCCAAAACATCATCAGATCCTACTACAAAATGTTATACTCAACAAAACTAGAAAACCTGGATGAAATGGACAACTTCCTAGACAGATACCACATACCAAACTTAAACCAGAATCAGATTAACAATCTAAACAGTCCCATTTCCCCTAAAGAAATAGAAGCAGTCATCAATAGTCTCCCAACCAACCAAAAAAAAAAAAAGCCTAGGACCAGATGGGTTTAGTGCAGAGTTCTATCAGACCTTCAAAGAAGACCTAATTCCAACTCTCCTCAAACTATCCCACAAAATTGAAACAGAAGGTACTCTACCCAACTTATTCTATGAAGCCATAATTACTCTGATACCTAAACCACACAAAGATCCAACAAAAAAAGAGAACTTCAGACCAATTTCCCTCATGAATATTGATGCAAAAATACTCAATAAAATTCCCGCAAACCAAATCCGAGAACACATCAAAACGATCATCCATGGTGACCAAGTAGGCTTCATCCCAGGGATGCAGGGATGGTTTAATATATGGAAATCCTTCAATGTAATCCACTATATAAACAAACTCAAAGACAAAAATCACATGATCATCTTGTTAGCTGCTGAGAAAGCATTTGATAAAATCCAACACCCCTTCATGATAAAAGTCTTGGAAAGATCAGGAATTCAAGGCCCATACCTAAACATAATAAAAGCAATCTACAGCAAACCACTAGCCAACATCAAACTAAATGGAGAGAAACTTGAAGCAATCCCACTAAAATTAGAGACTAGACAAGGCTGCCAACTTTCTCCCTACCTATTCAATAGAGTACTTTAAATCCTAGCCAGAGCAATTCAACAACAAAAGGAGATCAAGGGGACACAAATTGGAAAGAAGAAGTCAAAATATCACTATTTGCAGATGATATGATAGTATGCATAATTGACCCCAATAATTCCACCAGAGAACTCCTAAACCTGATAAACAGCTTCAGTGCAGTAGCTGGATATAAAATTAACTCAAACAAATCAATGGCCTTTCTCTACAGAAAGGATAAACCGGCTGAGAAAGAAATTAGGGAAACAACACCCTTCACAATAGTCACAAATAATATAAAATACCTTGGTGTGACTCTAAGGAAGTGAAAGATCTGTATGACAAGAACTTCAAATCTTTTAAGAAAGAAATTGAAGATCTCAGAAGATAAAAAGATCTCCCATGCTCATGGATTGGCAGGATTAATATAGTCAAAATGCCTATCCTGCTGAAAGCAATCTACAGATTCAATGCAATCCCCATCAAAATTCCAACTCAATTCTTCACTGAGTTAGAAAGAGCAATTTGCAAATTTATCTGGAATAATAAAAACCTAGAATAGCAAAAACTATTCTCAACAATAAAATAACCTCTGGTAGAATCACTATGCCTGACATTAAGCTGTACTACAGAGCAATTGTGATAAAACAAAACAAAACAAAATCAAACCAAACAAAAACAACTGCATGGTACTAGTACAGCCACAGACAGGTAGATTAAGAGAATAGAATTGAAGACCCAGAAATGAATCCACACACCTATGGTCACTTGATCTTTGAGAAGAGAGCTAAAACCATCCAGTGGAAAAAAAAAGACAGTGTTTTCAACAAATGGTGCTGGCACAACTGGGGGTTATCATGTAGAAGAATGCTAATTGATCCATTCTTATCTCTTTGTATAAAGATCAAGTCTAAGTGGATCAAAGACCTACACATAAAACCAAAGACAACTAGAATTTATAGAGGAGAAACTGGGAAAAAGCCTCGAAGATATGGGCACAGGGGAAAAATTTCTAAACAGAACAGCAATGGCTTCTGCTGTAAGATCAAGCACAAATTGATAAATGGGACCTGATAAAATTGCAAAGCCTCTGTAAGGCAAAAGACACTATCAAGAAGACCAAAAGGCCACCAATAGATTGGGAAAGGATTTTTTTCCAATCCTAAATCTGATAGGGGACTAATATCCAATATATACAAAGAATTCAAGAAGCTGAAATCCAGAAAATCAAGTAACCCCATTAAAAATGGTGTACAGAGCTAAACAAAGAATTCTCAAGTGAGGAATCCTGAATGGTTGAGAAGCACCTTAAAAAATGTTCAACATCCTTAATTATCAGGGAAATACAAATCAAAACAACCCTGAGATTCCACCTCACACCTGTCAGAATGTCTAAGATAAAAAATTCAGGTGACAGCAGATGTGGAGAAAGAGGAAAACTTTTCCATTTCTGATGGGATTGCAAGCTTATACAACCACTCTGGAAGTCAGTCTGTCTGTTTGTCAGATAATTGGACATAGTACTACAGGAAAACCCAGTAATACCTCTCCTGGGCATATACCCAGAAGATGTTCCAACTGGTAATAAGAACACATGCTCCACTATGTTCATAGCAGCCTTATTTATAATAGCCAGAAGCTTGCAAGAACTCAGATGTCCCTCAGCAGAGGAATGGATACAGAAAATGTGGTACATTTACACAATGGAGTACTACTCTGCTATTAAAAACAATGAATTTATGAAATTCTTGGGCAAATGGATGTATCTGGAGGATATCATCTTGAGAGAGGTAACCCAATCACAAAAGAAATCACTAGATATTCACTCACTGATAAATGGGTATTAGCACAGAATATTAGAATACCTAAGATACAATTTGCAAAATACAAGAAAATCAAGAAGAAGGAAGACCAGCATGTGGATACTTCATTTCTCCTTAGAATAGGGAACAAAATACCCATTAAAGGAGTTACAGAGACAAAGTTTGGAGCTAAGATGAAAGGATGGACTATCTATAGACTACACCATCCGGTGATCCATCCCATAATCAGCCACCAAACCCAGACACGATTGCATATGCCAGCAAGAGTTTGCTGAAGGGACCCTGATATAGCTGTCTCATATGAGGCTATGCAGGTGCCTTGCAAATACAGAAGGGGATGCTCACAGTCATCTATTGGATGGAACACAATGGAGAAGCCAGAGAAAGTACCCAAGTAGCTGAAGGGGTCTGCAACCCTATAAGAAGAACAACAATATGAACTAACCAGAATCCCCAGAGCTCATGTCTCTAGCTGCATATGTAGCATAAGATGGCCTAGTCGGCCATTATTGGGAAGAGAGGCCCTTGGTATTGCAAACTTTATATGTCCCAATACAGGGGAATGCTAGGGCCAAGAATTGGTACTGGGAGGGCAGGTGAGCAGGGTGGGGGGAGGGTATAGGGAACTTTCGGGATAGCATTTGAAATGTAAATTAAGAAAATATCTAATAAAATACATACATAAATAAATAAATTTTAAAAAGAGAGTGTGTAAGCTCAGTCCCTGGCACACTGGGGCATCCTCAGTGTGAAGAGTCAGGTCTGGGTGCAAGCTTGCACCCAGAGGGCAGCATGGTTCAATTCAACATGGCTCTGCCACAGGCCTGAAGTGAAGAGGCTCAGGATTTGGATGGCAGATGGCACTTGTCCTCTGGTGGCCTCTTTAGCAGGGGACATCAATTAAAGATCAGGGGCTGAGTGAGAGGCTGGCAGTGCCTGCACTTGGCTGACCTTGTGTGCTGCACCAAAGAACTCTATGTCTATCTTTATTGATTAATGTCTATTAATAAACCTTACAGATCGAGAGGTATGCTATGTAGTAAAAGACCAGGTGTCAGCATACCAGCCAGTGTACAGACAGAGACCCTTCCTCATTACCAAAGAGCCGCTGGCGAGTTTGGTGGGGCCTGGGCCATGGCTCACTTCAGCTGGCTAATTACTGAACTGACCCTTGTGATTTTCAAAGGCAGAGTGTTTCCTTTCTAAGGTCTGACCTTGCCTCCTTTCCTTCGAGCACCATCCCTATCTCCGGGGATTCTTGCAGTGGAATCTGAACCCAAAGAGCTTCTTGCACAGAAGCAGGCAGAGGAGCTGAGGATTAGGAAATCAAAGGAGGCTCCCACGCTCCTGGCTGCAGCTCCTGGGCATGAGGAGTGCTTCAGCCAATAGCAAAGCATTGTTAAATCAAGGCATGGGATCTGGTGGATGGGAAAGAATTGTCCCCTCAGCAGCAAAGGAAAAAAAATGTCGGTGTCCAACACGACAGCTTAAAATATCAACATGTAAATAAAGAGGTAACGCTGAAGAGGAGCCTGCAGACTACCTTATGGAGGTGGGTGGAGCAAGTATATCTCCTTGCAGTCGTGCAGAGGCACAGTTGGGCATCATCCCTGCAGCAAAGCGTTCTGGGATTCACTGGATGCAGGAGGCATCTGAGTGAGTGTTCCAGATATAAAGCAAATGCACACCAACATAACTTTGTATTCTTCATTCTGTTTGTTCTTTTTCTTCCCTTTAGTCTTAAGACTATTTTTCAATCAACTATGGTCTTAATCTAGGTCTCAGGGGGTAACGGCTTATCTGAGTCCTCAAACTTGGCAGGGAAAGCTCAAGGACTCTGTCAGACTGACACCCTGACCCAGACCCCTATGTCACAGCCCACGGAAATCAGAAAGTGATACTGATTTTATTAGAAACTCTTTTGATAACAGAATAGACTGCATCACAGGGGCCCACTGTGAATAATAGTAGGTCTGGTGCTAGTAAATCTAATGTAACCATTTATTTACGTTAGAAGTATCCATGAAATCTGGAAAACATATCTTGGTATATCTCTGTCTGGAATAACCAACAGACTTAGAAAGGTTCCCATGCAGTTGCACACCACATGTGCATGGGATGGAAAGCTCAGGGCCTTTTCTACATCACTCCTTAGAGCAGATCATCATGTAAGCATATGTATGATCTTAACTGAGCTGCTATGGTGGGAACTGATAAGATAAAGTGCTCAGAACAGTGTCATGTACCAAGCAAGTTCTCCGCACATAACTCAATTAGCCTTTGCAGAAAAAGTGAGATTTAATATGGAGAATATAAATAGAGATAACACACACACACACTGTCACAGGGGACAGTGTGTGCTATACAATGCTTGCCTGGGCAAGGTAATCAATATCATTGTACTATTATCATTAGTTTAACTACTGTTATATAATTCTTGTCTTTTCCCCATGCAACCATCCAATGGAGCCTCACCAGTCCCCACTTGCTTGGCTTTGAGACCTTCTCATCTGTCCACCTTGCCTCCCAGACTCTTGACTTCTGACTTCTGCACATGTACACAGGGCTTAGCACTCATGCATAGCCTTTGTAAAGAGCAAAAACAGTAACATACCCAGTTTCCAGTCTCAGCTGTGTCACCCAGGGGCACTGACCTCCTGGTGGATTTGTGCTCACACAACCTGGCCATCAACCACACCACTCCTCCTTTCAAACCATGTCAGGGTCTCCTTCAGCCTAGCTTCCCGACAGGCCAGGGGACCTACCCATCTTCCTCTCATCTCCTCACTGGGCTGTAACTAATACTACAGCTGCATGCTACATTAGTGTTTTAGCTCTCCATCCTGCTGTTCTGCTTCCATATTGCCTGCCTCTTGCCTTCGGTGGCAAGGTGTGGTTCACTCTTCTGCATGTTTCATGTTATCTATGCATGGCCTTGAGTGTACAGGTGGGCACCTGGCACAGTTAATGTTTGCCTGAACATATTCTGTCCCTTAATACCAAAAGTCAGACTGATTCTAAGAGATGTATACCATCATCATTCCTACTATATGGATGAAGAAACTGAGGCACATGAACTCAACATGAATATTAAAGCTCTCATACCTGTCTTAATGTAAAGTTGGGATTCCCAACTAAGAATGATCACAGACCCAGGTTTTTCCAGGTCTGTATGGTTAAAGACCACTATGCTTGACTATCTGTGGGAGAGAATGCCATGTTTGCACAGAGTTCTCTCCTGCTTTTTTAGATGATCCCACGAGAACTATGAACTTTGCCCTCTCCCTGTGGCTTACCATAGTGATGTCGCCCTGTGAGCCACTGGTCTCTACTACCTGCCAGAGAGTCATCCACTGAGACCCGAAGCAGAGTAAGGGTGCAGGATCCAGGAAGTATCTTTCCCATTATGTTAGAGCATGTCCTTATAGAAAGAATTACCATCCATTCTTTCTTTGTCACCTGAATGAACAGAACATGACAAAGCTGTGTATCCACTGGGTCTAGCAGAATGAGACATTTTCACCTTGCCCTTGACAGGCTGGGGTTTCAGGGTGCCCAGCAGTTTTCTGTGCAGGAATAATGCTACTTCTGCACAGGAACCCTGTGGTCAGAGCCTGGGAATGGTGGTTCCCCATCCCCACACATCAAGTAGGAGTGGGAGATGTAAGAAGTTGCTTCCAAAGAGCCTGCCCACGGGGACAAGTTAACATATTTTGCATGTCCTTAGCCTGGATTCTCAAACCTGGGTCACAGTGTACTTGGCTGGGGTTCACACTGAACTCTGACACATGACAGGTTATGTTTCACTAAAGACTCAATTAAGTCACGGGAAAGTTAAACTGATGGGAAGTGTCCTGGGTTCATAGCATAGCTGCACTGACATTCAATCAGGAAGAGTGATTCAAAGCATCCACTGCTAGAACTGGATTTTCAGAACTCGGGAGTCCTTCCCATGCGTCAGGTATAGTGGTGCGTGCCTACCGTTCTCAGTCCTAACACTTAGCAAGAAGACCAGGTGAGGTCAGGAGTTTGAGACCAGCCCAGGTACCAAAACAAACAAACAAACAAACAAACAAACAACAAAAAAAAAAACCAAAAATGAAGAAACAAATGTTCCTTTGAAGGTTGCACCTGACTTCATATTTACTCTGCTACACTATAGCTGAAGTCACTCAGCTCTTTGCCTTGGTCTGGTGGGTAGAGAAAGGTTATTGCCTCCAAGTGGCCCTGACCTTCAGTGCTCTCCCAAAGCAGCCCTTCAATGGACTCTCAACTTGTGACCTCCAGCTGTTGCCCATTCCTACCTGAAAATAGGTGTACCCATAATTTGCAGCTGTGAAACACCGGGCTTGGCTCATGTGCTGATATCTCGAAAGAGCCTGGCCCAGACCTGTCTGTGTTCTGGTGGAACGGGTCTTCCTCCCTTCACCCAAGAGCTTCAGCAGTTGGTATGTGGAACAAAAAAATCTTAAGGCTAACACTATATATACCTCTGCCACTAAGAGTGTCATGGAATTGAACGTCTCAGTTACTCCCGTTTCCTTGATGAAAAATGGAATCCACCTCCTGGAGTTACTGAGCTAGCATGGTAAGGACCTTAAGCAGAGGCTTTCAACCTATGTGTTGTGACCACTTTGGGTGTTGAGTAACCCTTTCACAGGAGACGCCCAAGACCACCATAAAACACAGACATTTTCATTAAGATCCTTATCAGTAACATTATTAAGTAGAAATGAAAATAAGTTGATGATTGGGGTGATCACAACATCCGGAACTGCACTAAAGGGTTACGACATTAGGAGAAGGTTTGGGAGCACTGCCTTAGAGAAAGGCATGATGGTGAGGCATGCTAGGAATCCATTTATCACTACTGCAAACTCTTCCCCTCCCCTCTACACCGAGCACACACCATAGCTCTGAGAAGATCCCTGATTCCTAAACACTTCCTCCTGGTGCTACATGCAGGTGGTCATAGAATGTTAACCAATACCTAAATAAAGTTGAGAAGCAAAACAATGGTTGAGATAGCTCCCACTACACAGCTTCCAAGCAGTGAGACTCTAATTACAAATGCTTGGCAGTTATGTTCACCTTTCTTAGCAAGGAATAATTATAAATAATGTTGTATTGTTTTCTGATATACTTATCCTGCTTTAAAATGGTGTTTAGTATATTTGAGTTTTACTTCTTAGCCTTTTTTTGGGGAGGGTGTCTTTATTAGGTAACAACATGTCTTAGTGATAACACAGAAACACTAACACAGTTCAACATGGAGGATGAGGGACACTCTCCTGGTACAGCCTAGGCAGCATTGATGTTTTCAGAAACAGACCTTGGAAACCTTCAGTAGGAATATCTAGCCAGCACTACCAGGTTGAAGCACATAGGAAAGCAACAAGAGTCCATGGGAAGCACACTTAGCAATCTTCACTGGAAGGGTTGAGTATTTCCATCTCTAATTTTGTGTTTTCCTTTCTTATCCTGTGACAACATCATGGGTACAGTCTGAGGTCTGCTTACATGTTTCTGTGCTGATAGGAAACATATTATTGGAGCCATAGTTTTCGAGGAGAAAAGTTACATAAGCCGTCACATACCTGGAGTCTTCGCCATTAATATCCTGTGCTTCTGAGTGGGTACAGGGATAGAAATGGCTCAGTGGTTAAGAGTGTGCACAGCTCTTTCAGTTCCTAGAGACCAAGTCTGGTGACTCACTGTGTCCTGCAGTTCCAGGTTTCAGGGAGTCTTCTTCCTCCTCTGGCCTCCCTGGGCACCTGAGCTCGTACCCCCTACCACATGCAGAAATAACAATAATGATAAAAAACAAATCTGTCAAAAAGTCTCTACTAAAATGAAAAGTACTTTTAAAAAGAAGTCCCTTGCTTTATGTCCAAAATATTTAGCAAGACTAAAGATCACCTTGAATTCTCATCTTAGAGTTTGCTGCTGACAATGTAATTATTGTTTATGACTGGCAATTATTGTTTATGAAAATACAAAGAATACACGGGTGGTGATCTCTCTGTTTGCTGGTCATACATGGCCACAGTCAATGGAAGGAATGTGTTCAGAATCAAAAGCCCTGCTGTGTTTGTCAGGTACCAGCAGGGTTGGCACAAGAGTGACATGGGTGAGTACTACTCTCATTGATGGAGACCTACCACCTGGGATAATTCTCTGTAATTGAAATTCGTTTAATAATATTGTTTCTCCAATTAGAATCTTTCAACACCCCCCCACACACACACACATACAACACACACACACACAACACACACAAATCCTCCTCCTCCTCCTCCTTTACCCTCTTTGTTCTTGCTAATTAAAGAACTATACCACGTTTAAAATGAAACAGAAAGTAAACTGTGCTAGTCAGGAAGCCACTCAGGACATCTCGCCATAACCACACTGAATGTGGTGTGTGAAGCAGGCTCTTCCCCACCTCAGGCTTGGGTCACTGCTTTATCTAAGGCTGATCAGGCACAGGTGGCCAAGGTCCCTTTGAGAGGCAGGAAGGGTCGCTCTGCCTCCTGCACCACTTGACTCTGGCAGGGCCTCTTCGTGGTCTGATCTGAGAGGAGGCCTGTCAGTTATGAGGTAACCTTTCGTTCTGTGTTGGAGAAAGTTTAATTCTGAACTGTGAAAAGATTCAGTAAGTCACCGCAAATCACCCCAAGTGGAGCCCAAACTGAGTAATTTACACAGCACTTTGTGATCTTCAAACACTTGGCAGGGTAATTATTCATGCCCGACATGGGGCCTTGGGGCCCTAGCTCCCTGTTTGTTCTAAGGCAGAGCAGAGGTGTTTGAAACCGGCAAGAGACGAGCAGAGTTCCTGAGATCATGGCTAATGTGACACCCCCAGGCCTAATCTTCTCAGAGCACCGGGATAAAACAGTGTCCATTACAGAATCAGCCTTCATCCTGCCTCCTTCTGAGCCTGGCCACTCTAGCAGCCAGCTCAGAGACAATTGAGAGAGGCCAGACTTAATCAGGCCTTAGGAGCCGGGCAGAAGGATGAGGCTAATCTCCACATTTAGTCCTTCTGTTTGTGTGGACCTGCCTTGCCTGGCCCTGGCAGATCAAAGGAAGTTGGCAAAAATCAGATTAAGCCTGGAGAAAAGGGAGGGGGGATTTGAGCTGTGACAGCCAAATTTTTTCCCTCTCTTTGCCTGTGTTATGTACATTTACTAAGACCACACAGTTAATCCTGTGAGCTTTCAATACACCCTGATTGCCTTTTCTTCTCTCTCCCCTCTTTCAACCAATAAAAAAGCCATTAAACTGAAATTCTGTATGAACTGTGGAGATGTGAAGGTTGCTCACAGAAGGCTGGCAGAGCAGCTCAACTCTGCAGAAGTTCAGTGATCTGAAGGGCAGGGAGCCACCATGGGTCTGCTTACCCTCCTAAGGAAGGGCAGTGGCCTGGCGTTTCTGGAGACAAACACAGAAGAGCAGAGTGGAGCCAGCAAGACACCAAGCTATTAACACAGGCTGCCTGGGAGCCAGGATGGTGGTCGGGCAGGTGCAGGAGTGGTGAGGTGACATCTGATCTCAGGGACAACCACCTTACCACAGAGAGCAGCGATGGAGAACATATGGGTTGGACCAATTAAACCAGCACCCGTGCGTTTTCTTTTTGAGAGCACGCTGAATCGCTAAAGTCTGTTTTTATCTCCCCCCTCGTAGGTGTGTTTTTGTGAACAGTGCCATCGCATCTCTCCTCGGTGACTTCTGCCCCTGCACACAGTTCTAGGGTCCTTACAGCTCGAGTCGCATGGACAGATGGGTAAGGAGAAGCAAGCGAGAGGGATTCACACTCTCACTGCGGCTGGCAGTCACCTGCTGTTTGTAAATAGTGACATGTGGGCACCAGCCGAGTCCTTCAAGCTAGGAGAAATGTATGCCACTAAGATGAATGCGCAGAAGGCAACCCTGAGTTGGTACCCAGAAGCTCAGAGCAGGTTATTGCACAGGTCCGCAGCGGCCTGGCAGGGTGTGTCCAGTGGAAGCAAGACCAGAGGCACCAGGGAAACATCTGTCAAAGGGCCATTGGTCTCTCTCATTCCTTCCTGCATCTTGCAACCCCCAAGTGGTGCCAGAAGGGAGCTGTGCGGCCGCTGGGTCTTGGCAGTGGTGCTCACCTCATTAGAGTGGATTAAGCCGTGATGCTGGGAAGGATAAAAGGTGAAAAGCCAACACAGCGCCGGGGCGGCCACCAAAAGCTCCGAGTGTCATTTGTGCACTGTCGCCATTATTGACTTGCACCCATGTGGTTCGCACTTTTCAATTACCGTCTGCCAGCAAGGTGGCTGGTAATTGCAGAGGCTAGTGCATGAGCACAGTGCCAGGGGACCCTCCTGGCCCTCTTCACCTTCCTTGATGCTCAACGCCAGGATGTTCAAAGACAAAGGTCCAGGGCCTTGGGGCATCCCCAAGGACGTGGGGAGGGGACGATGCCATTAACAAAATTAATAAATGAGAATCACACCTCCTTGGCAGGGTGGCCTGAGATTGGCAGCCCCTATGAAACAGGGACCTTGAAGGGCTCTGCTGCCTAGCCTCACTGGAAAATGCCTGACTTTAAAGCAAGCTGCCTCAGCCCTGTGCAGCAGTGTTCTCCAGGCCCCCAGACCTCCAGAGCTCCAGCACCGCACAGTCTCCCCACCACTAGGGAGGTATGTCTCCTTTTGCTCACATTATAGAAAATAAAGAAAACCTAATGGAGATGCACACAATGTGAGTGCAGGCAGCTGAATCATTTTGCAGGTTGCTTAGGGGGACAATTTCATTGGGCAAAGCCTGGGTGGATAGAACAGCACAAACTGACACAACACAACACATAGCTCCAGTCTAAGAGCTGCTTTCTGCTCTCCTGCCCTCAGCACCCCTCCTATTCCACAGGGGCACCTCAGTGTCCTTCTCAGCATGCAGAAGGGTTGCTATGGGGCAGTATGCATGGTTTAGGGGTTCAGGACTGGGAGAGTCACTCTCAAAGTGCCTTGCATCGTGGTCTCCACATTCTTCCAGCTTTCTGGGCTGTTGGAGCTAAAGAAAGGTCAGATCTCGTGTAAAGTTCCAGTCCTACTGGAAAATAAGACCTGCTCTTTTCTGTGATCAACAGGAGGGTCAAGTATGGATTGAAGAAGACACAGTATGTATTACTAGTAGTCGAATCTCCTGAGCTTAAGTCTGTGCTTCTGCTTAGGATACTACAAGTTCAGTCACTCAGTGCACCATTCTTGATTCTTAGCAAAATCCCAGATGCTGTGTGTGTGTTAGTGATGTGTGTACATGTGCACATAAATACACATGTGTGTATGTGTATGTGCATGCATGTGGGTATGTCTGCATCTATGTGTTACTATACAAATAGACATGTACCTACATGTGTGTTCAAGTAAACATGCCTGTGTATTATGTATGTATGCTGAGTGTACATGTGCATGGGTGTACATCGTGTGTTTGTGATTATACATGTCTGTGTGTTTATGATATGTGTATTGTGATATGTGCATGCATTGAGAATGTTCATATCTATGCATGTGTGTGTGTGCATGTGTATGTGTCCCATACATCTTCATGTTTGTTTGAATGCATATGTATGTACATGTATGTATATGTGTGTATATGTGTGCATGTATGTGTCCTATGTATGTGTTTATGTGGTGTGTACACATAAATAAATATGTGCATATGGCCATGTGCATGCATGTACATGCAAGTTTGGATTCCTGTGTGTTGTGGATATGTGTGTCATCTATGCACATTTACATACGTAAGTTTATGTGAGTACAAACATGCATGAGACTGTACATGTATGGTGCATACATGTGTGACATGTGCAACTGTCTCTGTGTTTATGGTGTGTGTGTGTGTGTGTGTGTGTGTGTGTGTGTACTTGTTCTGTGTACATGTGTGGCCTCCCATCAGAGTCCAGGACCATTCTTGTCCTATCTCCTGTTCATACAGCAGGTTCTGAGCTTTCTGCTTAGGGCACCACTGAGGACAGACCTTCAGAATCAGGATAGGTCATGCTGAGCTGCTGAATTCCAGCCATATTCCTGCCACATGCTGGGGTTTGTATGTGGTTGGCCTTTGAAGTATCATATGTTCAAAGCTGATCCCCAGTGCAATGAAACTCAGTTGGTTAGGATTTTAAGAGGTAGAGGCTCAGAAGAAGTCATATGTCAGTGAAGGCATTAATGCATTTTCAAGGGGTCCCTTTAAGTTCCCAGTCACACAGAAGTGGACCCTGGATGTCTCTGATTCCCTGTCTTGCTGTCTGTCTCCTTCCTTCTGTCCAAGGGCAGCCATTTTCCCATTGCTCTGTCATTTTTTTACCTAGGCATAGCGACCTTAGCCAAACCCCAGACAGGCTGCCTCTTGAGCTTCTAACCTCTAATGCTATGTGCTAAAGAAGCCCATTCTTTAAGTGAGGTAACCCAGACCCAGAAAGGCACATACAGTGTGTGCTCACCTGTAAGTGGACATTAGCCATAAACTACAGGACAACCATGCTGCAATCCACAGACCCAAAGAAACAAGTAATAAGGAGGGCCCAAGAAGAAGAGACTCACCATTCTCCCTCAGAAGGGAAAACAAAGTAATTAAGAGATGGAACTGGAGAGAGGGGACTGGCTGGGAGAGGGTGAGGAGGGGAACAGGGATGTCTGAGAGGGAGGGAATGGAGAGGACTGGGAGTGAGAATGGGCATCACTGGGAGGCATCTCTGGGACTAGGCAGACACCTGGGATGCATGAGGGCTCCAAGGAGTCTATGGGGTGACCTAGCTGAGATTCTTAACAGGAGGTGGATATGGAGAGTGAAGTGGCCATCTCCTGTAGCCAGGTGTGACTTCCAGTGGAAGAAGAACACATCAACACACCGACAACACCTTCAACCCCAAAACTGTCTGGCCTACACAATGTGCAGGAAAAAGATGGAGCAGAGATGGAGGGAACAGCCAGCCAATGACTTGAGCCTAACTTGAGACCCATCCCATGGGAGAGAGCCAGCCCCTGACACTATTAATGATACCCTGCCATGTTTGTAGACAGGAGCCTGGCGTAACGGTCTCCTGAAAGGCTTCATCCAGCAGTGGATGAAGACAGATGCAGAGACCCACAGCCAGACATCAAGTGGAGCTTGGGAGCTAGTGGAAGAGTCGGGGATTGAATTGAGCAAGCCAGAGAAGTCAAGGACACCACAAGAAGACTTAGAGAGTCTAACTAACTTGAGACCACCAATCAAAGAGCATGCAGGGCTGTACCTAGGCTCCCCACACATTTGTAGCAGATGTGCAGCTTGGTCTTCATTTGGGTCTCCTAACAATCAGAGTTGGGGCTGTCTCTGACTCTGTTGCCTGCCATAGCATCCCCTTCTCCTAACGGGACTGCCTGGTTGACACTCAGTGGGAGAAGATATGCTTAGTTCTACTGGGACTAGATGTCCCAGCACGGGGTGGCACTCAAGGGGGCCTTCCCCTTCTCTAAGGAAACAGGAAGCGGGTAATGAGGAGAGGGATTTGTAAAGGTGGGGCTGGGAGGAGAGGAAGGAGTGGGGCTGCAATGGAGATGTAAAGCAGATAGATAGATAGATAGATAGATAGATAGATAGATAGATAGATAGATAGATAGAACTTCTTTTTTTGGGGGGGATACTGCCCACACCAGGCCTTTTGTTGCAGTAACAGAAAGAAGTTCTGCCCTCTTAGAAAGGAAATGGGACAGGAGGTTCCCTTACTCAGCCAGCTTAAACCTCATCAGCTCTTTCTACTACTCCATGGCCAGACTACAGACCAGAAAATATGAATGACCACAGTCTGAGCTAAAGACGGGGGCAAGGCAGAGTGAGTTCAGACCAGTGGCCAGTGCTGTACTGGTGGCCCTGAGTGCTGCAGAGAAGGTGCATCACATCCTAAGAAGACCACACCCCTACAGAGGATCTTGGAGGACATAAAGATGTAAAATACCAGTCACCATGGACCAAAGGACCACCTTGGGTGTTGTCTCCAGGAGTACCTTCTGTCTCCTTTGAGACAGAGTCTCTCCTTAGACTGAGACAATTGATTCAGCTGATTTGCTGGATGGTGAGCCCAGTGGTCCTCTGGTATCCCCCTCCCCAGCACTGAGATCACAAGCATGCACTAACATGCCCAGCATGTGTGAGTTCTAAGGACTCAACTCACATCCTTGGGCTTGCAGGACGAGCACTGTAATTACCGAACAATCTCTGTGGTACATCACACTGCATTTAAAAGCATGACTCAAGGGCTGGCACAGTGAGACACATCTTTGATCCCAGCACTGGAAAGGCAGAGGCAGGGGGAATCTCTGTGAGTATGGAGCCAGTTTGTTCTACAGTGTGAGTGAGTTTAAGTTTAATCAGGGCTACATGGTGAATCCTAGTCTCAAAAACCTCAAATGAGCAAATCATAACAACACTGAAAACTCATACCCACAGAGAAATGACGTAGTGATGGTTTCAAATAAGCAGGGGTATGTCCTGATTCCTACATGAGGACAGGGAGATAGAATGCCCTACTGTGTGCTGCTGAGATAGCTCCACAGCTCTTGCTGTCAGGCCTCACACCCTGAGTTCCCTCTCTGGAATCCACAGGCTGGAAAGAGCTGATGGCTGAAAGCTGTGCTCTCATGGTCACACTCCAGTTGTGACATCACATCACATCCACACACATCCACACACACTCTCTCTCTCTCTCTCTCTCTCTCTCTCTCTCACACACACACACACACACACACACACACACACACACACACACACACACACTATATTTATAAAAAGAATGTAATAGAGGCAAAGGTATCAGCCAAAGAGAATCATAATGAACTCTTGAGAGGTGAGGGTGTGGATACACACTTGTTGGTGACCTGGAGGTCATGTTTACTAGGAGAGCTCATTCTCCTACTCCATCAACACAGCCCCAGATTTAAAACAAATGAAGAAAACAGAGACATTTGTGACTGATTCCTATTATTCAAGGGTGTACACTCTTTGTGGCTCACTATGGCCATAGCTCTGTCACCACCAGGCCTGTTCCAGAGATATGTGAGGCTCACATCCAAAGCTGTCCATATAATAAAATAAAGGTAGCCTATGGCTCAGGACTGCTGCAGCCTAGGGTTCAAGACTGCTTCCTGTGCTGTGGTCCTACTCTGATCCTTCCAGGGAAAATATATGTATCATCTCTGTAGACCCTAGGGACAGTCAAGCTTCTGGGAATGGCAGGAAAAAAGCTGTAGTCTTTGAGTAGAAGCACTGAGAGATGAGGGTGAAGTTCAAAAGGAGTGGAGGCCCTCCCTGCTGAGGCTGTCCTGAGACTATGGCTGTAGACTGCTCTGGACACATAGGTATGAAACTCACCATCCCACAGTCGTTACAGACACACAGGAAACATGTGTCTTACTAGGAGTTTCCTGGTTCCTCTCTTCAGACTGAGACAACTTCTTTATCACAGCTCCCAAGAAGTTTCTCTTTGTCAAATGTGGCCAATTTACATGGAGATGGGACTCTGCCCTCCTATTCACACTTGGAGCCTTGCTGTTCTCTCATGAATCTCATATCTGCTGAGAAGCCTTGCCTGTCGAAGAATTTCTTCATGACGCTTGTTGAATAACTGAGTGGTGATCTCTTTCTTTCACAAAGAAGTCTCTACTCTGCCTTCCATTTATTCTGTGTTTACAGGACTCCCCTTACCCATGCCTGTGGTCTTTCATTGCAAACAATGTAGGGAAATGTTAGAACTGTTGGAACCACAATTGCCTCGTGGAGAGAAAGTGAACTAGCGTGTCACTTTGCCATCTACCATACAAACTTCCTCTGCAGAGTGGCTAAGCTCTGAAGTGCTTTCAACCAACCCCTCGTCTTCACAGCACCTCTTTCAGGAGCCTGGTCATGGGCTAAAAGAATAGGTGGTCTAGATAAAGCAAGAATGTTATATCCAGGTGAGACACGTCCCTCAGCTCCAGCATAAAAAGGTAATAATTCAGATTGTCTTGAAGCTCTGTTGCAGCCTGCTCCCTCATCTACACAGAATCTTTCTCCAGAAGAAGCAATCAAGACAAACAGAGTCCTTCTTTTTCTTTCTCGGTTGGACCTTTTGAGACAGGGTGTCACTATGTGGCCTAAGCTGGTCTCTAAGGTACAATTCTGCCTTTAATTCCTGAGTCATGGGATTGCAGATACATTCTACCACACAACATCAGTATTAAGAGCAGTGTGTAGTGAATCAGGGTAACCTCCATTTTCATAGTCTACTCTGCTCTAGGAAAATGGGATGCAGTTTGAGGCAGCAGGGAAGCAATGGAGGCATGGGGAGCAGGCCTGGAGCAAGAGCAGGGTCAAGGCATGTCTACACCCCAGAAATCTCATCCTGAGACCCGCAGTAGTAGTTCCCCTGCCTCCCTGTCCTTAGCCTGCATTTCCTATGCCCTGACCTTTGTCCACACCAGAGGAGGTCAAGTAGCCTGGGAGCCATGTTAAACTTCCTCTCTCCTTACAAGGCCATGTCCTTCCAAGACCAAGTGTTGATTGTATGAGACACAGGAAGAAGTCTTGGCACACAGAGATTCTGGGTTTCTTCCTGCTTCTCTCCCATCTTGGGGTGTGGTAATGTTGTGTCTACCCACCCAGGGATAGAAGGTATACAGGGTGTTCTTTCTATTCCTTTCTCGAGGGTGGGTGACTAACAGGTTTCACTCATCTGTCATTGGTCACTGAAAGCTTTGATTTCCAATTGCAATGTGTCTTCTGACCTGCAGCTATCTGATTGCCTATTAGTAGATCCATCAAAAGAGGAAGCAGTGGGGACCTAGGCCTTCCCTGTTATTAATAGACTACATACATCTCTATCTCTAAAAAAAAAAAAAAGAAACAAAAACAAAAACAAAAAAAGCCGGGCGTGGTGGCGCACGCCTTTAATCCCAGCACTTGGGAGGCAGAGGCAGGCAGATTTCTGAGTTCAAGGCCAGCCTGGTCTACAAAGTGAGTTCCAGGACAGCCAGGGCTATACAGAAAAACTCTGTCTCAAAAAACAAAAAAAACAAAAAACAAAAAACAAAAAAGAAACCAAAACATCTCTATCTCTATCTATCTATCTATCTATCTATCTATCTATCTATCTATCTATCTATCATCTATCTATCTCACCTGGGAGTTGAGAGAGCACACTGGACAGTGTGCAGCCACAGACTAGCCTCTACTCTGCTTTGGCCTTTGGCTTCCTTAAGAGCTCTGAGCTCAAGCTCCAGACATGTTTCTTAGGGTCAAGGATTAGGAACACAGTGTATATGAATGTTTAGCATAGATGCCTAAGCTTTATAAAACTTATGTAAGACCTGTGGACTATGGAACACTCAGCAGTGTTTTCCCACATACCATGGGCCATGGGTGTGAACTAGTAAAATAATCATGAGAAACTCATCAGAGGACCTCTCATCACTTACACAGTAGAAAATAGTAGCAGGCATCCAGTGTCATGGCTGCTGAGTGATGTTGAGGTTGTAGGGGACAGATTCAGGCAAGGGCAACATGAAAGGTCCAGGAAGCTCTCATCTAGCAGCTTTTCAGAGGCAAAGGTTTCCTTAGCCCTCACTCAGGAGCCAACTCTCTTGAGAGATAGCACCCACCAGTTTGTTTCGCACCATCCCTGATCTTTACACCTAAGTCCTGCTATCTCCATACTGAGATCCAGATTTTCACAACAGCAGAGTACCATTTGCCCAGTCAACGGAGAGTTCTTGCTGTCTCCATACCTGCTGGTCTGTGGCTTCCAGACCGTGTGTGTGTGTGTGTGTGTGTGTGTGTGTGTGGTGTTTGTATGAGTGTGTGTATGTGTATGAGTATGTGTATGTGTGTGTTGTGTATATGTGTTTAAGTGTGTGTGCATAAGTATAAGTGTGTGAGAGTGTGTATGGGTGTGTTGTATGTGTGAATGTGTATGAGTTAGTGTATGTGTGAGTGTTTGTGTGTGTGGCTTCTCATGGAGGTAAAGGCTCTCTCACATGAAGGATAATTCTACCATCTGAGACCTACAGGGCATCTCCCAGAAGAAGAATAAGAGGGACTGTGTTCTTTACTGCAAAAAAAAAAAAAGTAAGAAAGAAGGAAAGGAAGGAAGGAAAAAAGGAAGGAAGGAAGGAAGGAAGGAAGGAAGGAAGGAAGGAAGGAAGGAAGGAAGGAAGGAAGGGAGGAAGGGAGGAAGGAAGGAAGGAAGGAAGGAAGGAAGGAAGGAAGGAAGGAAGGAAGGAAGGAGAGAAAGAAGGAAAGGGTTGGATGTGATGGGTCCTAGGTCTATTCTAGAGGAAAGGCAGGGTCTATGGGTCCCCCTTTTTGCTGATGGAGTACACCTTGCACAGCCTATCTTGTACCTGCACAGTAATCACCACTAACTTATTTTCTGTGATGCACTGATGATGTGATACAGAGCAATCCAGCCCCAGCTCTCATCCCTGGGAAGACCTGGAAGCTCCCTGACAGGCCAAGTTTTCACTGATGCAAAGACTACAGAGCCTGTCAACACGGAAGAATGACTTTGAGAGAAGGTCACAGCCAGGATGCATTAGCAGGCTCATCCCTCCTCCACCCTGTGCCCCTGTGCTCCCCTCTGCATATTAGATGACACCCCTTTAAACTGTTAAGTGCTGCTGTAGTTTTATCGGCCAGTCGCCAACGGGCTCAGGGGAGCAGTGCTATCTCCTATGGCCGTGAAAATTGATATTGAACATGGGAGGAAAAATCTCACAAGCTGATAGCAATTAGCTAAAAAGGATCAGTGGCCCCATGATTCATCACACCGGGGAACCAAAGTCAGCAGGCACAGTTGCCAGGTCACTCCCTGCTCCTGCTCGCTCTGCTTCTGTTTATCAGGCATACAGGGTGTGACATCTACTTCCCTGGCAGGACAGAAGCTCCTGCCGCCTGTGGCTGTCTTTTGTTGGTGTGGTCTGTAGAATGTGCTGGAGGGGGTGGATGATGGCTGTCCACACTGACAAACATCACATTAAAAAGTGGTCACTGCTGTCCACGAGAGAGAACAAGTTATGTGTCTGTTTGGGGAAGGAAGTAATTTATGAATCTGGATTAGTAAGAACATTGCATCTGCATTAATTGGTTGAGTTAATAGTGCAAAGCTATCAGAGATATCGATTCCAGGGTCATCGTGACTGTCATCCAGAGGGGACCTTCTCTGAGCTACCAACTCGAAACCCTCTCATCATTATCCCTGCCATACCACACTGTTGGCACCACGTGCACACAGAACAACATGTGATAGTGAAGTTGTTTTCTGAAACAAAACTGTCCATGGGCTGGAGAGATTCCTGCCAGTAAGTTGCTTGTGGCTTAAATAGAAGTTGACTTACTTGTGGAGCTGACTTAAGATTCCAAGTACTCAAGAAAATAGCTGTGTATGTCAATGAGTATCCATAGGCCCTAACTCAGGGAGGCAGAGATGGGGAATGCCTGGGGCTTGTTGCCTCCCTGGCTAGCTGCATTTTGAAGCTCCCATTTATCAGGAGACCCTGTCAAAATGGTAAGATTGAAAGAGATAGAGGAGGGCATCCAAGGTTAATCGGTCCTCCACATTTGCCCTCACATATGAACACACACACACACACACACACACACACACACACAGGCATAAGTTACTGCAATTCTGCTGCCTATCTGACTACACACAGTGTAGTCAGTACCTATCACCCAGCATGGGATGACACCGTTACTCAAAAATGTGGTATGAGATATTCCTCGACCTCAATAGCCAGTGTGCACAGGGAACACCCTTTAACAGACTTAAATACTATATAGTCCTCCCTTGCTACAACTTCTATTTTTTTATTCCTTTTTAAAGTAAAAGTGTTGTTACATTTTATTTATTTATTTATCTCTGTGTATATTCTAATTTAAATGAAGGTATTTGGAGAGGCCAGAAGATGACATCAGATCTCCTGTAGCTAGAATTCAGGTCCCCCTAGTGTGGGTGCTGGGGACTAAACTCTAGAGCAGCACCTGCTCCAATGCTCCACAACCACTTCATTTAAATGTATGCATAATTTGTTCTTCTCATGGACAGCACAGACCATGCTGTATCAATCCCCAGGCATGTATTGAGAGATCCTGGAGGAGAGCTCAGATCCTGAGCATATGCCTTTGAGCAGGCTCTCAGAGGAAGTTTCCTGGCAATCTTCCTATTATTCATATGTTAAAGAAAGAAATAGTGACTGTAGTGGCTGGTTTTGTGTGCCAACTTAACACAGCTGGAGTTATCACAAAGAAAGGAGCCTCCCTTGAGGAAATGTTTCCATGAGATTCAGTGTAAAGCATTTTCTCAAGGGGGAAGGGCCTATCCCACTGTGGGTGGTGCTATCATTGTGGGTAGTGCTATGTACAAGAAAGCAGACTGAGCAAGCCAGAGGAAGCAAGCCAGTAAGCAGCATCCCTTCATGTCCTCTGCATCAGCTCCTGCCTCCAAGTTCCTGCCCTGTATGAGTTCCAGTCTTGACTTCCTTTGATGATGAACAGCAATGTGGAAGTGTAAGCTGAATAAACACTTTCCTCTCTAACTTGCTTCTTGGTTGTGATGTTTTGTGCAGGAATACAAACCCTGACAAATACAGTGAGCTTATGGTCTATTTATCTTAATTAGAATATATAAGTGAATGCACACGTATCTTTTCAAGTGTGTGTGTGTGTGTGTGTGTGTGTGCGTGCGCACGCGCACATGCACAGGTTGAAATGAAAAGCTTTTTTGGAGTATAGATAGCATCACACCTAAGAAAACTGCTCACAATATACCACTGGTGAATTCAAATACATCATCTTTCCCACATCATCACAGTAGAGTCCTGGATCTGATGACATGACAGGTAGTCAGTTTAAGGTCCTCTGCTGATGGCTGTGCTTAGAAACTCCAGGAGAGCCTATAGCAAGAAGTCTGTGGCAGCCATCTTGAGCCTTGCCTCAACCCAAAGATTCCATGTGCCAGGACAATAAGGAAACAGGGGCAGCTCGCTTCAACAAGCAAGCCTTCATCTCCCTCATCTCCAGAAAAGCCCATGACTAACTTGCACACATTGGCTCTGAAGTTTGGAGGCAGACAGTCCATGCTTTGGTAATGGCTCCATGGTGGCAGAGATCCTTCTTGGCTGAAGTTTAGGAACAAGGGGAAAAATCTGAGAGCAAGGAGGCCTGAAGGGGAGGAAGAGGAGGTATATGTCACAGATGAAGCATAGCAAGAGGAAGGAATGCTGGTGTGTGGAGGCTGAAGGAGAACGAGCAGGATGGGAAAAGCAAGACATGGAACATGCTTCCAGGCTGGCTGTGGGCACTGCTCTTGGTAAAGCTGAGAACACTGGAGGAGTCTGCAGTGTGCTTTCAGGGATGTAACTCCAGTCCCATGGCCTCTTTCTATCGGGACAGTGGGGGGACTCAGAAAGACCAACTTTGGAGGTGCTTGGTGAATTCACTAGAAGTGTCCCTCAGTTTGGGCTATGAGGGAAGAAATGTGTGAGGCACTAAACAGGGACTTCCCTCCCAGTAATTGTACAGGCAATTACTCTTGAAAAGCAAAAAGCCAAGGAGCCAGGAGGAAAGGACGAGAGAAGGTTTCCATAGATGCTTCATAGGTTGTTCAGGGAGCCCCCGAGCATCCTATTAATTATAGAATCAATTATATCCAATTTTGGCTTAGTACAGTGATGCTATTTCTTACTTACAAAGGGCTCAGATTCTCATAGGAATGAAAGAGATCTTTGGGGTGAATCCCTCTCAGTTTGTCCATTTCTGAGCATCATGCCCTGTAAATTTTGTCCTGATTGGTAGTCTAGCCACAACAGAAGCACCTTCAGAGTCTGCATCCATCTGCCTGGACCCTCCACTCACTCAGCTGTCAAGTGTTTGTGGCCCCTAGTACTGAGCATTCCAGGAGAGTTGCCAGCTGTCAATTAGGGGGGACCCAAACCGAGAGCTCTGACACCTTGTCTCTCTCCCCACTTCACCACGCCTGTTCCTATTTTGGACAGATGATGTATTTTTTTCATACCCCTTTTTTTGGATTTGTGAACCATTTCCTCCCCTACAAATGGGGTGCTTATCTCCCCAGATGTACTCCAATTAGAGTTTCATGTGGTCATCCTGTGTCTCTGCTCTGAGCTGGAGGAATTCTACCCACATCACACGGGGCCCAGCAGGATCACATTTCAGACCATCTAGGAGACCTAGGAGGGAGGCATTGGCTGCGCCCTTCCTTGTGCCTTACATGATGTTGGGCTGTTCAGCGTCTGCGCCACTTAGGACAACAAGTGCTTAGCAGGCCGCACTTCAAACTGCTGAGGGCTCACGATCCTGCGGTGAGAAAACAGATCCCTGTATCCATTACTGGGAACTTGATCTCTCTGACCTTGCCTCTGAAAGTCAAACAGGAAAGTACCAGTCTGGAAGCTCCTACATGGAAGGAAACAGCTCTGCTAGCTGTCAGCAGACAGGGAAAGGAGAGCTCTTCTCCCAGATAGATAGCATGGCTTCTGATGCTGGCCCCAGCATGACCACTTTGACCTTGATGAGGTTGCTACCCTCCCACTGTAGCCAAGAGCCGAAAATAGCAATGACGATCACAGGTTCCGCTGATGAAGCCTAGGTCCGCTGCACACACTGAGGAAGGACTCACTGAGGAATGAGAGTATAGAAGTAGGGATTCAACACCTCTTTTCCCCCCGCCGCACACTCCTGACAGCCTGTGGGCTGGCTTGTTCACTCCCCCTCTACCCTGTTACTCTCATGCCTTCTCCACCCTTGTATTTGCTTATCTTGAGCACTGGCCACTATTTTCACTGGACATAAATCCGTGTACTAGTCTCATAGCCTTAAGGTGTGGAAGGCTTCCAGCCAAGGCCTGTGCTTGAGTACTGGCTTCAACACTAGCTCAACACTGGGTGTTTTGGAGTAATTGCTGCACTAGGGTCTCCCTGTCTATAGCTTAATTGAAGGTGGTAATGTCCAAGTGTGAGTACATGCATTTATGCCCCATGATGCCTTATTCTTCTTCCAATTGCATGATATTACAGTGAGTCCCAGCCCTGGCAGTCCAGTCACCCCTCTGTTTTAACTCCAACCAGGTGGACAATGGGCTGCTGGGAATGGAGAGGACCTGGTCCTTTGGAAGGTGTACATCAGAAGACGCAGGCAATGTGGCTTTGGACTCATCTCAGGCTCAGAATATTCTGGGACTTGGAGCTGCATGCACTTTATGCCATTGTGGGGGCACTGGCTCTGCTCATGGCCCAGGAGGAACAAAGTGAATGCCTGTACTCCTCCTTTTCTTCTTCGTGAGTATTCATGCTAGAAGACTATGTGTAGCCACTGATGGAGCTACCTCCAGTCTGTCCCTGCAGAAATGGCGCCTGTTAACACACGTTTCTGCTTAGAGAGGGGCATGGGTACTCAGCACTGTCTCCTGGGCATGAACCCTACATGATGCTCAGGATGCTTTCTTAGTGCCAGATGGGACATGGCAAGGATTCTGTCTTGTTTTTCCTAAGCAGTAAAGAGGGCTGGCCACCGAGGTGGTCTGACTCTTCACTCACTCCCTTGGTCATTTGTCTTAGTACCTTCTTGGCTTATATTACTGAGTTGCTATAGTTATGTTCCAGTCACCCAGGGCTACAGTGTGGTGACATGGACCAAGAGAAGGCTTCTTCTGGTTTTGGAGGTCAGGGCTTCCCAGGTAACATGTCCACAGGTCACTCTTTCTCCACAGCTTCCTGGGATGGATTGTTTGTCCCTGCCTGGCTGGCTCCAATAATCTCAGGTGGTCCTGTGCATATGGCTATGTGCCTTTGTGTCTGTTACATTCTCTTATAGCCTTCTGTCCTATGTGTCTCCTTCTATGTCTTTATGGAGTTGGATTTAGATATCATGTACACAAGCCCAACATAACTTCACTCTATATTTTAACTTAGGTATACCTTCAGAGATGACTTTTCTAAGCAAGCCATAGGCACTAGCTTTGTTTGTTCAGAGCTGGAAAGACACATTTTTTGATGATATCACTCAATTCAACTTTAAAGCCATTTAAGAAATGGGGTAAAATTGAGCAAACTTCTCTGCAGGGAGTTAAGGGGGCACAGGCAATTTGTTCCCACTTGACTTTATAAAGTGCATTATCAGGAGCCAGAAGGGAGAAAGAAGGCAGGTGAATCCTTCACAAAGGCTTTGTGATTTATTTAATTCCTGCGCAAAGCCCATTGTGCAGTCTACCAAGTCTTGTCTTTATTTTGTGAGTTTAACACAGGGTTCACATAAATCACGGAGAGTGCTCATCCTATGTGCTGATCTTGCAGTGCCAGTAAGCCTTGCAGTAAGAGAACTGTGATGGTTTGGGACCTACATTTATTTCACACCTTTTTATAAATTTTTTTTCTCTTTATTAGATATTTTCTTCATTTGCATTTCACATGTTATCCAGAAATTTTCCCTTACCCTCCCGCGTCCCCGCCCTGCTCCCCTACCCACACCCTCCCACGTAATGGCCCTGGCATTCCCCTGTTCTGGGGCATATAGAGTCTGTATGACCAAGGGGCCTCTCCTCCCAATGATGGCCAACTAGGCCATCTTCTTCCATATATGCAGCTAGAGGCATGAGCGCAGGGGGAACTAGTTAGTTCATGTTATTCTTCCACCTAGAGGGTTGAAGACCCCTTCCGCTCCTTGGGTNTGAGTAGTACTCCATTGTGTAAATGTACCAAATTTTTTGTATCCATTCCTCTGTTGAGGGACATCTGGGTTCTTTCCAGCTTCTGGCTATTATGAATAAGGCTGCTATGAACATAGTGGAACATGTGTCCTTATAATCAGATGGAAACTCTTCTGGATATATGCCAAGTAGAGGTATTGCTGGATCTTCCGGTAGTACTTTGTCCAATTTTCTGAGGTACTGCCAGACTGATTTCCAGAGTGGTTGAACAAGCTTGCAGTCCCACCAACAGTGGAGGAGTGTTCCCCTTTCTCCACAACCATGCCAGCATCTGCTGTCACCTGCTTTTTTGATCATAGCCATTCTTACTGAATGCAGGGAAGTCTTGGGACCTTGTACAAACACTTAGGGGTCCATACACAGGGAACTCTGTTTTCCTGATATCATTTTTTACCAGGAGGTAGACTATTTCACTTGCAAGCCTTCCTCTTGGCTTCATCTGAGCACCTATAAAGGCAGAGCTCTCTCTGTGAATGAACAGCCCATACCTTCCGATTTTCATACCACAGAACCAATGTGAACATCTGACTTGTGTCTGTTTAATATATCAGACTTGTGTTAATTACATCAGACTTGTGTCTGATGTAATACTTCGCAGATTTGCTGAATGTCGGCTTGTGAAGAGTCAGTGATATGGAGGGAAGTTCGCGTCAATGTTAGAATCAAGCTGCAGGATGCAGTGACTGTCTGGTCCAGGAAGCATTTGTGACTGCTGTGGCATGGGGAGAGTCAGAGTGTGGACAAATATCCCATCTGGGATGCTACAGACTGGACTGTGCCCCAAATGCAAATGCTGAAATCTAGTCTAGGGGCCCTAAGCATGTGATGTCACGTGGATGTTGCATCCTTGAAATGCACTTATTCAGATGGTGATGCCCTATTAGGGAAGACCTCCTCATCCTATATATCTAATATCTTCATAAAAAAGAGCAGCAAAGAAAAGAAGAGACAGACAGAGGGACAGTGTGCTGGAGACAGGGAGAATCAGAGTGGAAGCATGCTAGCCATTGACAGCCACCCCAGCACCTTGTGTGTGGGTGGCGATGAGCACAGATTATTTGCAAAACGTTAGAAGGAGCGCTAGAAGGAGCTGACGACACTTTGAGCTTGACCTTGGGCTTTAGCCTCCAATGTTTGGAGAGAGTAAGTTTTGTCAACACAGAACTTTCCCGTCTGAGGTTCACCCACTTTGATTTGCTAAGTGCCCCAGGATCCCCCATGGACAGTGATGTGACACTGGGCATACTTGAAAATTGGTAGACAAATGTACTGCACAGCTATGAGAGAGAGAGAGAGAGAGAGAGAGAGAGAGAGAGAGAGAGAGAGAGAGAGAGAGAATGGAGTTAAACAGCTTCCAAAGTGAAGAGGATGCTATTCACATCAGGAGACTGTGAGGGACACTTATAACTCAATAGTCTCTGATACTAATATTGCCATGATACAGGAGTTTTAAAAAAGTAGTATACACACTCTTGGGGATGTGTGTACACTACAGACCAACATATCTTATTAACCTAGACACAAATCCTCTAAACAATATGCTATCAAATAGAAGCCAGCAACATGTTCAATAATCACAATAACCCATGATAAGTGGGCCCATTCTAGAAATATCAGGCTGCTTCCCTATTCTGAAGTAGGTCACCATAATGCACCATGAAACAGACTAAAGAAAATGTATTATATTGATTAATGTGGTAAAATAATAGGCAGAACTGGGAAGATGTCTCAGTGGGTAAAGCACTTGATAGAAAAGCATGAGGGCTGACTTTCTATCGCTACTACCTATGTCAAGGTGGGCATGGTGGGAAGCACCAGAATTTTCAGAATTTTGAAGGCAAGATGGGAGGTACTGACAGGAGAAACAGGAAAATGCCCAGAAGCGCATAGTGCAGCCATCCTGGTAAGTACGGGGAGAATAAGAGACCCTGTCTCTAACAAAGTAGGAGGTGAGAACATGAAGTTATCTTTTGACCTCCACCTGCAGAGCAGGATATACATGAATTACACTCAGATGCATGGATGCACACACATGCACAGACATACAGTCTTTCACACAGAAAGATGGAAAAGAAAAATATTTACCAACATTGAATGGCCATCAAAAAATTAGACATAGATCCATATTGTTAACACATGGCCCTATTGAGAGAAATGTAACATTTTGAACCAGCAAAGATGTAGAGCTGGAAAAGGTGGTTTATCGTCCAACTCTAGGGATATTGGCATAGGGAAGAACATGCAGAAGTAGCTGCAAGTGGAAGCAGAGATGACTGTGCCTAAGCGTTGACTCTGGTAGATGCTTGGAACTCACTGTGATATTATGGGAATGACTACACTTCAGAACAGAGGAGACCACTGAGCTCAAGTGAGGGGTAACTGGGCATGTAATACAGGGGACAAGGCCAAGTTGGTATCACCAACATAGGGTAACTTTGCATGTCCTATCCATCTCTAATGGAAATAAAGAAAAGAGAGGGGAAGGGAAGGCGAGGGGAGGGAGGAAGAGAAGAGAAGAGAAGAGAAGAGAAGAGAAGAGAAGAGAAGAGAAGAGAAGAGAAGAGAAGAGAAGAGAAGAGAGGAGGAGAGAGGAGGAGAGAGGAGGAGAGAGGAAGAGAGGAGAGGAAAGGAAAGGAGGGGGAAGAGGAAAGGAGAGGAAAAGAGGGGAGAGAAGAGGAGAGGAAAGGAGGGGAGGGGAAGGGAAGGGAGAGGAGATGGAAGGAGAGGGGAGAATAGGAAGGATTGGGAGGATACAGGAAAGGGGAAGCAGGAGAAAGAGAGAATGAGGAAAGGGGAGGGGAAATGAGTAAAAGGAAAAGTATGAGTTAAAATCAACACATAAACAAACAACAACCTGAAGAATTTAAACCATATGTATCCAGAGATATAAGCAAGAATTTCTAGCAGAATATGCATGTGTGTTTGTATGTGTGCATGTGAGTGTGTGTGTATGTGTGTGAGAGAAAGACTTTGTAATACATGTTACACTATGATACATGAGGCCATTCATCAGCACACAGTGATACACAGGTTAAGTATTTAGGAGACGGTTTTCACATACCAAACACAGGAGAGAGCGAGCCTGGGGAACAGGAAGGAAGACGGAACAGCTCCAACACACTCTTTCAGGAATTTTATTTCTTTCAAAGCCCCGAAGCAAACGCAAGAAAATATGATTTGGAAGTGAGTAGCTGACACCCTGTATCATCTCTATGTCTCTGTACATTTCTTTCAAGTTAAAATATTTTATTGTTGACATGAGTGCTAGCATATAATAAGGTACTATCCCAGCAGTGACCAGTCATTCTCCTGACATGACTGAGGGCAGCAGCTGGTGCCTGTACCAAGTAGGGAGTGGAGAGGTATTCAGCCAGACCTCTAGTGCTACTGTATGTCACTTAGTGGTTTTTGACTGAATGAGACAAAGCAAGTGCATCAGTGAGGAAGGACTGGCTTGTCCCCACAGCTTTTGGGAAAGGCAGTGATGGACATACCACTTTCATCCTCCTGGGTGATTGTGATGTCCATTATGAGTGTGGGGAGGAGTGCTATGGAGGCCCTGCAGGTCACTGAGGAGCCAGAAACCCTTTCCCTGCAAACAGATAACACAAACTTGAGCTGGGCACTTGTTCTCATCCCATTGCCTCTCGTGCACAGGAGTGGGTGAAGATGGCCCAGGCTGAAGCTCAGAGACCACAAAGCAACATGGTGGGGTAGGGTGTAAGGCCCTGCCTGTGTTCTGTGACACCACGACCTGGGGTTAACATCCTCCTAGGGAGCACATCGTGGTCAGACATCTTCTAGCGAAGAGCACTGTGTTGTGGGATCATGAGCTATTGGTTATAGAAGGATCCAGAAAGTTTGAGCCCTTCTTGTCTTAAACCAGAGAGAGCTGTGCAATGATTGCACCATGGAGACACACCAGCCAAAAGCAAAATGAGTATGGATTCTCCATAACCTGCTTGCAGCTGGATTTACTGTGCCACAACCCTGGTCATCAACATCACACCCAATATGGCACACTTAACATAGAACAGATAGTGTATAGCACAGGCTTACTTATAGCATAGCCAGAGTTCAACCCACCATGTAGCTCATAATGGATACAGCACACACAGGGTACAACACATGTATAGTGTGACTCACAGAGAGGGCAGCATAATGTAGCTCATTGGAGGTGCAGTGCAAGGAACAGCCATGAATGTGCAGCTCACACAGCCACACAGCACCTCACATACAGGCCACATACATGTAACTCATAGGCTGATTCAATTAGTTGGTCAGATTCCATTCTGGCTGCTGTTGGTCTGTGAGGTTGGAGGGTCCTATGTATACCCGGAGGCCCTTTATGAATAACAGAGCTCTTGCATTTGTTGAAATAAATACACACAAATCCTGTTAAATTAAAGCAAACATCTCTACCTCCCATGGTTTGCTTTGCCACTTGCTGCTGGGCTGAGCTTGACAAATATGCAAATATGAATCTATTTGTAGCCACATGGTAAACTTCACAGGGTTGAGATCATCTGATCAAAAGGTGTGCAGAGGATTCTGGGCAGAAGATCAAGGACTCGGCCTGACAGTAGGATGTTTCTGGTTTTAGCAGTTCTGAGGGAGATGTAAATAAGCAAACATAGGGAGAGAGCGGATGCTTTATGCCTGGGCACCCGAGTTTGCCAGTGGGACTCTAAGCAGACAAGAAGCAAGGACCCTTTTCTAGAACCCTGGCAGAGGAGCCTCAGCTAGGACTCCATGGACAGGCAGCAGAACAGAGTACTCAGATACACTCCTGAGCCTGAGCTGGGCTCAGCAAGCCTGAGAATCAAGAGAGGAGGCATTATACAGACTCCCAGGATGTGGACCTGGCTCCAGCTTATAAGAGAGGAGAAAATGGGGACATGATTGTGACAGCTTATAGTGAGCTCACAGTAGCACTCAAACTGCAATGGACAAAGGAGTGCATCCTGTATCTACAATTGTGGTGTGCATCATAATCAGGGTGGAACCCCAAGAGCAGACCCTTAGGCCCTGGGAGAAGTTTGGGAACACGGAACCAACTAGAGCTGGGTGAAGATCTCATGAAGAGAGGGAAGGAGTCCAAGAAAGGCATCTTAGGGAGTGGGCCACAGTGACAAGAAGAGCCTGAAGGCCCAAGGGAACAGGCTCAGAGGTGCCCTGCTCACCATTAAAGGAAGCCTCATGTTTACCCATCATCCCTTGCGCATCTTTGAATAGAAGCTGTACACATGAAGACTAACTGAGCGTGTTCCTGAGCGACAAAGAACTCTAGGTGACTAGTGACCTGCAGAACAAAGCCCTCAATTTTCATAAACTAGGAGGGCTGGGAAGACAGAGACAGGACACCAACAGCATTGACTTCAATGGCACAGAGTCAATGAGGACCCTATTAGGAGAGAGTTTCATGTTGCCTTCTGTGATGTCCTCTGCAGCTTGATGCTAGAGAAACATGCACTACGACATCTCTAACACTCCCACAGCCTAGGGAAGATCTGATCAAGATTTTAGGATGGACTGAGGGAACTGAATCTACCTGGGCAGCCTCTGAATCACTTAGAACCATGGGGGCAAATCTCTGTCTGGCTAGTGAACCACCAGTTCCTTTATTCTTGCAGCTGATGATGTCACCCTATGGGAAGGACCCGGCACAAGTCTGAGGAAAGAAGGGACTCATAAGGACATAAATGTAAGAATGGCAGCTGCAGCCTAGTGACATGGAGTAATCGAAGTGCATCATAACATCATATATGGGACACACCTTGGTCCACCTTTTGAAGTCTGACAAGAATTTATGGGGTAGAGCTCCAATTAGTCCCATGGGATAGTGTTAAGGATTGTTGTTGCTCCTGTAAGCATGACCCCTTCGCATGGTGTCAGGGTGTGAAAGCCCCCATAGTTAAGCATGTGTCATATGTCAAAAGGAGCTAAAGTTGACAGTACTTTTCCGCGTGTGACTGAAAAGTCTGACATCTGATTTTCTCACCTGGCAGGGTATTAGGCTCAGCAATCTTGATTGCCTCCTGTTTATAGCTAAACAGGCTATGCTCTGCCTTAGGAGAGGTAAAAAATATAGACAACTTCAAAAACACATTTCCAGGATAACAGGAGGGCTCAATTATGTCTGCTCTGGTGGCTCCTATACTCGCTGTCCATTTTTTTCTACCGCAGAGCTGATGTGTATCTATAAATATCGTCCTGAATGAGGGACACCTGTGAGCACTTCTGGCAACTTTTGTGAAGGGACAAATTGTTATCCCATGTTGTCTGAGAAATCAACGATATTCTACCAGTCCATCAGCCTCTTCCTTGTTTCTGCTCTTCAGACTGGACAGTTTCTTATGCCTGTCTCCTCTGTAATGTGGAGCTAAGCAACACCTCTTTCTCCTTCCAGACACAGTTAGAACTGTAGTGCTTTCTTGCCTGGCACTCCTTGCCTCTTCATCAGGCCACATTTTCTTCAAGTGCATTCATAATCTATGCTGTAAAGGCAACATCTGGTCCATCTCTTCCCAAGGTCTGCTCTGCCAACTCATTCATTTTTCTCAACTATGAGTTATTTTTCTTCTTTCCATGACAAGTAATGTTTGATTGGTGATGTAATGTAAAAGTATGTATTCTGTAGACCAGGCTGGCCTCGAACTCAGAAATCCACCTGCCTCTGCCTCCCAAGTGCTGGGATTAAAGGCTTGTGCCACCACGCCCGGCAAGTTAGTGCTGTCATCCCTGGGTGAAGGGATGGTTTAATATATGGAAATCCATCAAGGTAATACACTATATAAACAAACTCAAAGATAAAAACCACATGATCATCTCCTTAGATGCTGAGAAAGCATTTGACAAAATCCAACACCCATTCATGATAAAGGTCTTGGAAAGATCAGGAATTCAAGGCCCTTACCTAAACATGGTAAAAGCAATCTACAGCAAACCAGTGGCCAACATCAAACTAAATGGAGAGAAACNCCACCAAACATAGACACTATAGCATATGCCAGCAAGATAGTGCTGAAAGGGCCCAGATATAGCTGTCTTGTGGGAGACTATACCAATGCCTGGCAAACATGGAGGTGGAAGCTCACAGTCAGCTATTAGATGGAACACAGGGTTCCCAAGGAAGGAGCTAGAGAAAGTACCCAAGGAGCTGAAGGGGTCTTCAACCCTATAGGTGGAAGAATAACCATGAACTAACTAGTACCACCTGAGCTCATGTCTCTAGCTGCATATATAGAAGAGGATGGCCTAGTTGGCCATCATTGGGAAGAGAGGCCCCTTGGTCATGCAGACTTTATATGCCCCAATTCAGGGGAATGCCAGGGCCAAGAAGTGGGAGCAGGTGGGTAGGGGAGCAGGGCCGGGTGGGGGGAGGGTGTAGGGAACTTTCTGGATAACACTTGAAATGTAAATGAAGAAAATATCTAATAAAAGTTGGGAAAAAAAGTATGTATTCTGTTTTCTTTCTCTGGAATGCTGAATGGTAAAGATTATCCACAGAAGGGGATATTTAAGGCTGGGGATATTTCAGGTATGGTTTTGTTCTACTTGGAGTGCAACAGTGGGAAGGTCACCACATGCATTTTCTAGAGCCCTCTACACCTTGGCATTGTTTTTGTGTCTCACTTGAACAGTGGTGTGTAATGAGCCCTGCAGGAATACCAATGTCTCTCACACTGCCCAATCTCTATTTTTGCCTCACTCTATAACATACATGCTGGGAAAAAAAAAATTCACACTGCATGTATTCAACCCTATCTGTGGCTAAGGCTAAAGATATCTGGGTTGTGGTCCTTGTTTCCTGGTATTCAGTGCCTACAACTGCCCACCTGTAGTTTCCTGGCAGGAGAATTCATCCTATATTGTGGGTTTGCTGTTACTTCAATTTATGACTTACTGTAGAGGTATAAATAATTTAGTTTACTTGTGCAGTAACAGCCTGTGCCCACCCAGTCTACCTGAGCTCCCCATCTCCTTCTCTCTTTATGCTCATCTAGTTTCTACAGAGCCTCCTATGGGCTCACCATTTACAAAATGGTGGCTGAACTAGTGACTGGCAGGTCAGATAGTATACATTTCCACCAACCAGAGGTTGTTCAGCAGTATGGACCACAGGGATGCTTGAACACTGCAGTCAAGGAATGGCATGCACTGGTGTTACTTCCAGTTCAGCTGGAGTTTTACTTACAGTTTTACTTACAGTGACCGGTGACTATATTTAAGCCCTATTGTGGTGGCTGAATGTCTGCCCACCTACATAAAGACTGCTGACATTTGCCATGAGTTTAGATTCTGATAGACAGATGTTCATTCACCAGGTCCTCCAAGTCCCTCAGCCATACATGCAGTGTTTGCTTGGAAAATGTGGTCTACATGCAGCTGTGCCTTTGCTCTATGGGGATTATACATCACATCTTCATGCTGCAGAGAAATCAATAGCTAAAATTCCTTAGCTCAGCCTTTCATGGGGTTGTTAAGCTCTCTGGCTCCAGAATGCTGATGCCAGTAACAAGGCTGGAGGTTTCAACAGCAGCAGCAGCAGCAGCAGTGTGTGTGCGCGTGAGTGCATGAGTGTGTGTGTGTGTGTGTGTGTGTGTGAGAGAGAGAGAGAGAGAGAGAGAGAGAGAGAGAGAGAGAATGCAAGTGAGGCATCTAATGTTTTGCTCAATCACTCCAGCTTCTTTTTTTTTTTTTTTTTTTTTTTTTTTTGAGACAGGATCTCTCACTGAACCTGGACCTCACTGTCTGCTAGACTAGTTTATCCAGTGAGTCCAGGAATTTGTGTGTGTGTGTGTATGTGTGTGTGTGTGTGTGTGTGTGTGTCTCCCTTTACATAGCTGAGATTATAGGCACTTGAATAACAATCTTGCTTCAGGAAGAGCCTGCCTCCTGGGTTCTGAAACTGGGGTCATTCCATTTCTACAACTTGTCATACAGTGTCCACATCTGCATCATTAAAGAAGAATATGAGCCCTGAGAAGCCCATTTGTCTTCCTCAGGGTCACATGTGGCCAAATTCCTGAACATGTATAAACGTATTTGCAAGTCCAACATGGAAAAAACTGTTAAGACGTCAGAGGAGAAGTCAGCTATGATACTTGGTGACCTCTTCCTGCACCTGAAGCTTCCTTCATGTTTTTCTTTTTGATACTGTTCCTCTGAACCTTCATCTCTACCCATCGTCCATGATATGTATGACACCTGCCCATCTCTCCCAGCTGTTCTTGCTCCCCCTCAAAGCCTATGGCTCTTATCTCCCAAACTTTCTCACATTGGAGGAACATCTTCCAACACCAAACTAACATACCCTGTTTTGTTTTTTTCTCTTAAACTCTGTGTTTCTTTTTCAGTAAGCTGAAACCATCATCCAGAATATTAGAATACTAGCCTTTAGCAAAAGCTTACGTCAGGACCAACTATATTCTAGTAGTTCTGAAAACCAGTATTTTGTAATAAGCTTGAGATGTCAGAGAAGCTTCTAATCTTTGGTCCATGGGCTAAAGGTACTGATATATCACACCATGACATTGTGAAATGGAATTGTCTCCTACAAAATTCACATTGCAGTCTAATTAGCAAAATTATCCCACAGTGTTTTTACTAAGTTCATAGCACTGTGTTCGGCCTCAATCATAGCTATCTCTGACTGCATGTAGGCATGACTGGACACACTTGGGATTCTCCCATTAAAAGTCAGACACAGAAACCTTCTCCCATGCCATGGGGCTGCTGTAATATTCAAATATCCTGCCCAGTCTCAAAAAACCCACCCAAAGTGTGTGTGTGTGTTTTTTTTCCCTGCATTTTCTTCATTCTATGCCTAAGCATAGAACTATTATGGAAAGTTCCTTTTATCCTTGACGAAAGCAGTTGCCTGTGATACTTGCTCACACTGGTAGAGTCATTTTCAACCTTGACTTCAATCTCTCTGCACCCAGAATGCAAACACTGGTGGTTTTTTTTTCCATCCCCAGGGAAGATTCCATTCCTATAAGAATGATGATAATCTTTCTTGCTTGCTCTAAGCCTCCCATCTCTCCACATGGTAAGGCATTTGAACCTGCACTCACCCACACACTCTCCTGGAGACAGCATCCCAGGGCTCTTGACATGCAAGCTCCACTGCCATAATTAAGCCTTCAGCAAATTGTGCTTGAGACAGATAGCATGGGTAAATGCTTGACAAATTTCCACTCGTCTTCCAATAAGGCCCTGTCCCCATCTTCCAATAAGGCTGATGAAACCTGATAAAAAACGCTTTAGTGGAATCAAAAAGGCCCCCAGGCTAAGTGGAGCCCTAGCTTCTGAAATTCCACATTCAGCATCATCTATATTGGAAATATTAAAAAAATTCATATATAGTGAAAAGATAGATACTTATGTCACTATTTTTAAAAAGTTATTCTGATCGAGCTGTCCCTGGCTCCTCCACAAGGACACACTTTCTGGATATATGAAGATGGCTTTATTGACCTACTGTCATGCAAACGCATGCCCTGGACAGAGATGGATCTCCCCTGGACTGTCTGTAGCCCTGTACCTCTGCTGCCTTGCAAATGGGAGAGGATAAAACAGCAGAGTGCTCTAGGGTAGGGATGCCTGTCACAGGTGATGATAGGGCAGGCGTCGGGTAGCCCTACTTCCAATTCAGTGGTGCAATGTTAACCCTGTGCTCCTTCCACAGTGGAGCACGTGTCTCATAGCTGTTCAACTGTTCTGCATTCTTCCTTGTGTGGGCTGAGGATCAGCAGGGCCTCTGGCTGCTCTGTGATGACACCCTTACAGATAGAGAACTGTTTTCCACCTCAGTATTCATCCATGAGAAAGGAGAACATCCTTGTTGAGGGAGCCCATAATGTTGCTGTCCTGTGGGTGATGGCTACAATCCTTCTCCACCCCATATAGTTGTCCAGTGTGTGTATGCATGGTTGTAGGGAAGCCGTATATTTACAGTGGCCTGATGGGTATACCTATGTGGTGGTGATAGGACACTGATGTGTGCCTTCCTTCACACAGCATTCTGAAATGAACAATGAATTTGAAAATGAATCTTAAGTAGACACTTCTACACCGAGGATCCCTAAACCTATGCTCTGGTGAGTTGATGGTAGAGTCAACACATGGAGGATTTTGCCTCTGAACAAGCCCTTCCTCAACCTTTCATGGAATTCTGCTCCTCCACAGACTATGACTCCCCTCCTTTGTGCACTGAGGAACAGGTGCTATTAACACCACCGTCTCCTGAGCCCATTTCCACCCAGCCTCTCAGGCAGCACTTGCTCTGTTGCCAGCTGCAGTGGGCTCCTGGGATCCCCTCCACACACAAGCCACATGTTATTATTTCTCTTTGTTACTTTTGTTATCCCTAGTCTGCCTGGCCTGTGGGTACAGATGGCAGGCCACCATTCACCCTTTTCAACACTTATTCCCAAATGCCACCTGTCACCCTTGTCTTGGTGACCTGTGTCTGTGCTCTCTCTCTCTCTCTCTCTCTCTCTCTCTCTCTCTCTCTCTCTCTCTCGATCTGTCCTCTGAGCGCTGCTGCCTCTGCCCTCGCTGTTCAGATGCCTCCAACCTTCAGCACTACCTGCCATCCTCTTCCCAGGGAGTATCTCTGCCTACTTGTTTCTCTATATAATTATACTCCATTCTACAGCTTGCCACCCAGTAGTTTATAAGCCCAACAAGAAGAGGTGACATGTCTGAACATATTCTGAACATGTACAATTCTGGTGCCATTAATCAAGGCCATGGCCTATTGGATGACTTGAATGGTTTGTCTCAAGATGAAGATGTGAGTACAGATTGGATCAGAGAAAAGGATCGGGGCTTGTCAGGGTATAATTTTAGAACTAGGATCTTAGCGCATTGCATTCTCCAGTCTATGGGTACACAGGCATCTAGCAGTTACCATGAGAAAGCTAAGCTCTAATAATACCATGACACTTTCTTAATAATCCCTCCTACAGGACCCCAGTGGCAAAGTAGACTTCTTCCAGTAGCTGATTGTTGAGTGTTGAGCTTCACACATTTATAGCATTTTTTTTATATTGATGGTGGGGGACACACTTACATTTCCCCCTGATGGGGTTACATCCACCACTTCTAGGGAGCTTACCTTCTGCATCTAGGAACCTGCTGGTCAAGGTACTAGTTCAGGATTCTAAATCTGGCTGGACACTAGGCAGGCCTGGTCCCTCCTATCTGAGACATCTAACCTTTGATGTCTGTTCTTCCATAGAACCTTGATACGGATCTGTGTGTAGACATTAGCTCTCTAATAAAGAGGTTACCTGTGTTGAGGCCTGTGGACCAGGATCCTACTAAAGCTTAGTCTCTAGGCCTGTGGGAGTGACTTAGCTGTGTGTATATGCATTATTCTACTAAATGAAGAACTCTGGATTTTTAAAGCTGTGTGGAGCCTCAGGCTCTCTTTTATATTTCCACTCCTCATTGTAGAGAATTAGTGCATCTACTCAGTAACAGCTGTGCCCGGTTCACTGAGCATTGACTTCACTAGTACAAACTTGGGACCTGGGAGATGGCTTAGTAAGGTTCTTGCCACACAAGTGTAAAAACCCAATTCAAATCCCAATAACACATGTAAAAGCCAAACTTAGAAACATTAGCCTATAATTCCAGTGTTCCTGATGAATGGTGGGTGGTTGAGACATCAGAACCCCTGAAGCTTACAGGACAGGACAGCTAGCCTGGAATACATAACAGTGAAACAAAAAAGGAGGTCCTCCTTCAAACAGCACATCACATGGGAACCAACAGCCAAGGTTCTGATTTCCACATCTGTATCATAGCTCATGTGCACCTTCATTCACACACAAACACACACACACTCAGCTGCATAAGTAAAATAATTAGATAGAGAAAGAGAGAACAATAGATAGATAGATAGATAGATAGATAGATAGATAGATATAGTAGACAGAAGATAGATAGGTGATAGATATATGATAGATAGATAGATAGATAGATAGATAGATAGATAGATAGATGATAGATAGATAGAAAGATAGACAGGCAGACACATGGAGAAAGAGACAGACAGATAAGTGGTACAACTTTTGATATGTGCTTAAGTAAAAAGAAGTTGTGTCTCTACTTCTCCCCAATGATTAGATTGTATTGCTCAAAAAGCCCAGGAAAGGTTGAACACTAGCTTACTCCCAGAAAAGTGGTACATGGTGTGTTAACATTACTCTTGTATACTTCTCTTATTTGGTTGCATCGGGGAATTCAGGATGCATTGAACCTAATTTTTATTTAAATATAAATATTGCACTGAAGGTCCAAGTGTGTGCCCTGCAGCCTGCCCAACTAGAGGACATGCTGGGCATTCACTCCAAGTTTCCAAGGTCATTTGGGGGTCACATAACCTCATGAAGAAGTGATGTCAAACCACTCTGGGAAACCCTGGAGATGCGCAACAGCACGTGGGCTTCAGAGGAGACAATAGGAGACTTAACTATGACCCTAAGAAGTCCTTCCAGAAATGACTTCAAAGATCTCTTTGCTTGTGTGGTTTCAATAGGACACCTGGGGCTTCATCATGGATTCTGGGCTGAATGGAAGAGAGATGAAGAAATGAATTAAGGAATTTAAACTCCTGCCTACCACAGTGCCCAGAGCTGCTCTGGAATTCTAAGAATACACTTAGTCCCTGCAAGTTGAAGCATGAGGCACTCTGGATTCACAGACATGTAAAGAGATTTCTAGATTACCAAAAAACCAAAAGACTTTGATGATAGCCTAGAGCTTAAAGCTCACCCAAAAGTCACTAACCTCAGATCAAAAGACATGCTTCAGAGAGACAGAAAAACAGAAGAGAGGGGAGGAGAAAGGGGGATTGGAGAGAGACACAGAGAGAGAGAGTGAGGGGAAATAGAAGAAAGAGAGGGAAAATAAATATGCAGATGTGGATGGAGCTGGAGAGAGAAAGAGCAGAACCCTAAACTTGGATCCCCCTTTACAAGGGCTTCACAAAACAGGCTCAAAGTGAACCCCAAAGTGAACCCCAGTAGAGCTCTCTCTTTAAGTTGAGTCTCCATGATCCTAGTCTCAGAACACTTGAGAATATCCACAAGTAAAAGCTGACGTCCAACTCACACAAATATGGAAAAGTTGAATTTTCAACACACAAAACACTGGGTGGCAGGTCTCAAGTGAGAAGGGAGTAGTATCATAAACAATGGAGTTCACTATGGGGTTCAATTCCTTGGGCTGGATGTAACTCACATCTGGACCCTGAAAGGAGACAATCTCTACCTTCTCCCAGTGCTTAGGAACTTCCTTTTAGAGATATGTGGCTGAGTACTGTTCCTTCTGGTCCCCATGGTCTTTTGAGACAGCTGTTTAGGAAATGGCCCTTTGCAGTACTAAATTGAGGATTAAGACACAACTGTGACATATTTCAATCTTATTTATCCTTTCTTGACAAGGTGACAGGGTGACAGTGAGGCTTAGACCTCAACATATGTGTCTGGTAAGAAACATCTTAGAGATCCAGAGAAGAGTTCAGAGAAAAATACCTGAATGGCTTTGGAAGACAGAAACAGAGTGATGTTATTATAGACCAGACAACACAGGGTTCTAGAGGACACTAGCCAGGACCATTGTTGTCTGGAACCTGTGGAGGAAATAAGGCTATTCCTGCCTCCTGGACTAAAGGTAATAAACATGTCAATATCATTTGTGCTGTCCGGTAGGTATTCAATGGTTTGTTATGAAAAGCATATGAAACCCACCTAGCAGGTTTCCTCCAAGCAAATACATCCCAGACTAACAACTCTAAGCATTGACTCCTGTATTAGTTATGTTTCTCACCACTGTGGTGAAAACACCCCGAGAGAAGCACCTCACAGGAAGAGGGGCGTGCTGACTCACAGTCTGAAGAGGTACAGTTCATCTTGGCGGAGGGTGGCATGGCAGAGCTCACGGTGGTGCGGTCATAGTGCTTCAACTCCGCACATCACAGCTGGCCAGGAATCAAAGAAAGGGGAATGCATGCTCTCACTCTCAGCGGGTCTCCTCCTGCTTTTTTCAGTCTGGGACTCCAGCCATGGCATGCTGACAACCCATATTTAGGATCAGTCTTCTCTATTCAGTTAAATCTGTCTGGAAATATATCCAAGGTGAGAGCCTCAGGAATGCCATCAGGCTGACAATGGAAATAAAGCATCATTGATCTTAGAACGGCTAACGCTGTGCCTATGTTGTCTATTTTATCTGACTGAAGGGGCAGTGACTGGAAGGAGACTGGCCATTACTATCAGAGAACTCAAGTTTGGATCCTATAAGAGAAACGCTGCTTTTGGATCAGCCAGTGAGCATCCCCTTTATCTGTTAAAGAAGATTATGCATTCCAATGACTTGCACCGTATTGTCAGGATTACTGTCCCCAACTCACCAGACAGGAGTTCACTGGTATGTGGACCCCACACAATGACTCATGACCAGCAAAAAACACCTGCCCTAGTCTCTGAGCCCCCTTTTCTTGGTTTTCTCTCTTCTTTGGCTAATGATTGCTTGACATCCTTTGCAAGGGACACAACGTGTCCAGGAGACCGCTCACAGTCCAATCCTGATGACAGCCTCTGTGCAGATGACATAGACTGAGTGCAGCCTCTCGGAACAGATGTAAAGAGGCCTCTTTGAGCAAGACACGTGTGACAGACCATCTTTCTGGTAACTTCTGAGAACCTGATAATTAAACTACTATTGACTATCACAGACAGACAATCAGAAGGACGAGTCCCTGCCTCTATTCCTTCACAGACAATCAGCAAGAACACATCCCTATCTCTATTCCACAGTCATTTATGGCATAGCTAATCAAATCTTTAGCATTGTTCTCTGGATCTGGAAAAGCAGTCTTCATTTTTCAATACAAACATTTATTTATGTTTTGAATTTAATGTGAGTTTGTCACGCTCTCAAGGAAAAGTGTCCATATACATACAACCGTTTGGTGGAAATGCTGGAGCCATGCAGCTCTCTTGAAGTTGACCAGTGACTATCATTTGTGACTCAGGGCCCTCCACAGTCAAGGGCCCTCCGTGTTTAAATGTAGGTTTGGGGTTCATTCGTTGAGCTGTAGGAGATGCTGTGGGGTTGTTAAATGTGTACTTAGAGTATGTCAGCTTTCTGCTCATGTCTAACCAAGAAAAGTCCATAACAGAGCTAGAAAAAGGTAAAACAGACAGTCCTTCATCCTGTTTTCACAATGAAGGGTCCTGACTATTTACAAGAGCAAGTCATGTGCCCCAGGGAAGAGGAAAATTCAGGAGCTGTGTGTAGAAAAGTTAGGTAGGAAAGCACTGTCCAGAGACAATAGTCACAGGTAGGCAACTGGTCAGCCTTCAGTTACTATAACAAGTGCTAATAACCTTAAAGGGGGAGGGGGAGGGTTTATTTTGACCCATCATCTTGGAGAGTTAATCCCATCATCCATTAGTCCTATTGCTTTGGCCTTGTGGCAGAATATGGCACAGGGATTGTATAATTTGGAGTATAAAATTGGGAATATATAATTTCCCCCTCAAGTAAGTTCCCCAGTGATTTCCTTCCTCCACTGCACCTGACTCCCTAACATTCTACCATCCCCTGACTCTACATTCCAGGAGATGTTTCTATGAGCAGTCCTGGTATTTAATATCCAAATTATGGCATTGGTAGACTTAAAGCAAGTAAACTGAGAGGTTTGGCTGGAGGACGTGTGGAGAACGTAGACATCTTTGTAGACAGCAGCCATGGACTGTCATGGTGAGGTCTGTGGTAAATGTGGAGCATGTAGTAGGCAGTGTAGCTGTGTTTCCTACAGTTTTCCAGCAACCAGGTTGGTGAATTTAGCACCTGTCCTGTATGCGGTTAAAGTCTGTTGATTCTGGGAAGCTTGGATAGACTTCCTGTTAGCCAAATGTGGGGTATCTAGACTGTAATTCCATCCTCTGGGGGATAAAACAGGAGGACTAGAGTTTTAGACCAGTCAAAAATCTGAGGTGTTCTCAACAGCCGAAGTCCACCCCAGATGGCTCTGCATGTAGGGTTTGGATTCCTTCCTACTTGGTCAAGTGAGCCCAGTTTCCAGTGTTAATCTACATGGAGATGCTGTTCCTACTTGGTCTTGATTGTGTCTGGAATGTCATGTGAAACCCTCATCCACAAGAATCTGGGAAGATCTCACTAGAGTCAGGCAGCCTTGGGCTCCCATTCACAGATCCTACTTTTTTATTGTCTCGGCAGGCAGCATTTTTCCACTTTACAAATGCACACGTGACCGCACATGGTTCAGAACGAATAGCAAATGCAGTTTCCTGTGAGCTGCTCAGGAGAACACTCTCTGTATTCAGCGTCAGATCTGGAAACACATCTTACAAATGCCTGGATGACTAGCATTTCAAAACAGGGCTATTTCAGTGACAAAGAAATCTAGAGAAAATTTCGTTTACTTTAGAGTGATATTGATACCAATGCCTGTCATCACAGGATCAAGAGATCTCCTCTCGTTAGGTAAGGATAGGAGGAAACCACCACCACTGTGTCTGCAAGAAGAGACACAAATAATGGAAGATTCAGAATGCTTTCAAAAAACATCTTTTAACATTCTCAAAATTGTAAATAATTCCTAAGAGACATCCATAGCAGTGCACACCTGTAATTCCATTGAAATTCTACCTGGAAAGAAGAGGCAGAAAGATCAAGGAGTTCAAGACCATCCTTAGCTACACAGCAGGTTCTATGTCAGCCTGAGCTATGTGAAATTGATTCAAAATAACCCAATAATATTAATCATTGATACTTTGCTGAACATACTAAACTGTTATCTGTATTAAATATAGTATATTAGTTACTATATGCAGTATATGGTTTCATGATATTAATATTATATATGCTTATATTAAATGGCATATTAACATATTATTAGTATTAAATTAACACCTGAGTGTCAATAAGATAAATTCAGTGTTCAGTTACTAGGGAATGCTGTGCACAGGGAAGGATTGATATGCAGGCCTAATATATATATATATATATATATATATATATATGACAGATGACAGCCATGCAGAGGAGTAAGCCTAGCCCACCTCTTGCCATGGAAGTACAGCATCTCCCAGGAGTCCTCAGCATGACTCCCTTGACTCCATCTCCACTAGGAGAGGGATCTGGGACAGCAGAAGTGCAAAATTCATAGGTGGCTTTTGTGTTCCAGAGCTTTGCACAGACTGTATCCATGTTGCTGGCTTCCTCTAAGGAGTAACAATAGGTACAAAAGGTATTTGAGGTGGAAGAGAAACCATTCTGAAGGGAGTAAAATAAATATGGTTAAATTCTACCAGTTTTCTAGAAGGAAGCAGGGGAAAAGAAGAGTTCTTAAAAAGTCAGTGATGGTTCTCTACTGGGACATAGTCCTAGCAGTAGCCATGCCCCTAAAGAAAAAAAAAAGGCTTCCTCCCTTGGTAGTCATGAACTGCCAACAGCTCCTCCAATAGGCTTTCTGGTCTATCTTAGACACTAAGTAATAACACCCTTTGTATAATATAACACAATTGAACCATTTGCCTGTGATTGTTAACTCAGTGACAATCCTTGTGTGTTTATAGTTAACAATTTAAGAATATAAACTGGCCCAGAAAACGTGATCACCTTAGATTTACAGCAGTCTTTTTTTTTTAACATTTGTGTAGCCCTGACCCTGACCTCATTTCTTCCATTGGTACTTTGACATTTGTGTTGGCTGCACACAGGCTGGAGCTGATTCCTGCACTCTTCCAAGCAGCACAGTCACGCACATGTCAGATAGAAACACCTTGTGGCACAGGAGACACTGGAACATCCTAAAGAGCTCACTGTTTCACTTCTGGGGCCCACATTTGAGGCACTTAAGGCTACCCAAACATGTCCTGGTGCAACCTTTGTAGTTCTCGCCTATAAACTAAGCACAAATTCTGTGGGAGATGACGGATTACTTCATATACCATGCAAGCACGCCCAGACAATAGCTTTAGCCATGACTGATTGCCTTGCAGTAACCCACTTTATGTTAAATGCATTCTTGCTGTTCAATTCCACCACTGTAATTTTGTTCTTCTGCATTCCCCAGCCCTCTGTGGACTAACCAGGTTCCTTCAGTAATGATTTCTTTTCTATTGTATTGTTTTCTGCATAATCAAGTTGGTAGGTGGGGGTTTGGGTGACACGGCCATCTGTCAAGTTCATTTGCTCTGAAAATGCATGAAATAATGGCCTCTACAACTTGGGGCTATCCGTTATAGCAGAAGAATATCAGCTTTCCCTCCTGTGATCCTCTCATCTCTCTAAATTATTTTTTCCTTTTCAATAAGAGGCACACACACTTCCTCCTACATGACGGGCTGTTTACATATTTGAGTTCTTTGAAGGATGCAAAAATCCCAATTTTCCCTATCACTTGTCCACTCCTCATTGCAATTTATACAATTAAGATTTCACACCCATCATGATACTAATACTGCTGCTTAGGCGCTAAGGGCATTGAAGTGCCTGAGCCACCCGAGAACTCCTTCATATGGGGCATCTCTGAAGTCTACGTGATGCAAAGCTCTGGGCAGACTGGATCTCTGCAGAAAGGCAGCCTCACCCAGTTCCTTTTTCAGAAATTAAAAGCCAGCAAACTCTTGTTTTATCCAATTATCTGAAATCACATCTAATAAACTTGTACGGATTAGAAGGCCTGAGCACTATCAAAGAGAAATGGAGATTTTTGGAAGTCTAGCATCTTTCTGTTGAAAGGACAGAGTCATATGAAAATCATCGTCTCTTCTTTATAAGAGAGTAATTTTTTTCCAACTTTTATTAGATATTTTCTTCATTTACATTTCAAGTGTTATCCAGAAAGTTCCCTATACCCTCCCCCCTCCCGGCCCTGCACCCCTACCCACGCGCTCCCACATCTTGGCCCTGGCGTTCCCCTGTATTGGGGCATATAAAGTCTACATGACCAAGGGGCCTCTCTTCCCAATGATGGCCAACAAGGCCATCCTCTTCTATATATGCAGGTAGATCAATGGAATAGGATCGAAGACCAAGAAATGAATCCACACACCTATGGTCACCTGATCTTTGACAAGGGAGCTAAAACTATCCAGTGGAAAAAAGACAGCCTTTTCAACAAATGGTGCTGGCACAACTGGCAGCTATCATGTAGAAGACTGGGAATTGATCCATTCTTATCTCCTTGTACTAAGGTCAAGTCTAAATGGTTGAAGGACCTCCACATAAAACCAGAGACANCAATACCCCTACTGGGCATATATCCAGAAGATATTCCATCTGGTAATAAGGACACATGTTCCACTATGTTCATAGCAGCCTTATTCATAATAGCCAGAAACTGGAAAGAACCCAGATGTCCCTCAACAGAGGAATGGATACAAAAATTTTGGTATATTTACACAATGGAATACTACTCAGCTATTAAAAACAATAAATATATGAAATTCCTAGGCAAATGGATGGATCTGGAGGCCATCATCCTGAGTGAAGTAACCCAATCACAAAAGAACTCACATAACATGTACTCACTGATATGTGGATATTAGTCCAGAAACCTAGACTACCCAAGATACAATTTACTAAACACATGAAACTCAAGAAGAAGGAAGATCAAAATGTGGACATGTCACCCCTTCCTAGAATTAAGAACAAAGCACACATTGAAAGAGTTACAGAGATCATGTGTGAAGCTGAATCCAAAGGATGGACCCAATGACTGTGGCTGCCAGGGATCCATCTCACAATCAGCCACCAAACATAGACACTATAGCATATGCCAGCAAGATAGTGCTGAAAGGGCCAGGATATAGCTGTCTTGTGGGAGACTATACCAATGCCTGGCAAACATGGAGGTGGAAGCTCACAGTCAGCTATTAGATGGAACACAGTGTTACCAAGGAAGGAGCTAGAGAAAGTACCCAAGGAGTTGAAGGGGTCTTCAACCCTATAGTTGGAAGAATAACATGAACTAACTAGTACCCCCTGAGTTCATGTCTCTAGCTGCATATATAGGAGAGTAATTTGATTAATATTAAAGGTTGATAACTTGGAAGACAACTTAAAGAGGTAACATCCAAGAGTTCAACAACTATCCTGGATGTGTACATCAAGTGTAAATGTTTGGGGTGGCTCCTTAACCTCAGTGATAGGAACACAGTGGCTGTGACTCTATCTTTGCTGTAGTATAAGGATGTATGTATGACAGCCAGAATAGTTTTTAAGTTCTTCCCTAGTCTTGAATTTTCATATAAAAAAAGCCATATCCATTTAAAGATAGGAATTCCTGAAACTGTTGCTTGTATCTGGAGTGTTCTTCTAGGACAAGGAGTTTCTAGGTTGGACTAGGGTAGGAAGACTCGTGCTAAATGTGGTAGGATTTTGGAGAGGGTAGAACCTCTCACAGGCTCTAGTGGGAGACATTTGAGTCATTAGAGGCAGAGACTGAGGCAGGTTACAGAACTCTGGTGTCTTCCCTTTTCATTTCTTAGCTATGGGATGAATAGTATGCTATAGCCATGCATTCTCACCATGGTGTGCTAGCTCTCTATAGCCCTCTAACACCAGGGTCAAATACCAGACACAGACCTCCAAGCCTATGCCCCAAAATAAACCTTGCTTCTTTCCAAGAAAGGTTAAATCCACACCCAAGTGCACTAGGGAGCCCGACTCTGAGGATGACACACCCACATGAAGAATCTTAGCAAGGCCAACCAGCTCTCATACCCTCGGAAGCTGGGAGGCCCCTCATCATGTGGTGAGAAAATTGGAAATCCAAGAGAGTCAGTAACCTAAGTTCTAGTCCCAGTTTAAGTGGGCAATAGAAGACCATGTCCTAGTTCAAAGACAGGCAGAACTAGAGAGTTAATCACACAGGTCCAGCCTTTCATGAGACTCAGTCCCTCAGCAACTGGGTGAGAACAGAACCATGGCCAGAAGCCTTTGCTTTACTCTTCTGCTGCTTCAAACATTAATCTCATTTAGAAGCACTGTCATGGACATACATGGAATATTTAATCTCATTTCTGCGTGACCTGGTGGCCCTGTCAAAACCACATGTAAGTATAGCCATAAGAACCAACTGGCTGACATACCACTAAAAGCCTAAAGATATCCTATGGTGTCCCACCTGTTAAAGGTCCTACCACCTTTAGAGAGTCAAGTAGGCTTTTGAGGGATCTCCAGATTCTTTGACTGGAGATTGATACTCTGCATCCACAATTCCACAATTAAGACATAATTTAGAACTTCTAAAGCCATGTCTTAGGGTTTTACTGCTATGAAGAGACACAATGAACATGGAAACTCTTACAAAGAAAACCACTTAATTGGGGCTGTCTCACAGTTTCGGAGGTTTAGTCCATCATCATTACATTATGGCAGGAAACAGCAGCATACAGACAGACACGGTGCTGGAGAAGGAGCTCAGGGTTCTACATCTTGATCCACAGACAGCAGAAGAAGACTTTGTGTCACCCTGGGTGGATCTTGAGCATCAGAGACCTCAAAGTCTACCCTAAAATGACACACTTCTGTCAACAAAGCCATACCAACTCCAACAGGGCACCTCTTAATAGTGCCAATTGCCTAGGGGCCAAGTATTCAAGCACATGAGTCTATAGGGGCCTTATCTATTCAAACCACCACAGGCCAAATCTTATGCACATTTACAAAGAAAGCTTATGGTTTTCTTATCTTTTATGTTATAAGAGTACCTGGACACTTCTTGGCATATATGCAGATCATTTCTGGAGCCATTTGTAATGGTGACTGTCAACAATTCCACAGCATCTTGTGTTACCTAGGAGATAAACCTCTGGATATCTCTGGGGGGATGAGGGGGGTTCTAGATTCATCCTAAATGTGTTGTCACCATTCTCTGGCCTGGAGTTATAGAAGAAGTAGGAGTAGAAGAAGGAAGAACAGGAAAAGGAGGAAGAAGAGGAAGATGAGAAGGAAGAGAAGGAAGAAGAGGAGGAAAAGAAGAGGAGGAGCTGCTTCATTCACTATTCATCTTCCCCTCTCTCTGCTTCCTGATTGTAGATGTGATATCACTAGCCATCTCCTGCCTCCACGATCATTACTTTCCTCCATGAAGGACTGTCCATAGACTAAGCTAAATCTAACCTTTCCTTTCCTAAGTTGCTTCTGTTAGATGTTTTCTGGTAACAACTGGAAAAGTATTAGTTTGTTGTGATACCCAAATGTACACTTTTGTTAGCAGGGGAGGTGGTGGGATTATGGATGGGTCTAAGCCCAGAGCCCTTGTTAGAGACAGTGTAGACTTTGGGAGAAATTCAACCCTTGTAGAGCTGCCTCCCTCTGTGGCCTGGCTTATGGAGGCACCAAGCAGAGAAGTGGCTTTCATGCACTAGTGAAAGCCTGTCTTTCTTAGGAAACTCATTTTACTTAAAACCCAAATCCAGCCAGCAGCAGTGCCACTGATCAGACAGCTCTGGCTGAGACTCAACCCTGAGGGGAGCCTGATATGGCCCATGAAGTGCACGTCAGGAGTATTCTATGTGTACTTGAAGGTGCAATTGCTGGATCCTAATGGCCCTAATCCGATTATGACTGACTTACAAATTTCAATTTTTCCCCAAATTAACCATTACCTGGGAAGAATGTCTATGTGTAGTATTTACTTTAAGAAAAGCAGGAAGTCAAACAGCCATGAGGGCTGAAGTCACTCCTGAGGAGTCTCGTGGGGAAAACTTACATGTCCACTGTGGCCCACAGGACATACTGTTTACCTATGAAGGCATTATCTGAAATTGAGCTAGCTGGAGTGATGCACGCTTGTGATCCTAGCACATTACAGGCTGAGGCTGGAAGACATGATAGTTGAGGCTATACAGCAAATTTTAGGCCAGCTAGGATACTGAGTGATAGTTTATCTCAAGACTACAAGCATACACAAACACTACTAGATAGCAAGTGAACTCTCTATATCACTTGTCAGCTGGACTCTTGGTGACATAGCACCACCCCTAGAACTTGTCAGGAAGATCTCTCCATCTTTAGAGGCTGACCTAAAGGTGTCTTAATAGTGTTAAACACCCAAGCATGATGGAGTCACAGAAGTCCTGAAGAGCAGCAGCTGAGACACAGACAGGCAGAACCAATGAATTTTCACACATGGAAGCATAGATCCTTGGAGAAGTGGCCATCCATCTAGAACATTATTCAACTCATACAGGCTTTTTATAAACTCTGGGACCCCAATGGAAGAGTTAGGGGAAGGACTCAACGAGCTGAAGGGGGTTGCAACCCCATAGGAAGAACAAGAATATCAATTAACTGGGCCCCATTCTAACCCCCTCAGAGCTCTCAGGGACTAAACCACAAACCAAAGAGAATACATGGAGGGACCCATGGCTCCAGCCTCATATGCAGCAGAAGATGGCCTTATATGGCATTAATGGGAAGGGAGGTCCTTGGTCCTGTGGAAGCTTGGCATAGGGCTAGAGGGGTGAGATAAGAGTGGGCAGGTGGGTGGGGAAGCGCCTTTTAGAGGCAAAGGGGAAGAAGAATGGAGAGGTCAGTTTGCAGAAGGGAGACAGGTAAAGTGGACAACATTTGAAATGTAAATAAATAAAATAACGGGAAAAAAAGACCCTCTTGATTTCTAAGATATTTTTGGATTCTAGGAGATATAAATGTCAATAGTGAAATGTTTATATAAAACATAAGAGAAGAGAACTCACTACCACTGACCTCCAAGTGTCTCTGAACATAAGCACATGTTTTAGTGTCTGGAAAGGTCTTCGGTCTTCAGTCAAACGGCACTCACATCAGTAAGGCAGAGTTCCAGGTTCCCCATAGTTGTTCAGTTTAGGACAGGCACAGGGCCCATTCTGCAGATCTCGAGACCTAACTACATGTATTCCAAATTATGGCCCTCCAGTTTTGCCACAGACTTCTCTGTGTCTCCTAATGATTGACATACATGACCATGTGCCGAAGCCATGAGATAGGCACAAATGGATTTCACACCCTCATTCTCACCTTGGCGGTGCTCTAGAGCTTGTGTTCATTGGAGAGAAAACAAGTCAACAGCAAAACCTCCTTCACTCACTCCCTTGGCCTGACATCTTCTTTTATCCCTCCTTTAGCCCCGTGGGTCTTTCCAGGTACTGAGGAAAGACACCGTTCAGACTCTAGATATTAATGAATTGCCTGACAGCATCTTCCTGCTAACTCCAAGCCTAATTACTCATACTTCTCTCAGCTTGTTTTTCTTGCTCCCAGGGGATTCTGGGCTCCTCTGTCTGTCACTCTCTTATAGTTCTTGTTTCCCAGAAGAATCTGAGTTGCTGTTGAAAGGTAATATGGGCTATACCCCACATCTGTTTCCAGTGGTTCTTGATAGTCATGGATAACCAGGGGCAGAAGTGGCAGGTAGCATCCCAGGTGTAAGACTCCACAAAACTGGAGAACCAGACGCAGTTTAGCAGTAGCTGCCCAAGAACAGCCGGCTGTGTTCACTCTCCATTCACGGGGGTCTTCAGCCCCTGTTCCACCTCAGATCCTCTTGCTCTGGGAATTTCAGACACTGTCTTTCACAGTCAGGCATTTATTTGCCAAGCGCAGACAATCTTGTTGTATAATTGATAAGTAATTGAAAACAGAGAAAACTACAGAGGAGGCTGTTTTCCCTAGCAGTCCCAATATGTTTGTGCTTGCCTCTCTTTCCCAGCTGTGCTCACCAAAGAAGGCACTGTCCTTTAGAGTGGACAGAGAAATGGACAATGCGGAGAATGGAGAGCATCACAATCACTGTAAGTACACTATGGAATCCTTTGTACTCAATTGTGAAAAATCATCTTCCAGGAGACACTAATTATTAAAGAACTTGAGTGGAGGGCATCCAACATGAATGGTTTCAGCCCTTCATGTCACATACTGAAATAGAGTTAGCGGGGGACCTGGCTTGTCCAGCAGCCAGGAATAGGCACACTGTGGAAAGGATGGGAGATAGCCTTCATAGACTCTAAATGGACAGGCAGGAAGACATGTAACAGACAGACACAAGGGTAGATGCTGGGGAATGGCAGCAGCAGAGACTGAAATGTGACCTACATAAGCAGCCCAGGAGCAGCTGAAGCCACCGGAATTAGAGAAAAAGAAGCTCCCTGTGGTGGTATAATGCTGTGGAAACCATGAGTCTAGTCTCCTGTAACCATGAAAGAATATATCTGGTCACTTTGAGCTTCAAGACTTCTGGTGATCTTCCATGGCAGCCAAGGACATGTGAACAGCACAGCTATACACAGTAAAGTAGTATTCTGGGACCCACTGGCAGGTAACCATTGCCACGGTGAGTATGGGGTCCGCAAAAATTACATCTTTGAGTATAGGCTCCCTTGACATAAGTCCACTGTCAATGCTGCACTTAACAAGAAGCACTGAGAACCACCTTGTAAACTTTATGCAAAGATGAAACTCACAGATAGGAGCTTGGCTTTTATTCAAGCTGCCCCTGGGCTCTGCACATTGCTGTTTTGAAAGAAGCTGGCTGGGGTCTCCAAAGAGATAATCCTTGAAGAACTGATCCCAGAATTCAGTTTAAACTTTCCCTCAGAGCCACACCCTACAGAAACCACACACACACACACACACACACACACACACACACACACACATACACACACATATACTCTCTCATCCCCCAGGGCCTACATATGGGTAAACATCAGGCAGATTACATCTGTGAGCCTGTGGATACTGATACAGGTGTTATTGGATGTTTAGTCCCTGGTTACTGACCATTTTCTGCCACACATGATCTACATATTAAGGGAACTATCTAGAACAACTGGCTCTGTGCTAAGAATGCCCTGCTCTGAGGAGTGAGCCTTATCTTCCACTTATGAGGGCCTCGGACCCTTTATCCAAGAAGCACCAGCCTATCCCAATCCTTTCAACAGAATCACTCTGAATATTGGGCTGCCTTACTCCAAGCATGGAGTACTGCTGTCTGTCCCACAGACTGGCGACTGGCGTGATACTAGTCAGGTGAGCCCTCTCTTGTCCCAGCAGTCACATTGGAGGCAGGCCTGTCTGACACATTAGCAGGCTGGCTCACTCTTGAGCGAATGGCACAGGTCCTCTTTGCTTTTCACACCTTGGTCTTGCTCTGGGGAGAGAATACAGGAGGAGATGGCAAGAGGTGTGAGAAATCAAAGTCACCAATAAAGATTTCCTGCGCCCCAGGGGCGACAGGTTTGTTCCAGATCTGAAAGACTAAAAGAGAGACATACTTTTGCTTTCATAGAAGCCACTGGTATGCTGGTATTCAGATAGCCACTGTTACTGGGGCAAGGCCCTTGAGAGTGTTCTGTATAGGACCAAGGGACTTTAGGAGCTGATAGAAGGAACCACAAGGAAAATCAGGTAAAGACACTGCAGGGCCCTTTAGGGGATCTTGATCTGCTTTTGAGTTCTGTCCAAGATCAGTTAGAACTGATTTTCCTCCCAAGTCCTGAATTCTGTTGAAGCTTGTATGGAAACGCTCCTAGCTACTTACCAGTGAGTCAGAGCAGCCCTGGATGTGACTCTATGGAAAGGAGACATGCTAATAATAGAACTTGCCAGCCTGTACCTGGTGCCAGGAGTCTAGACACCTGAGTGAATGGTTTCATGATTCAAAGCTTACTCTAAATGCCTGAATTCTGGAAAGTCTCCTATTCGTCTCTCACAGTATCACTGGAATGCTGGACTTGCCATCCAATGATCCTACCCTAGTGCTTCAGCAAGAGACATCTCAGCTGGGCCTTCAAAGCTTTGAGTCTCAGACCTGCTGTTGTGTGCAGAGTGTCAGTTCTCACTACCAAAGCCCCACGAAAGATGCACCGTGTCCTCATGATGATGTTGGGATCATGATGATGTGGCCATTGTTACCTCCAGGGGCACACATGGCTGATGCCAAGTTACCTTGGCTGCTTCCTGAGAGGATGACCCATGAGGCTCTCTATCTGCCTAGATGTGTTGGGGTTGGGACTCCCAGGGAAGCCACGAAGAGCAGAATCTCTGATGTTGTGTGTGGCAAGAGATGTGTGATGAGGTTTATATGTAGAAGACTTTTGCAGGAGAGTGCCCAGGGCTATGCTTTCAGGGCCTTATGCCCAGGTATGTATGTTACATGTATGTGGTTGTATGTGAATATCTATAGGGAGGAATGTATGTCTTGGGCTATGTGCATGGGTTGTGTGCAAGTCTCTCTGTTCAGAGACCCATGTTTAGGGTTGACATGTAGAGAGCATGCAGAGGCCTATGTGCAGAAATATATGCATAGAGCTCTGTGTGCCTGATAAAGTGGTACTTCCCATGGATCCCAGAACTCCTGAGGGCATTGGACAGTGGCTGATAGAATGAAAAGGTTTGGATGAGGGATACTGTCTGTCAGACAGACAGGTTGGAGGTCAAGATTACATGTGCACCCTGAAGCACAGGGAAGGATTAATTTCTTCATTTCACTCCAGGTGGGAGGTGTAGGGAACACCCTACACCTTTGTGGATCACCCCTTTGTGGATCACCACCATGGGGATAATAAACAACTTCATTAGACAGACTTACAGCCTCCAGTACCCTACCCCCTGCATGTTTCTGGAGGAACTGACTATAATGGCATGCTGTGTCTCTGTTGCTGCTCACTGTAGAACCTCACAAGAATCTGATGACCTTCCCTGGCTCTAAGGGCCTCTGTAATGGTGCTTGGTTATCTGAAGTGTCCCATACTTGGTCTGCTAAGTGAGCAGGTGGGAAGCATGTTCTACTTGACATACTTATTTTGAAATTAGCTACTCATTTGGAATCACTAGTGGCAGGGTAGGGGAGATGGTATCTTACATACCATGCTCTGCTCTGGAACAGGAACAGATTAGCCCAGCCCACACCTAGCAGACTGCCTCCCTTTCTTTAATAGGAGCAGATTAGCCCAGACCACACCTAGCAGACTGCCTCCCTTTCTTTAATAGGAGCAGATTAGCCCAGACCACACCTAGCAGACTGCCTCCCTTTCTTTAATAGGAGCAGATTAGCCCAGACCACACCTAGCAAACTGGCTCCCTTTCTCTTTCTTTAAATCTCCCTTCCTTTGCTTACTATTATTTTCATTTTCCATCTCGGAGTTTTTCTTCACTCTCAGTTTATTCTTAATGAAAAATTTTAGTCAAGTCCCAAACAGTAACAATTCCCCCTTGGACTCTGGCTCACAGTAAGGCCACCAGGAACATCTGTCCAGCTCTTAGTAACTTCAAGACCCATTGATCTTGTCTCATTAAGTTGTGTCAAATCAGCACCTTCCAGGGCTCCAGGACAGAGGCTCGTTCTAAGAATAATATGGCCATTTATAAAGCAAGGCACCTTCCATTGTCTTTTGTTTTCCCTTCAGTCTCTTTAAAAGGCTCAGCCTCCGGGGGCCTCTCTTGCAAAGCTGAAAGGAAGCTACAGAGAAAAGCAATACCACCATCTATTTAGCATTGAACCAGCAAGTGTCTGGCTGGGTTGGGTGGGTGGGACAGAATCTGGCTTGGTTTCACTCATCTTCACAGTCCTCGCTCATCCTTCATCCTCTTTCCAGCAGCCTCTAGGTGCAAGGAAGACAGGGCACTAGGTTGTGGGACAGGATATAGGTGGTACAAGCAGAAAGGGGCACAGCCAATGCTTTCCCTACAGAAGAAATGTGAATGGTAGCTCATGGAGTTACGATATATGCTTGTGTGTATTTTGGGGTGGGGTATTATTGCTTCGTGGTCGCCAAGATCTGCTCACAGTGATGATGAAGCCCACCTGCTTACCTCGTCTGATGATGAAGAGATATCATGTTCACACTGGCACAGGGAAGGTGCTTCAGAAATATTTGTTGAGTTCAGTGAAACTCCACTTTGAGAGCTAATATGCTGAGAACACTGAGAATCAGCCATGTAGATACTCTGCATTCCAGAAGGTCTTATGCTCTGGCCAGGGGAAGATGTCAGATAATTTCATTAGAACTTCCAACCATGCAAATTTGATGAGAGACCCAGAAAAGGGTTCACTGTTCTGTAGAAAGTGCTCTCTCTGAATTAGGAAGAGGGAAAATGGCAAACTTGATGGTAAGAGATGGCTTCTACTCAGGAATTGGCTTCCCAGCAGGGAGGGAAAAGGGTGGTACTATTCAATGAAGTAAAAAGAAATTTAGTGGTAAGTTTTGGGTTGTAACTAATTATAATACATGTGGTCTTTTATATTATCCATAAACATGTGACATACTAAAATGTATGTATAGAGGATGCAGCACCCTTTAGAAAAAAAATAGCCAGGTGGACTTTCTTCTGGAAGAGCCACCTTACAAGAGGACTGGAGAGCTACATTCATGATGCAAACTTGAGAGGGTGAAAAGTGCCAAAGGCATAGGCTGCCACTTCTCTGGGATATTCCCTCTCTTCTCTCTGATCACTCAGAACTCTGTAGCCTGGCCAGGTCAGCCTCACATTCCTGTGGAGGCCACAGACAGACAGCCAAACAAAGATTCTGTGCACTAGGAGATGCTGGAGTCCTAGCCTCCTCTCCTAAGTGCCCCTCTTCTGGTCTCATCCACACTCTCATACAGCAATCTCTAGAGCCTGGCATGATGCTTGACCAAAGGACTTTGTTGTACTTTTCTACATACAGTACATATAATGGATGTATCCACAATCCGTGGTGGTTGTGGCACTTCATAAAGCAGTTGTTCCTAAGCACTGTGGGAGCAGGTGCATTCAGGAGTTGGGGCTTTGTTGGTAGAACAAGCTTCCAGGACAAGGTTTAGGTATTTATACTTGCAATGTGGTTGATGCAGGTCTCCTGATCTTCCATCATGTGAACAGCCACCCCAAGAAAATCCTGCTGTTGGAGGGTATGCCAGTCTTCTCTCAACTCCTTCTTGTCACAATGGACTACAAACCCCTGAAACCATTAGCCAAAATATACATTTAATCCCATAAGCTGAAGCCAGGAACTCCTTATGCCATTGCTATAGTAACTAATATATCCTGATTTTAAACAAAAAGATTATATAGTAAAATAAAAGCATTTGTTATGATGAGTTATCATGACTTCTACGTATCCCCATTACTGGTATATCATGCATACCTAGGTGGACTGTAGATTGCCTGGATGAATTATATGAATAAACAATTAATTCAATTCATAAAATCAAGCTGTTCTTGACTTTAGCAAAGTCACTATTTTTACTGTGACAATCAAGAAGTCACATGTAGAGCAGATATAGGCAAGCTGGACATCTTCTTCCCCATCTATGCTCTACATGGCATAAAATCCTTATAACATCACACTCCTTAGTGGCCACATGCAGATTCTGACGATGTCAAGGTTTCTTTTGCTGACACTTCCAGAACCACAAATGGCAAACACGGTGGGAGCAACAGCTGGTTGCTGAAGAGTTTTCCTTGTTTAGTCAGCTGACTGGGCTGACTTACTGCCCATCCCTGTCAGAGCACCTCCTGCCTAGGCTGGAGCAGGTAGAGCACGTGTGTGATAAAGCAGCATTGGATTAGAGGGTAAAGGTTAACTCAACACAGTCATTCACCATGGTAGCAATGGAGGCTGGCCATGACCCCACTGAACAGTACAGGAAAATAGGTGATGGGTATGCTGGCCAGGCTTAACTTATAAGAACAAGGGGAATTGGGCAGCATAAGAACCCATGTTCTGTGTAGCTCCCACAAGGTCTCAGAATCAGAGAGCTTATGCTACTGGAAGGGACAACATAGAGCAGCGGGTGGGAGAGAAATCAAACACCTGTGAGCACTGAACTGGGCCTGGGTGCTACACGTGTCTCTGTGAAGGTTTGCATGACATATTTGAACCTCAGTTAGTTTTAATCCATGGAATGAGTTCTTTTGATTCTTGCTTATAGAGTAACCACTCTGCATGGTGTTTGCACTAAGACAGGCACAACAGTGGGCAATGGGTGGCCTTTCCTTCTATCATCATTAGATATAAGGGAAGTACAATAACATATAATCTTTGTGAGATTCTGGGGAGCATATGGGCTCTTGGGAGCTATATAGAGTTTTAGAATACACAGCTATCATCAAGAACTTTCAGAAAAATGGGGAACTATGAGGATGCAGTAGGAGCTATCAGTGCATTAGGATCCCAAGAATGAGGGTGTGTAGTCACTATATACATCTCTTCCCTGGGCCCCAGGGATGATTGTTTGGGGCCGGAGGCTCCCAGAAGGGGGCAGCAGAGCAGAAATTCTTGACAATGGTCAGTGGGAGTACAGCCAGGTAAAGCCCAGCCACTGGACAGGAGACATGGGGTAGACAGGCAGCTGAGCTATGCCTCCTGCTGCCAGAATTTGGAGGCTGCATGCCTGTCTCTTGTAGGTCTGCATCCAGCCTCATCTCTGATTACACCAAAGCAAATACTTGCCAAATACAGCTTTCATTAAATTCTAAACATGAATTTTATGCTAATTTAAGTCATATGCTTCTGATTCCCTGATAATGAAATCACCAAGAAAAATTTGGCAACTAAATTGTGGATATTCCAATGCTTCTCTAAATGTCTTCAGCATCTACTATTTCATACCCAGACATTCAGACACACAAACACACAGAAGAAAACATAGAAATGTAAAAGACGATACTGAGCGTGCTCTTAAGACCAGTATGATGAAGCTCTGTATCCTGTTTGT
>LR749522.1:3236170-3256595 GCA_902729485.2 Mus minutoides
GCGTATGTATGTATATATATATATATATATATAAAGTTGTGTGTGCTTACATGAATTATCCACTTGTCTGTAGATGAATGACTAGTTTGACTCCAGGTCTGTACTATGGCGAACAACGCAGCAGTAAATATGGAATGCACATGTCTCTATGTTGGAGTGAGGAATTCTCTGGATATGTGCCCAAGAGCAAAATAGCTGAGTCATATGGCAGTTCTATTTTTAAGTTCTTGAGACATATCCAAACTGATTTCCACAGTGGCGTTTTAACTTGCACCCCATGAACAGTGACTAAGAGTTCTTTCCTGTTCACATCTTCTCCAATACTTCATTGTCAAATTTCTTGATAGCTATTCTCACTTTGATGAGGTAGTATCTCAGAGTAGTTTTAGATTGCATTTGCTGATGGCTAAGTTTATTTAACATTTTTAAGAGTAGTTACTGGACTTTTTTTTTTAAATCTGTCTATTAAGTTCTTTTGCCCATTTGTTGATGGGTAGTTACATTTGCTTAGTAATTCATCTCTACAATTCCTTATAAACCTTAGATATTCACTTTTTTTCTGCAGTGTATCTCATAGATTTCCCCTGTTCTCTGGACTGTCTCCTCTGCCAGTTGCTTCCTTTGCTATAAAGAAACTTATTTTTATGTCATCCCATCTGTTAACTTAGAGTTTGTTCCTATATTATTGATGCTTTAATTGAAAGGGACTTTCCTAGTCCAATATCCTTCATTTCCTTCTAAAAGTTCCCATGTCTGATATTTAGAATTAAAGCCTTTGTCCCATTTTGAATTCATTTTGATACAAGGTGAAGACAAGAATGTAATTCAATTCTTCTGTAGTTGGAATCTAGCTTTGCCAGCACAGTTTGTCAAGTCTGCTACCTTTGGTTCCCAGGTTGTTTTGTCTATTTTGTCAAAAATTAAGTGAGTATAACATTATTTTTTTAATGGCTATTATACTCTATTCCATTGGTCTATAGTATACTCTGTTTCTATGAGCACAGCAGGCTGTTTTTATTGCTATATTGCTTTTGCTATCTAGTATACTTTAAAAGTCAGGGAGTTCTAACACATCCAAATCTGTTCTTTTTTTTTTTTTCTGATTTAATATTTTATTATTTGCCTCCAATTATTTTTTTATCAGATATTTTCTTTATTTACATTTCAAATGTTATCCCCTTTCCTGGTTCCCCCTCTGAAAAACACACTCCCCCCTCCTATCCCCTCTACCTCCCCCTGCTCACCGACCCACCCACTCCTGCTTTCTGGCTCTGGCATTCCCCCACTCTGGGGCATACAGCCTTCATAGGACAAAGGGCCTCTCCTCCCACTGATGTAGACTAGGCCATCCTCTCCTGCATATGCAGCTGGAGCCATGAGTCCCTCCATGTGTGCTCTTTGTTGGTGCTTTAGTCCCTGGGAGCTCTGGAGGTATTGGCCAGTTCATATTGTTGTTCCTCCTATGGGGCTACAAACCCCTTCAGCTCCTTGGGTCCTTTCTCTAGCTCCTGCATTGGGGACCCTGTGCTCCATTCAGTGGATAGCTGTGAGCATCCACCTCTGTATTTGTCAGGCACTGGCAAAGCCTCTCAGGAGAGAGTTATATCAGGCTCCTGTTAGCAAGAACTTGTTTTCATCCACAACAGTGTCTGGCTTTGGTGATTGTAAATGTGATGGATGCCCAGGTAAGTCAGTCTCTAGATGGTCATTTCTTCTATCTCTACTCCACACTGTGTCTCTGTAACTCCTTCCATGGGTGTGTTGTTCCCTCCTTCTAAGATGGATAGAAGTATCCACGCTTTGATATTCCTTCTTCTTGAGTTTCATGTGTTTTGCAAATTGTATTGTGGGTATTCTAAGTTTCAGGGCTAATCTCCACTTATCAGTGAGTGCATATCATGTGAGTTCTTTTGTGATTGGGTTACCACACTCAGGATGATATTCTCCAGATCCATCCATTTGCCTACAAATCTCAAAAATGCATTGTTTTTAATAGTTGAGTAGTATTCCATTGTGTAAATGTACCACATTTTCTGTATCCACTCCTCTGTTGAGGGAGAACTGGGTTCTTTCCAGCTTCTGGCTATTATAAATAAGGCTGCTATGAACATAGTGGAGCATGTGTCCTTATTATATCCAACTCTGTTCTTAACCCAGAGGAATTAACCCCTGGTCTTTGTGGTTTAACATAAATTCTCATATTGTTTTTTCTAATCCATAAAAAATACATTTTAATATGTGTTACACTAATTCTGTATACTAAATATATTATTATGGATATTTTTACAATGTTAATTCAGCCTATTGGGGAATGTGCAATATTTTCCATCATTAATATCTTTTCTCATTTTTTTTACTTTTTTTTTTAAAGTAAATTAATTTATTTATTCACTTTACAACACTTCTTGTCCTAGTACCCCCTCATATAAATCTTCCCCTCATACCCCTTAGAAGGTGAAGGCCATGACATGCTTTTATAGTTCTATTTCTTAGGCATTACCCAGATTTTTAGCATATTACTTTTCATAGTAAGTAATGACATCTTCTGAACTTCAAGGGAACCAGATACTGACACCCTTTTGGTATCTAATTTAATAATCTGCACAATCTTACCCATTCATTTTGTCAAATAGGCTAGGCGTTTATCTTATTTTGCATGTTGTTCTTTCAGTCTCTACATCTTTCATTTCTTTCCAAATTTTTATTTATTTATTTATTTTTATTTACGTTTTGCCATCATCCACTGTGTTTGGAGTTAGCTGGTTGCTGTTTTTGAGAGCCTGGAGGTACATTATTAGGTTATTTTATAACTCAGATTTTTACTAGGAAAACTTACTACTATTAACTTTCCTGTTAGAACTGCCTTGGTCACATAAAAGAATATCTGATAGGATGTGTTTCCATCTTCCTTTGTCCTTAGGAATTTTTAAATATCCTCTCTGGTTTCTTCCATGTCTCAGTGTTGACTCTAAAGTGCATTGTTTACTCTCTAAGTATGTTGATGTTTCTGTATTTTCTTATAGCTGATCTCTAGTTTTATTTTACTGTGGTATGATTGAAGGTAAGGAATTGTTTCTTTTATGTACTCTTTTATGAAGATTTGGCTTATTTCTTAAGATGTTATCTATTTTGGAGAAAGTTCCATGCCTTCCAGTGGAAAAAGTATCTGTCCCTTTGTAATTAATTACCTGTTAAACCCAGCTCAGCCATTCAATATTTTTAGTTATTAAAATCCTTAATTGCTTTTATTTTATGTCTTTAACATTTAATTGAGGGTGGCTTACAGTTTCAGAGGTTCAGTCTATTATTGCCATGGTGGAAAGCATGGCAGCCTTCAGGCAGACATGGTGCTGGAGGAGCTGAGAGTTCTACTTCTTGGTCTGATGGCAATCTGATGTGTGTATCACACTGTGCATAACTTGAACATTTCAGATTTCACAAGCCCACCTCCACAGTGACACACGTACACATTCTAACAAGGCTACATCCTCTAACAGTGCTACTTCCTATGGCCAAGCATTCAAGCACATATATCTATGAGGTCCATACATATTCCAACCACCACAGTTTGAAAAAATTGCCTGAATTTGAGGAGGTGAGTACTTAACTTCCCCACTATTATTGTGTCAGGAACTATATGGTCTTTTAGAGTTTTAATGTTTTCATTATGGGGTCCAGGGCTCTAATACTTGGTGAAGAAATGCTTTACACTTGATATATTTTCTTAATGAAACATTCATTTTAATTAAAGTTCAGTATTCCTTTTTATCTCTTTTAATCAATTTGGTTTGGAGATTATTTGTATAAGATAAGGGTAGTTGTGCCAGCTTGTTTACATTTTTTGCTTGCATAGAAGTTTCTTTTCCATCATTTGATATTAAGTTTTGGAACATTTTTGGCTAAGTGTGTTTCATGGAGACAAATGTAATGGGTCCTTGTTTATTTAATCTTGTCTATTACTCCTTATCTTTTGGGTGGTGATTGAGGCCATTTACATTCAAGGGTGTTATAAAATTGAAGTTGCGATCTTCCTTCTGAGCCCAGCAGGGCTCCAGAGTGATCTCCATGCGGAAGGACCTCGGGATCACCTCAGGATCACAGGTGAGTGGAACTCAACATCAGCTTCAAGAATTGCTGAGGGTCTAGTGCCTGCAGGAAGAGAAACAAAGGAGCCCCGCCCAACCAGAGGCTGGGATCCATTCTGGTCAGGGGCTGGTCTGGTCCTGGATACCCCAACACACCTGAAAAGCAAGACATGGATTAAAAATGATGTCTCATGATGGTGGTAGAAGATTTTAAGAAGGGCATTAATAGCTCACTTAAAGAAATACAGGAGAATATTGCTAAACAAGGAAAAGCCCTTAAAGAGGAAACACAAAAATCCCTCAAGGAATTACAGGAGAACACTGCTAAACAGCAGAAGTCCTTAAGGAACTATAGGCAAACACTGCTAAAGAGGTAGTAGAAACACAAAAATCCCTTAAAGATACAAGAAAACACAACCAAACAGGCTACGGAATTAAACAAAACCATCCAAGATCTAAAAATGGAAGTAGAAACAATGAAGAAAACCCAAAGGGAGACAACTCTGGAGATAGAAACCCTAGGAAAGAAATCAGGAACCATAGATGTGAGCATCAGCAACAGAACACAAGAGATGGAAGAAAGAATCTCAGGAGCAAAAGATTCCATAGGGAACATGAACACAACAATCAAAGAAAATGCAAAAAGTTCCTAACTCTAAACATCCAGTAAATCCAGGACACAATGAGAAGACCAAATTATGGATAATAGGAGTAGATGAGAATGAAGATTTTCAACTTAAAGGGCCAGGAAATATCTGTAACAAAAATTATAGAATAAAACTTCACATACCTAAAGAAAAAGATGCCCATGAACATACAAGAAGCCTACAGAATTCCAAATACACTGGACCAGAAAAGAAATTCCTCCAGACACATAATAATTAGAGCAACAAATGCACTAAATAAAGACAGAATATTAAAAGCAGTAAAGGAAAAAGGACAAGTAACATATAAAGGCAGGCCTATTAGAATTACTCCAGACTTTTCACCAGAGACTATGAAAGCCAGAGGATCCTGGACAGATGTTATACAGACACTAAGAGAACACAAATACCAGCCCAGACTACTATACCCAGCAAAACTCTCAATTACCATAGATGGAGAAACCAAAGTATTCCATGACAAAACCAAATTCACACAATATCTTTCATGAATCCAGCCCTTCAAAGGATAATAATGGGAAAAGACCAACACAAGGATAGAAACTACACCCTAGAAAAAGCAAGAAAGTAATCCTAACTAAACTAAAAGAAGACAGCCCCAAGAACAGAATCCCAACTTTAACAAAAAAATGACAGGAAGCAACAATTACTTTTCTTTGATTTCCTTTAACATCAATGGACTCAATTCCCCCCCCCCCAAAGACATAGATTAACTGACTAGCTATACAAACAGGACACAATATTTTGCTGTTTATAGGAAACTCTCCTCAGGGAAAAAGACAGACACTACCTCAGAGTAAAAGGCTGGAAAACAATTTTCCAAGCAAATGGTCCAAAGAAACAAGCTGGAGTAGCCATTCTAATATCAAATAAAATTGACTTCCAACCCAAAGTTAGCAAAAAAGACAAGAAGGAGCACTTCAAACTCATCAAAGATAAAATCTTCCAAGATGAACTCTCATTGCAGGGACAGCTATGTTGATTAAAGAAACTTGAGTAAAGCTCACAGCAAACATTGCACCTCACACAATAATAGTGGGAGACTTCAACTCCCCACTCTCACCAATGGACAGATCCTGTAAAACAAAAACTAAACAGAGACACATGGACACTAACAGAAGTTATGAAACAAATGGATTTAACAGATATCTACAAAACATTTTATCCTAAAACAAAAGGATATACCTTCTTCTCAGCACCTCATGATACCTCCTCCAAAACTGACGATATAATTGGTCAAAAGACAGGCCTCAACAGATACAAAAATATTGAAATTATCCCATGCATCCTATCAGATCACCACAGACTAAGGCTGATCTTCAATAACAACATAAATAATAGAAAGCCAACATTCACGTGGAAACTGAACAACACTCTACTCAATGATATCTTGGTCAAGGAAGAAATAAAGAAAGAAATTAAAGACTTTTTAGAGTTTAATGAAAATGAAGCCAAAACATGTCCAAACTTATGGGACACAATGAAAGCATTCCTAAGAGGAAAACTCATAGCCCTGAGTGCCTCCAAAAAGAAACTAGAGAGAGCATACACCTGCAGCCTGACAGGACACCTAGAAGCTCTAGAATGAAAGAAAGAAAATTTCACCAAGGGGAGTATAAGGCAGGAAATAGTCAAACTCAGGGCCGAAATCAACCAAGTGGAAACAAAAAGAACTATTGAAAGAATCAACCACACCAGCAGCTGGTTCTTTGAGAAAATCAACAAGATAGATGAACCTTTAGCATGACTAACTAGAGGGCACAGGGACAGTATCCTAATTAACAAAATCAGAAATGAAAAAGGAACCATAACAACAGAACCTGAGGAAATCCAAAACATCATCAGATCCTACTACAAAAGTCTATACTCAACAAAACTGGAAAAACTGGATGAAATGGACAACTTCCTAGACAGATACCAGGTACCAAAGTTAAATCAGGATCAGATTAATGATGTTAACAGTCCCATTTCCCTCAAGAAAATAGAATCAGTCATTAATAGTCTCCCAACCAAAAAAAAGCCCAGGACCAGATGGGCTTAGTGCAGAGTTCTATCAGGCCTTCAAAGAAGACCTAATTCCAACTCTCCTCAAAGTATTCCACAAAATTGAAACAAAACGTACTCTACCCAACTCATTCTCTGAAGCCACAATTACTCTGATACCTAAACCACACAAAGATCCAACAAAGAAAGAGAACTTCAGACTAATTTCCCTTATGAATATCGATGCAAAAATACTCAATAAAGTCCTCACAAACCAAATCCAAGAACACATCAAAATGATCAACCATGGTGACCAAGCAGGCTTCATCCCAGGGATACAGGGATGGTTTAATATACGGAAATCCACCAACATAATCCACTATATAAACAAACTCAAAGAGAAAAATTACATGATCATCTAGTTAGATGCTGAGAAAGCATTTGACAAAATCCAACACCCCTTCATGACAAAAGTCTTGGAAAGATAAGGAATTCAAGGCCCATACCTAAACATAACAAAAGCAATATACAGCAAACCACTAGCCAACATCAAACTAAATGGAGAGAAACTTGAAGCAATCCCACTAAAATCAGGGACTAGAAAAGGCTGCCCACTTTCTCCCTACCTAGTCAATATAGTACTTGAAATCCTAGCCAAAGCAATTCGACAACAAAAGGAGATCAAGGGGATACAAATTGGAAAAGAAGAAGTCAAAATATTTCTATTTGCAGATGATGTGATAGTATATATAAGGGACCCAAAAAAATTCCACAGGACAACTCCTAAACCTGAAAAACAGCTTCAGTGCAGTAGCTGGATATAAAATTAATTCAAACAAATCAATTGCCTTTCTCTACACAAAGGATAAACAGAATGAGAAAGAAATGAGAGAAACAACACCCTTCACAATAGTTACAAATAATATAAAATATATTGGTGTGACTTTAACTAAGGAAGTGAAAGATCTGTATGACAATATCTTCAAGTCTCTGAATAAAGAAATTGAAGAAGATCTCAGAAGATGGAAAGATTTCCCATGCTCATGGATTGGCCAGATTAATATAGTCAAAGTGGCTATCCTGCCAAAAGCAATCTACAGATTCAATGCAATTCCTATCAAAATTCCAACTCAATTCTTCACTGAGTTAGAAAGGGAATTTGCAAATTCATCTAGAATAACAAAAAACATAGAATAGCAAAAATTATTCTCAACAATAAAAGAACCTCTGGTGGAATCACCATGCCTGACCTCAAGCTGTACTACAGAGCAATTGTGAAAAAAAAAAAAAAAAAGCCCTGCATGTTACTGGTACAGCGACAGACAGGTAGATCAATGGAATAGTATTGAAGACTGAGAAATGAACCCACACACCTTTGGTCACCTGATCTTTGACAAGTGAGCTAAAACCATCCAGTGGAAAAAAGACAGCATTTTCAACAAATGGTGCTGGTAAAACTGGGGGTTATCATGGAGAAGAATGCGAATTGATCCATTCTTATCTCCTTGTACAAAGCTCAAGTCTAAATGGATCAAAGAACTCCACATAAAACCAGAGACACTGAAATTTTTAGAGGGGAAACTGGAGGAAATCCTTGAAGATATGGGACAGGGCAAAAATTCCTAAACAGAACAGCAATGGCTTCTGCTGTAAGATCAAGAATTGACAAATGGGACTTTATAAAATTCCAAAACTTCTGTAGGGCAAAAGATACTCTCACTGAGACAAAAGGGCCACCAACAGATTGGGGAAGGATTTTTTACCAATCCTAAATCTGATCGTAGACTAATATCCAATATATACAAAGAGCTCAAGAATCTGAACTCCAGAAATTCAAATTACTCCATTAAGAAATGGGGCACAGAGCTAATTTAAAAATTCTCAATTGAGGAATACTGAAGGACTGAGAAGCACCTGAAAAAATGTTCAACATCCTTAATCATCAGGGAAATGCAAACCAAAACAACCCTGAGATTCTACCTCACACCAGTCAGAAAGGCTAAGATCAAAAATTCAGGTGATAGCAGATGTTGGCGAGGATGTTGGGAAAGAGGAACACTCCTCCAGTCCTGGTGGGATTGCAAGCTGGTACAACCACTCTGGAAATCAATCTGGCGGTTCCTCAGAAAACTAGACATTGTACTACCCGTAGATCCAGCAATACCTCTCCTGGGCATATACCCAGAATATGTTTTAACTGGTAACAAGAACACATGTACCACTATGTTCATAGCAACCCTATTTATAATAGCCAGAAGCTAGAAAGAACCCAGATGTCCCTCAGGAGAGGAATGGATACAGAAAATGTGGTACATTTACACAATGGAGTACTACTCAGCTATTAAAAACAGTGAATTTATGAAATTTTTGGGCAAATGAATGTATCTGGCAGATATCATCCTGAGTGAGGTAACCCAATCCCAAAAGAAGTCACTCTATATGCACTCACTGATATGTGGATATTAGCCCAGAAACCTAGAATACCCAAGATACAACTTCCAAAACACAAGATAATCAAGAAGGAAGACCAACGCATGGATACTTCATTCCCCCTAGAATAGGGAATAAAATATCCATGGAAGGTGTTGCAGAGACAAACTTTGGGGGCTAAGATGAAAGGATGGACACACCCGGGGGTGCACCCCATAATCAGCCACCAAACGCAGACACTACTGCATATGCCAGCAAGATTTTGCTGAAAGGACCCTGATATAGCTGTGTCCTGTCAGGCTTTGTCAGTGCCTGGCAAATACAGAAGTGGATGCTCACAGTCATCGATTGGATGGAACACAGGGTCCCCAGTGTAGGAGCTAGAGAAAGTACCCAAGAGCCGAATGGGTCTGCAACCCTATAGATGGAAGAACAACATTAACTAACCAGGACCCCCAGAGCTCATGTCTCTAGATGCACATGTAGCAGAAGATGGACTACTTGGCCACCATTGGGAAGAGAGGCCACTTGGTACAGGGGAATGCCAGGGCCAAGAAATGTGAGTGAGTGGGTAGAGGAGCAGGAAGTGTATAGGGGACTTTTGGGATAGCATTTGAGTTGCTGTGCTGGAACATGATGTGATATTTCTTCTTCATGTCTAAGTTGCCCATCTGTCAGTAGGCTGTTTTTCCTCTTCCTTCCTATGAAGTATTTCATTGAGAATTCCTACAGCCTGCCTTGCTTTGCACAAATTCCTTAGCTTGTTTTTTTTTCTCTAAATATTTATTTCTCCATCAATATTTTTGCAGGAAATAAAAACCTTGGTTCATAGTTATTTACTTTCAAAGACTGAATTGTTATATTCCAGTCTCTCCTGGCTTTTATGGCTGTTGGGGGAAACTCTTGGGTAATTGTGATGACTTTGCCTTTGTGTGTGAGTTGCTTTTGTTCTCATGATGTTTTTTAAGTCTTTCTTCCTTTCTTTCTCTTTCTTTCTTTCTTTCTTTCTTTCTTCCTTCCTTCCTTTCTTTCTTTTTTCCTTTTTTCTTTCTTCCTGACTTAATAAACTTTTATTTTTCCAAAGGTACAGCTAATTGAATCTGTTCATGTATCCTCACCAGCAGCTAGGGCATCTCCATTCTTTATGCTTCCCCTGTAAATTGCTTGGGCTCTGCTTTGAAACTAACTTGGTAAGTTCTTGGCTAAGTAGCTCCTGAAGGGATGCCATAGCATAGTGAATCTTCAGTCTTTCAGAGACCACAGCTGGAGTGTTAAGCTCATAGTCTCAAACTTGTTACAGAGTTTGTCCTATGGAGCTTTGTCAACCAGTACAAGATCAATTAACTTGTTCTGGACTTTGTCTTTGGGCCATTTCTTCTCTTTGGTCTTGCTCTCAGGCTTGTTTTTCTTTCTTGGCTGACTTTATTCCTGTCATCGGGTGTGTGATGGTTTGTATATACTCAGGGAGTTGCAGTATTAGAAGGTGTGGCCCTGTTGAAGTAGGTGTGGCCTTGTGGGTGTGTGCTTTTAGACCTTTATCTTAGCTGCCTGGAAGCCAGTATCCTGCTAAAAGCCTTCAGAAGAAGATGTAGAAGTCTCAGTTCTTCCTGCACTATGCCTGCCTGGATGTTGCCGTGTTCCTGCCTTAAGGATAATGGACTGAATCTCTAGACCTATAAGGCCAGCCCCAATTAAATGTCCTTATAAGAGTTGCCTTGGTCACGGTGTCTTTTCACAGCAGTAAAACCCTAACTAAGACGGGGTGGCATAGTGAACCTCAGCAAGTGGTGACTGCATTTTAGCCATACTAAGATGTTGGGCAAGGGAAGGCTAACTCTAAGCGGAGTTCTTAACTTTGTACTTTTGCTGATTATAATGTGTTCTGGAGAGTTTCTTCTCTAGTTATGCCTATTTGGAACTTTATATGCCCCTGTGTCTTAAATCCTACTTCTTTTTATGTATTTAGAATGTTTTCTGGTATAATTTCACTAAATTATCTTCTCTTACAAATGATTTTACCCCTGTTGCTACTGATATTTGGTAAATTCCCATAAGGTTGACTCCTTGAATGTGTCCAATTTTCTTGGAAATATCATCTATGCTTCTTAGTTATTTTCTTTATATATGCCTGTTTCTATTACTGTCTGAGCCTTTTCCTCTATCCCTGAAATTTATACTGCAGGGTCTTGTCTGTTAATGATATTGTGGGTTTTAGTTGACTGACCATCTCTTTCATTTCAAATATTTCTGTTTGATTGTTTTTCAATGTTTCAATCTCTTTGCTAAATTTTTCCTCTGTACTTGAACCTTTGCCTCCAATTTTATTAACTGTTTTATTCATGATGGAATCTGTCTTGTCAAGGTTTTATTAGATATTCTTAATTCATTTATCTCTTTGTTTGACTCTTCTATATAATCCTTAATTCTTTGAAGAGTGAAACCTTAAATTATTTTGTAGATATTTGGGCTATTTTGTAATTTTGGGTTTCTTTATAAAGGCATTGACCCACTGGTCTCAGGTCATGGGTGATAGGCACATTTTCTGTCTTGTTTTACAAATCTGTTGAAGTTGGTTTTGTTTATACTTCCTTTTCTTCAGACTCTATTGTGATGTTTTGTGTTCTCTGACTCCATGAAGGTCAACTAGAGGACAGGTGAATCTTGATGTTGACTATGGGATGAATTGGTATCATGATTCTTTCTTGGCTATGTGCCAACAAGACAAAGTGTGGGGATGTACATTGAGCACCAAGATGACCAGAGTCCCAACCTTGTTCACCCTTCAGCTTCTGTGAAGCTGCTGGAGGCATGATATCAAATTTCAGACCCTGTGATGTCTGTCCACTCTTGGAGCATAGACTCATAATAACCTCTGGAACCACAGAGATATTTGTGCATATTCCAATAGCCTTGGTTTTACAGTTACTGGTTTTGAGAATGATGCAGCCCAATGCCCGTTAAGGTCTCTGGTGGGAAAAGCCAGCATTTCACACTAATGTGTCAATCTGCTGAAGATATTGAGGATGACTCAGGGCAGTAGTAAGAGTCCCTGCTTGAGATAGGAAGACATGTATCACATGACTTTCTATATCCTTTACATATCTACTCTTTCCTAAATTCAATGGCTGTCATTCATTGTTTCTTGCTGAGTGCTCGCATGTCATTCCAGTTGTCTTTTAGGTTTGTTTGTTTGTTTGTGGGTTTGTAGTCTAAAAATGCAAGAAGTGAACAGTTCCAGGGAGACTTACTAAAGTTCCTGAGAATAAGCAGCTGTAGGCATTTGGCTCTGTGAGAAGCATAGCAAGCAGTCCCATGGCTGAGGACTCAGATCTAGCAGCACCCCTATATACCTGGATGCCATTTCAGCTTTGCTCCTCAGGGACAAGGGGATATGCAGGTGCCTGATCAGTTGAGCAGACAGGTGATTAGATGAGAAAGTGGGTGGTCAGAAGAGCAGGTAGGTGATCAGAAGAGCAGGTGAGTGGTCAGAAAAGCAGGTGGGTGATCAGAAAGGCTCGTGGGTGGTCAGAAAAGCAGGTTAGTGGTTAGAAGAGTAAAAGAGTATATTACTGGCATTGTTTGAATATTGAGACACAGGTAACAAGAATCATGGTTTCATGTCCACAGGATTTTGAACAACAAAAGCCAATTTTCAACAGATGCAGGTTTTGCCAGATGTTGCAAGAGTCACCATGTGACTGATGTGAGTACTAGATGCCCACCTGTCTGGGATGCTTCCTAGTTCTGTAAACAGGAGGCAGTATGGGATCCTTTTGGACATGAAAGTGATTTCTGAGAAGAACAGTAAATTATCTAGCTACTAGATACCATCACTAGCATCTCATCTTGGCAATCCAGAGCATGTGAGAGAAGTCTGTGATTCTCTCTGTTTCTCCACAGCCTTCCTAATACTAGCAATACTGAGTTTTATAACTCAGGCCAGTCCAACAAGTATTCCTCTTCTTGGGAATGTGGACAGTAGATTATGTATAGTCATGGTCTGGAACCTGGGTACTCAAAGCCCATGAGCAAAACCTAGTGTAGCCAGGACTTAGAAGGGCCTTCCTTCATGTCATCCTGTATGCCACCTTCTCTCTGAGTCCTGCATGACAGCAAGAGAGACAAACCCTCTAGTCTTCTGTCTTATAGGTACTCTAATCTATCATGAGAGCTTCAGCCTCAAATTTCATCACATCCATAGGCCATTTGTAGACTCCATTCCTTCCAAGGGAAGATCCCAACAGACCCACATGTGGAGGCACAATCCTTGGGATTCTAATTCCAAGTGATAGTCACAAAAAGGTGGCAGTGAGCAGTGGCTTGTAAGTCTGTTGGTTTTGTTGCTGTCGGAGTTTTAAAGTTTTAGAGTATCATTTTATTCTCACAGAATCTGATAAACTTTTTTTTTTTGAGACAAGATTTTGCTATGTTGCTCCAGCTGTCCTCAAGCTCCAGGGCTCAAAATGATCCCCCTGCCTCAGCCTCTTGAGAAGCAGTGTTCATGATAATCTTTAAAAGATGTCAGTTGGTGTCTTTCAAGGAATCACCTGGGATGCAGAGATAAGGTGTATGAAGATGTCAGACATGCATGCTGTTCTCAGCACCAAGATACCTTTCAGATGCCAACTGTGATTCTACATTGTCCCCAAGGTGAGTTTTAACAAGACCTGCAGGGACAAGAAAGGCCAATGTCTAGAAACCCCCTTGGCATTTTGACCTAAACTTGCATACTGAACAAAATGTTTGGGATTTCAGTAGAACTGGCACATGGCTTCTTCACGTTGCATTTTTCTGAGGCCCAGGGAAATATGTGTGGGCTATAACTGTAGCCCAGACCTGCATGATCTGAAAGGCAGACAGGATTTTAGCTTATGTGGCAGCCATGGAGCTGTGCTGGGTATCCATCAGAGTCTCTCAACATCCAGTCAGTGCTGAGAATGCATATCCCCACTTCAACATCAGCTAGGACTGCTAAGGTGTAGCCTTTGTTTTTCATATGATCCAAGTCACAAAAGCTCACATCACAGATCATTCCTCACAACAAATGGGTCTGGTGACTAGGACTGTGCAATTTTTGAGAAACAATTTTTGAGAGTATGGATGAGCTGAGGATATAGCAAAGGGAAGCAGTTTATTCACAAATCCTGCCATAAAACACTCTGTGAAGATTACAAGTGTCCCAAAAGCTCATTTAGAATAATTTTACAATGAAAGGAAAATAGCCAATAGGTTAAGTGTGAGGGGGGTCTGAAGGTGTATGTGGCTATGTGACCTTGTGTCTTTTTCAAAGAATACTTGGAAAATTATGTTCTAAACATGAGGCTGCTGAGAAAACTGCCTTTCCTTTACAGAAGAAAGTCTCTAAGACTACTGCAGGGAGGAACTTCTGTATGGCCATGGGTGAGTGCCCCTAGGCTGTGGAATGAGTCAGAGTTGGCTAGCTGGACAAGCATGAGGGATCCATTAGGCGACCCATGCACATCTCCTTTTGTTTGTGTCACCTCCTCAGGCAAAGGTATAAAATAGAAATTGTCACACAATTTTGTTGTCCTCATAAATTTGCCGGAAGCTTGTTCTGTCCCAAGAAATGAGACAATCCTGAAGAAAGAGTCAGATTACAGAGTGGCACAAAACCTCCAGGAACCAAGGACACATTCTTTCATTTCCAGGGGTGGGGGTGGGGGCATAGTGTGCAGGAGGCTCGCACATTATTGTAGCTCAACATACTTGTTAGCCGTTTTTCTTTCCTGAATTAAAAAATTGAATTATACACTCTGCCTAGTTACTGGGCCTGTGAAGTTTATTAAAGTTTATCGACCATGTGTGGACACTTCAGGATCCCACTTCAATCGAGGCTACCAAGATGGAACATTGAATTAAGAGGCAGTGCTTGCCTTGGTGCGAGTGGACTCCAGCAGAGCTACAGGTAGCTCAAGTCTCCTTCAATTAGACATAATCATCACTCACAGTCAATAATTGTGCTAAGGGCTGCTTTCAAATCTGTGAGGGATTCGCATTTAATGTACTGATTCAGCTTGTCTGAGCCAAATTCACTGTGTACTGAAACCAAAGCAATTTAGTTCTTGCCTACGGCCTTTTTGGCAGTTCATCTAGAGCTGAGCACTGTGAGGACGCTGCGATACAATTTAATCTGAGACATCTGGGCGCAGACAGGACCTTTTCCTTAAAGGAGAGAGACGGAGCAGCAGCTAAGCTCTGGTGTTCTGTGAAGAGCCAGTCCTTATCTAGCCCGTGAAAAAAATAAAGCATTTAAGATAGACTAAAAAGCCAAAGCAAAGACATTTTTTTCCTGTGGGTTTATGAAATGCACACGGCAGCTCCAACAGCCTCCTGCCTCAACCCGCAGAAAACACTTGAGCCCTGAGCCCTGGATTAACCATTTAAGGATATTACACTTATCTCAGGCTGCAGCTGACGGCAGAGATCTTTATTAAATATGAAGGCGAGTGTCTAGTCCTTTGTGAATTCACAGAAATATGGAAATTCCTTCACGTACCTTGCTGGCTCTGTGTGGGGGAGGAGGTCTGGAGAAGGACAGCAGCCGTTGTCACACAGCCTACACTCCCCTGAGCCCCTGAGAGGGAGGGGTGACCTCTCTGTGTTCTATAACACTGTCCAGAGCCTTTCCAGGAGATTGGGAAAGATTTCATTTTGTGTTGTTGCTGACCTGTGACCCTTGTCACCACATGAAGACCTGCTGGCTTTATTTTTCAAGAGTTATAGTATCACAGAAATCCATAAGAATCTCACTGGTACATGTGATGGAATAGCTGTGCCTCTTCACTGGGTGAACGGGCACTTGGGTAGATATAGGAAATGTACTTGATACTTGTAGACTAAGGGGAAATTCAGATGATATCCATGGTCCACAACAGGCTCAGCTAAGGACATTTGACCTAGAAGAGTGCTAGACAAAGGCAAGCTACCTGTTAGCAGCAAGCTGTTGATCAAAGAAGATAGGGACAAAGACGATTGAGTTCTTGAATTCTATCTACACAGTCTATAGGCAAAGGAAGAAGTCTAGTGTTGACTCATGTCTGGAAGTCTCATCCTTCACCCTTAGATTCAGCTCCTAAGGCCACAGTGGAGATCAGACTAGGGCCTGTGGAATGGTCTCTGGAGACATACTATCTGGAATGTTGTAGCTATAGAGTGTGCCTATGTATGTGGGAAGAACTGACAAGTATGAGAACTGTATTGTTCCAAGGAGAAGCTGCCCTCAGCACCAGGATGCTGCTCAGCAAGATGCTAAAACATAGAGACTCTAACAGAAAGATGAGTCCCTGTTCTGGTAAGTCAAGTCTGAGAAATGTCAGGGTATGTCCTCCTGGTATTACAGGGGAGGTATGTATAGGTATAGACTTGAACCCAGGAGAGCAACCCATTCAGGGTAGTGGATGGAAAATACTAAAATGAGTGCTCTGTCAGTGAAGCATCATGACAGAAAAAAATGTTTCCCTAAGGAAGATAGAGCCATATGTTATATCCATATCCCAAATATGGAGATATAGAATCTGGGCACAGTCTCCATAAGACTCTACCCAAAATACTACCACACACTTCACAGACCATGTGACTTTACAAACCATATAAATAGCAGACCAGCACACACACAATGCGCACAATGCAATTATCAGACCCTAGGAGCCTCACATTCACATTGTATTTACACCACACTTATAGAACACATATTACGCAATCAATATATGCACCAAGTGCATATATTTATACACATACAGAGCACTCTGCATATTCCACATATATTATACAGTGTATGTGGGCTATACATACCAGACATTGTAACTTCTCCCTGTATTCCTATCCTTATACTATATATACATGTAACATATAAAATTTATACATACTAGCACAACACAGGTCCCATATGTATCATGTGTGTACTATATATAACAGTCAGGGAATTGACTTCTTCTCAGTGTTAGTCCATATGCTAACAAGATAAGCATAGCAGTTGTTAACCATCATCTCACACCTGAGAGTAACATTCTTACTACATTATTGCTCAAAGGGGCTGGTTCAGTCTGTGTGACATTTGCGTGCTCAGGAAGGTTCCCTGATCCCATTACCTGAGCACAATGCCATCTACATAAATACATCACATGTAAGAACCAGATACACTCAGTACCTCAGTACTTCAGACACCATTCACACCGCATAGACGAAGCATGTAACCACCATACATCTGTCTATGTGGCCTAAATCCTGCTGCCTTTTGTGCTGGTCCCCTTCAGCTGTCACAGAGAGTCAACTCTGCTCAAAAGGAGCAGTCTTCCTCCAGAGTCTACTACCCTCTTCTTGCAATTGGTCTGTTCTGGCCAGGAATGTATACTGTCAGCTTGGTCCATCTCCCTATACTACGGCTTCATCAGTCTTTCTGTCCTTGCTGTTCCATTGTGATGGCCTATGATAGGCTTCACAAGTCACAGGGCCTTGTGTCTTCTTTCATAAATAGAAGATGTCTCACCATGCTGCTCACAACTCATGTAAGTCACCATTCCACCCACAGCTCACAGATGGCAGACCCCAAAGAGAGACCCAACAGATGGTGTGATTTGCAGGTAGCCAGTCGCTGCTCGTCATGAGACCCTTCAGGCGGCTAGCTGCTGCTGAGTTCCCCTTCATCTTTAGATACTAATCTTAAGAGATGGTGACTGGCTATAAAGCACATGGAACGGACAGCTCCAATTTTGTTATGAACAATGTTTTACTTCATGGAGATTTCATTAAACCAGCAATAACATGCAATCTTTAAACCATTGACTGCGCTGATGACCAGCCTGAAAGTTACATCTATCTCTAAGTGAAGCTACTGGCCCTGCGCATTGATCCCATCAAAGATTTGAAGTCAGTGGAGTTAAGAGTGTCACAAAATACACAGGAGGGGGTTAATGTGCCTATTTTCTTTGCATCTCAGGCTTGTGATATTACACTCAACAGCAAGACAGGTGTTGGCTCATGAGAGTCCCCCAGTTTGCAGAAAACTCAACTCCTCCAAGCCTTGAAACTTTCAAGATAGAAGTCTTTCTAGAGAGAAATCTCCATCCATGTCTATCGTGTGTCTACAAAGACATGACTCTTAGGGACCCATATGCTTTATTGAGGGCTTGCCTAGAGTGGGCTTCTGAAGACTGGGCAGTTCTGTATGCATGGACAGGTGATCTGATCCACAGCAGCTTCAGAAGTGGACATCAGGAGAGCCTCCCTCCATGTCTGCCCTTGGGCATGACAATTACAGCAAGCCTCAGTGAAAACAAGACAAGAGTCAAGGAATAGAGCATCCCAAGCATACATTGGTGCCCAGACTCCCTAACATCTCCCAACCTCACAGGGGCACACTGAGAAGAATTAGACCATGTGGCTGACACGTGTGTCTGCAAACTGCTGTGAGGTACCCAACTTCTTTCCCCATCCATTCTTGGAAGGGGTGAGCAGATTTTTGTGCTCCATTTGAAATTTCAGGCTCATGTAAGGCTGAGCCCCTGCCGAAGCTCCTCAGTAGATTAGCGCAAGATCTGTGTTGGTCCATTTGCTGTCAAGATCACCAAAGCAGCTGCTAGCCATCATCCCACCCTTGGAGAGTGATATTCTGTATGTCAACCTGATGCTCAAGTGGCCGGTCTGCCGTGCAAGGCTCACAGGTATGTTCAGGAAGACTCTGTGGTCTCCATGCCTGAGCATGATGTCATCCTCTGGGAAGAACCTACACAAAAATTCAAAGAAGGGAGGAGGCAGACCTGCTGTGTTTGGAACACAGAATCCAGTCAGTCAGTCAGTCTAGTTCCCTTCACTTATATTGAAGAAAGCAGACTGGTTTAATCGCATTAAGCCTAATCTTCTCAAAACATGGTTGTGCACAAAGGCCACAGTTTAAGGTTGGGCGACAATGTCTTAGAAACCAACTTTTCCATTCCATAGCTGAAAAACAAACAAACAAACAAACAAACAAACAAACTCATGCTGCAAGGATTACTTATTGTTGAATCATCCAGTCAGTGAAGACCAACAAGGAAAACCCAATGCCGTCCTTCCCTCTATAGAGCAAGCTCATCTCTTCTATAGCCTTCTGGAATACTGTGTACACTGGAGAACATCTGATCATGAGTCTTGACATTTTTAGTGCCCACCATCATCCTTGCCCTGAAACTCCTCAAGAACAGCCCAAGAGCTTGTCACAAAATATTTGGTTTGTCCCTCCTGGATTTCTTGTTCAATAAGAGAAATAGAGGTTTACTCTCAATATTTTCTAAAAGATAAAAAGTTTCATCCAACCACATTGCATGCTCATGGAATCCAAGTCCAAGTCTAAATGAAACACATGGGCAAGCGCATCAGATTTGGGGTTGGGAAGAAATGGGTAGCTGGTTCAATAGATGGACTTTTCAAATCTTTACTCACCCATGATTCTTCTGGGTGCTTCAACAAATCATGAGCAATGGACTAATGTGGCACATGTACACAAATAATTCTGATGGGAAATGGTTTCAATGACCACAAGGTTCAATGGTGCACAAGGCCTTTCAGGGTCACATGACCCTCTTACTAGTAGGGGCTTAGACCCTCTACCAGCAGCGTAGGTTTCTTTTGATCACATTTGCAGCTTAGCTGCACACTTGTGCATCTTGCTCCAATCTATAATCTCTTGAGTATTTTCTCCATAAGCAGTTACCTAGATTCCTAGGTGGAAGGACTTCCGCTTGAAACAAACACAGTCCCTGGAACAGAAGAGCATTGGCAGAAGTACGTCTGAGGCCCAGACACTGCTCAGAGCTGAGATTCAAGTGCCGTTTTTGGATGTGTTTTCTGACAGATTGTTTTTACTATCAGAATCATCTAACTGGTGTTAGATTACAGGCTCACAGTAAGTGAATTTGCCTGTACCCCTGGACTATCTGAACCACATTTGGCACAGAGACACTCTGTGATCAGGTGTTTTTGTGATTGTGACTTCTAGCTTTGTCTGGAGAGACTTTGTGCTACACCCTCTAAGAAGTCCAAAAATTGTACCACCCTTTGAGAAACTCTGAACTTTAGGAGACAAAGGTACCGCAACAGAAATGCTACTACAACAGAAACACACTGGGCAGATGAAGTTGAAAATCCCTGCCACACCCACATTAGTTTTATTTTCAAATTGTGTACACGTGTATGTGCATGTCTGCACACACAGAGACAAGGAGGGAGGGAGTGGAGGAACAGAGAGTCAGAGAGAGAGAGAGAGAGAGA
>LR749522.1:3256695-3266976 GCA_902729485.2 Mus minutoides
GGGTAGATTAGCTCATCAGAGATAGACCCACAAAGCAGGAAGCCACATTCAACGTATTGGATTCAGGAACATTTTATAATTATAAAAATATTTATAAGTAGTTCATTGAAGTTTTCAAATTGCTACAGCATTTTGGAAAACAACTTACCAAAACAATTTACTGAGAGTAACACTGTTCATATGCATGGAAGGAGGAAAAAATGGTGTGGGTATGAGAAGTAGCTGGAGAAGAAATGTCTTTTGCTGCTAGGTAGAGAACTAGCCCCAGATCTCACCCAGGATTTGGTAGTTCCAGGAGAAAATGCAAAGTTCCTCTCCCTGTAGTGCCTTTAGCAGCAGAGGTCTCACCAGGACACCACAATCAGCGCCAATAACTTTCTTGCCCTGCAGGCCAGGAGTCTGACCTCTAGTGTAGATGTAATTGTAGGCTCCTCTAATTAGGGACATATCAGCTGACGCTAATATGCATCAAGATAATTATCATTAGGTCAGCACAAGCTAATTGATGTTTGTGTGGAGATAGGTTTGGGAGTAAAATAGAGACAGTTTTATAAAACAAACTAGGCCTGGGAAGGGAGACACGTGGTGAGGATGCAATGCAGTGGCTTATCTTCAGGGCCCTGGTGGTGTAAGGCCAGATCTATGAGGAACAGGGATTATGTAAGAAGGCTGGTACGTCTGTCTTCTGTGGCAAAACCAGATCTGACATCCATAGGAGCTCAAACTGGAGCCTGTGGAAGTCTTTTCAGGGGGTAAAGCAATGGCATGTGTCTCAGGTATACTTCTAGTTGGCAGGCTGCTATGACATTGGGGTTTTAAACCTGAAAGCATCAGTTAAAGATGATTAACAGTGTCTTCTCTGGGGTCACATTTCTAGCTTCTGTTCTCAGTGTTTGAGTTCTGTCTCTTTTCCTGACATTCAAGTGTAGAGGAAAATTGAGTGTTTTTGGAATCTGAATTTCCCTGAGACTCATCTTCTCAGAGAACAAGAAATGAGAGTGGAACTAAGGTAGTTGCCTACTGCTCCGTGACAGTCATTACGATAGTTGCAACATAAAAACCAACAAGTGTTTATAGGACTTCTAGAATGTAATGAAATGGTTAGCCCAGTGGTATCCCAACGGTGTTTCGTTTATTGACAAATTTTCCTGGAATGAGAAAATATAAATAGTTTCTGGAAACAGCATGAGAAATGAAGGAAAGAACCACTGGAAGCCCTCACAGCAAATGAGGGTTATGCGCTGAAGAGGAAACTTAAGGGTTCTTTGGAAAGTCAGTTGGATGGTGTTTTTCTGGGGCAAACATGTGAGGGAGTGTGCTCTTGAAGTGAACACAGGTGAACTAATAAGGCAGAGTTGTGAAGGGACGTTTAGCTGAAGCAAACACAGGAGAAAGGATGTTCTGCTTAAGCAAGCATGAAAAATGACATATGATAAAGGATTCTTTGCTAACAATGCCCATGTATTGTATTGGTCTGCCTTACTTTGCATACTTGAGCTGCATTTGCTTGGGCTCCATAGGGAGAAACACATAAAAAAAATTCTGATGGTATGCTGCAGTTTCTTGCCGCTTCTGCATATTCAGGCTGACTGGCAGAGTGATGTCAGCTGAGGCAAGACAGGTGGAGATGTGATGTTTGGAGCGTATAAACGACTGACAGTGAGGGAGGCTGAGCTAGGCTTGATCATATAGTTGCTTATAGAGATAGCTGTGCAACACGTGTGGGTGTCTCATCTTTGCTGATCTTTGCTTCACTGAGAGAGGCACAGATGAGAACTCCTGGCATTCTTCCTGGCCCCTCCTGCTGACTTGTGGCAAGGCTGAGGCCTGGATGTCTCCTGACTCTACCAAAGTGGACTGCTGGTGTATCTGTGAAGTGTTTTCAGTTGGCACTGTTAGCCTGTAAACTGAACTGCCAATTTCCAGACAACGCAGATGGGAATTACTTTAAAGAACCTTTATAAATAGGTCCACTTCCCATGTATCCTTTCTTTTCTACTACCCCTGGTGGGTGGTAGGCTACAAGGGAGGTTAAAGCATTTGAGAGCCATCAGTGAAAATAAGGTTTGAAAAAAATCAAATTACAATGCATACTGTCCATATCTATACTGTGCAGTCACACCAGTGAGACCCAGAGGACATCAGGGGAGAGGGTATGTGCCTGCATGAAGACAGAGAAAGAGGACATCTCATAGAGAAAGAGGGTTGAAGTCAAAGCAACTGGGTTATGTATCAAGATGAGCCCAGATTCTTCTCTCTCTCTTAAGTGGAGACAGAAAGTCACTAACCTTTCATTACATCTTCCTGATTTCCTATAGAAGCTTTAAGCTCAGTGTGGTAGGACAGACTTCCATATTCTGTGTCTCTGGATGTCTTCAGCCCTGCTAACTTCTCCCCTTGCACAGATCATGTGACTTCCTCCTCCATGTTCTGTCCTTGCCCACACCTGCCCCCAGCTGGTTGTAAAGGCATTTTTTTAATCACTCATGAGCTCTCTAAACAGATCATCATCTTTTCAAGTGTCAATAATCAATCCATACAATCCTGATGATTACATACTCTCATAGGGCACCACACACCCATCAAAATGGCCAAAGTTTAGAATGCTGACCACAGTGGACTCCAGCAAATATACAAGCCATGGAAGAGAGCTCTGACCTCTCCATAGAGTTACACAGAGAACAGTCAGGCAGTTTCTGAAAGACTAGAACACACTAATTCTGTAAACAGTGGAAGCCTGAGCTCACTGCTGATATTAAGTGAGCAGAACAACTGTGGTGATCCAAGTACCTGCATGTGAATGTGCGGTTTGTGTGTACGTGTGTGTGTGTGTGTGTGTGTGTAGGTATGTACATTCATGTATGTGCATATATATGAGCACACATATGTGTATCTATCATCTAGTTTTATCTATTATCTATACACTTATCTAGCTGTATTGTATCCATTTGTCATTTATCTATCAATCTACCTATCAGTTTTCTAGATATCTTTCTATCACCAATGTATCATATGTCAAGAACTGATCTACTATTACCTACTTACTTATAGATCTATGCCTTATCTATCCTCTATTTATCTATCATTATTGATCATATTTCTAATGACTAATCATCAATGTAATATCTATAGATATATGTATCATCTATTTCTATCTATCTTTCTCTTTGTGAATTTACATCCCTATCTACCTTTCTACCTGTATGTCCATATGTCTCTCTGTCATTTATTTTGTATTATTTCAACATCACTGGGGAGCCCAGATACTTTAGTTATTAGAGACACGGCATGCATGAAGAGATAAGTGGTATGGTGGGATACAAAAAAATTGTCTCTGTTTCTAACTTGGTTTTTTAAAATCTAAATTTTCAAATGTTGTCTATGAATTACAGAAAACTAATTTCCAAAGTCTGCTCTCATGTACAAGAGTAAGTGCCACAGACCCTCTGGATCCCTTGTCTGCATGGGTCGAGTTCTCTGAAGCAAGCAGGGCAAGGATTCGGTGAATGACAAACAGAAACTAAGCCGGACATGGTGGCACACGCCTTTAATCCCAGCACTGGGGAGTCAGAGGCAGGCAGATTTCTGAGTTCAAGGCCAGCCTGGTCTACAGAGTGAGTTCCAGGACAGCCAGGGCTATACAGAGAAACCCTGTCTCGAAAAACCAAAAAAAAAAAAAAAAGACAAACAGAAACTACACAAGAGAGAGTGGATCTGAATGTAATTTGTCAAATTGAGCACCAGGCTTTTATACAAAAGAAAATAGGGAAGTTAGGTGACACACCAGCAAGATAACAAAACAGTAATGCAAGCTGGGAAGGACTGGCAGGAACCAACTGGGATAAGATTCAAGGTTAACAACTGGGATCAAAAACAATTCCACCTAAGGTCAGCCTAAACTTAGAAGCCAGGGCAGGGGCTTTGTGCCCTTGCCATAGTCCACCTCCCCCCTAGGACATTGTAAATATTTGTAGCTGGGTGTAACTCAGTTAGCTAGTTCTAAGTATCTACTCTAGTTCCTCCTCAGGTCATAAACTTCCCTATTCCTAGATAGTGGTACATTCCTGTGTAGGGCAGTGACTTAGCTATATTTTGCTAAGGTTGGATCAAGGACTGCCTAGAATCTAACCTAGCTATATGTCAAAAATTCAATCTTTAGAAGTACTTATAATAGAGCAATATTAAGGGAAAGCACACAGATCTGTTTACCAACTAAAGCAAGGACATTGGAGCATTCTTTATACAGGATGCCACAATTCCAGGAGACTAAGTTTCCATGAGCTTTTTGCCCTGGGACCGTGCCCAGACTTTCCAGCCTGTCAGGGGGTCACTACTGGAGTGGATGTAGCAAGTAAGCCTCACCATGGCAACTGTAGTATCTGCTACCATAGACTTGGTTTGGTAGGAGACTTGTTCCCACCAGGCTCCCAACCAGACCCCTTCTGTGCCAATGAAACACTTCTCTAGTTCTTTGAGTGGCTGTGTTCCAATTCTCCAGGGGTCAACTCTGATATGCTACTACTTAGTCTCTTTCCCCAAATGACTAAAAACTGACCCCCACACCACCTGAATTCACAGAGATGATTATTCCCAACATAGCAAAGAAGTTCTGGTAGCTTTGTAACCTTCTTCTCTGTAAGAAGAATATGTTCATGGGAAACAGGGTCCGTCACCTCCTTCTGGAACAGAAGTGAGTTCCATGAGAGCAAAGCCCTGTCACAACCATGTGGATGTGACTTTGACTCTGAGATCCTTTGGAGAGATCCTGGTGAGGCCAATAAACTAAGCTGTGAGGGCTGAGTTTGTGGCCCAGTAGTGCAAACACAGAGGTAGCAGGGAACCTTGCAGGTGACCTGTATGCAGATTGTAAGTAGCTTTGGGCATGTGGAGGACATCTACCACATGTAGATTGCCAGGTGCTAAGCCTGCTAAGATAAACAAACTACCCCAACCCTTGGGAACCTCATTATCTCTTTAGAACACCAGGGACGCTCAAGCCCTAACCACTCAATAGCAAGCCTGCTTAACTTTATCCTACCAGTACACATCTGCTAACAAAGGCAAGGCAGATAGAGACCTGACTGGTGATTTCCTCTTCCCAGGCAACAAGATTTCTATTTCAGCAGATAGGCCCAAGCTACAATTACCACAAGCGGTAGGTACTGGCTGTGACTGAGAAGAACAGCATTTGGGGAACAGAGCTATGCCTGGACTCCTCATCAGTAGCAAAGCTCAGCACTCCTCAGGGTTCTAGTGAGCCTGTGAAAGTTAGAGCTTAAGCTTGGCTATCTGAAGCCACTAACGACCTTCTCTAGCCCTCTGTACTTGTTCTTCTGGTTGGATATCCTAGTCAGTGGTCAAGGACAATGTTCCTACAATGTAAGCCTTTCAAAGAAGACACGTAGAGGTAAGTAATTTTCCCCATAAATATTACTGCAATGAATGGTCAAGAGAGCTGCGGAGCAAAATAACTATGGAGCACCCATGTTTGAGCAGAACTCTGGGACCTTTTGACCTTGGCAAAAGGATGTTTTGGGAAACTGTCAGAGTCCAAAAATCAATTAAATGTGATACAGAAAATGTCACAAATCAATAATTTCCCAAGAGAGCTGCTCAAAGGCTAACATATTATGGAAGGAGAATCTACTATGGGGGAGGGGTTCCATAGAGGACCATATGTCTTCATCCTGATAGCCTTTCTAACTGTCAGGAAACTTATTGTGGGCAAGGAATACCTCACCTTCATAGAAGAAGTTCTGGCAGACCTTGTTCTTCACAAGCTCCTGGGTCTATATAGTCAAAAAGAAAGCATCTAGGTTTTCTTATGGGTCATGTAAGTATTTAGAGATAAGGGAACTATAAAGATAACTTAGGGTTAGTCAATCTACTTAGATTCCCACCAAAATAAAGTTATGGCAATCCACCAAAATGTGGGTCTGGTCATCTTTACCAACTTGGCCTGCAGATCTGATCCTCCAAAGTTGGAATATATATATATATATATATATATATATATATATATATATATATATATATGAGAGAGAGAGAGAAAGCGCACAATGGTGCTAAAGAGGCAGAATATGGATTAGAAACAGGAGCCTATCATCTATCAATCTATCATTTATCTACCATCTATCATGTATCTATTATATATATACATATATATGTATATATATCATCTACCTATCTATCATCTATCTATCATATTTATTTACTATAATCATGTATCTATCTATAACCTATCTATTATCTAATTTCCAGCTATATATGTATCAGTTATTTATCTACTATCATGTATCTATCTGCCTATTATCTATCACCTACCTATCTATTACCTATATTCCATCTTTATAGCTATCATTTATTTATCTACTATCTATCATGTACCTATCTGCCTGCCTATCTATCTATCTATCTATCTATCTACATTAGCTATTAGGGTCACTGCGGAGAGATAGGTGAAAGAGGTGGTAGTGGAAGTTGTTCAAGTTTTTAACTTTTCTTTCAATCTAAATGATCATGAGATGTGAGTCACCCATTACTAGAGGGGCACACAGTGGGACCCAGGGCATTGCTGCTTGAAACCGATCTTTACAAATTAGGTTTGTTTGAAGCTCTGTATGTATAGAGAGATAGGGGAGATGAAGATAGATAGCCGGGGCCTGGTGGACAACTGAGGAATACAGAACCTAGGTTTTGGCATGTATCCCATAGCTGAACCCTACAAATGTCTGCATTCCTTTGCAATCTAGCAAGCATGACCACATATCACTTTTTGTTCAAGATGACATCACTGTCTCAAGCAATTCCCAACACAGGAAGTATCAAGAGGCTCCTCCTTCTATGGAAACTACCTCTACGAGAACTGCCAAGTATAAACAATGCCTTCCTGCACAGCATATTTTGGAATAAGGGTACTATGTGATCACTGACAGAGGACAGTACATTTCTACCAGAAAGTTATTGGAACTGAGAATGTGGACACTGAGTATTTTGGGGTGTGGGTAGTAGTCTTCAGGGACTGTACCTGCTCCCCAGGACAACTTGTCTGGAAGCTAAATTACTTTCACAACTATACCAAAAGTCTTTCTTAGATATTCACAGTCATGCTTGCTGCCTGCTCCTGCTTGCCCTTCATAAATCAAAACATTACTAAATCTCCCCCAAGGTGGGCGATATAAAGAGTTTTATTGTTCCCAGGCGGGCTGACAGCACGGGCTTCACAGGTCCATTGTTTCCATGTGGTGCGTGGGATGCAGGCACCTCTGATCCCGTTGTCTGACCATGAGCCAGCAGAGTGAGTCACTGAAGCCCCAGGCTCATGGCTCCTCCGCAAGTTTGTTAAGAACCGTCCTAGGTGCTTGCTCCCCAGAACTGGGACTGAACACCTTTATTTCAGACGATAATTGCTACATGTACTCACAAATGATTTATTGTTGTTGATGGCAGGCTGCCTTCTGATCTGCTGCCAAAGGGCATCGCCAGCTCCTGATACGTACATAAAGATGAGAAATGATTAACCGTGCCCACCGAATCGCTACTGCGATGATTCTTATCCCCTTGTCTTGTTTTGTAGGGCTTAGAAGGAGCACAATCGCCCAGAGTGGCGCTTGCATTCCTGCCTGGTGACGCAAAAGCTGGAGGTGTTCTTAGACATGTACGGCGATTCCAGGCGGTAATCTGCAGGCGATTTAATAAAGACCTGGGCTCGAGTTTCAAAGAACAGCGCAGACACCCACTCACTGGCATGCTTCACATTGCTGGGCTGTGGAGTACACCGTTCCACACTTTGTCTGCTTAACGAGTGTCTCTTATTTTTAGCTGCTCTTCCAGGAAAATGAGGCCCCAGCCTGTTATCTTGATAAAGTTACATTTTTCTTAGCTTCAGTAATCAAATCCCTAGCTATTCACAAAGACCGGACCAGCTCCCAGCTGGCAAGAAAGGGATAGAGCTCTCAGAAGCAGGTGTACAAAAGATGCTAAAGACAGAATGTAACTACCATGCATAAACAAAGTGAGAACCTCTTCCCCTAAAACATTCAAGCCTATTTTAGTTGGCAGAATTCCTCTAAGATTTTTTTTTCAAAAAACTGTTCTAATCCCACTGAGATCTGTGAGAAAACGAAGCCAATCAGAGCTAAAGATGCCTTTACCTGAAACTGTTCATAAAGTTACTGGTCTTTCATTTCTGTCTTGACTGCTTTATTATGCCCTGTTCACCAACAAGGTGACTCAGAACAGAATGGAACCATTCAGGCCTGAAAGAGCTAGTTACAGAGACAGAATTGTACAAGTGGTCGTGAGGCCTGAACTTCCTGGCCCAGTGTGTTTGTGTGTGAGAAGTATGCTCATAGGACTATTAGTTTTCTCTGGAATTTGCAACCAGAGAATTCAGACCCTGCCTCCACCATTCCATTGAGCACACTGAGCATGTCCATAGATCACTCTCCTGATCCTGGTCCTCATGGAAAGTGCCATTTTACACAAGACAGGTTAGAGCCAAAAAGGAAATAGGAATCTAACAGAAATCTTTCTGCATTCACGATTGGTATGCCTCCTTTGTTGATTCCCAGAAGTACGAGTGTCACATCTATCTGATAGACTCTCCGGACAGGCCCAATCCTACTTCCAAACACGAGAACAGCAACAGTTGAAGAGACCCGTGCTCATCCTCCTTCCTCTTGTGCTCGGCTGGGATGAGCAGAGGGGATTACCTAAGAGGCTACACATAGTGGTATAGTGGTTTGAAAGATTGTGCCATCTTAGGTTCATACGTTCAAAGGTGTGGCCACAAGAGTAGTATTATTAGGAGATGTGGCCTTGTTGGAAGGAAGTGTGTTACTGTGGACGTGAGCTTTGGGGTCTCATATACAAATTCTAGTCTGGCCAGTAAGAGAGAATCTCCTTCCGGCTGTCTTCAGATCAAAGTATAGGACTCTCAGCTTCCTTCAGCAACAAGTCTGCCATGCCTCCTGCCATGATGATAATGGACTGAACCTCTGAAACTGTAAGCCAGCTCTAATGAAAGTGTTTTCTTTATGAGTTTCTTTGGTCATGGTATCTCTTCACAGCAATAAAACCCAAACAAAGACAACTAACAAAGGTATTTGGCTTGCAACTCATTGAAGAGGTCACTCCACTACCTGTTAAGCACTTCTGTTTGGGCCTCTTAAGATTCACAGACCTGGAAATGACAGTCACAAGGTGGACTTTATTTTCATATCTAACACATCACACGTAGCCACATGGGTAACACCAGGAACAGGTAGAGTGGGGAGGGCAAGACAAAACCTTTGAGGGGCTTCCATGGGAAAGGACAGTTGAGACAGAGCAGGCAGACATGGGCTGGTGACTGTAGGCAGCTCTAATAGACCAGGGGACATAGGATATATTCCAGCTTATGTGTCCCCTGGTTCAGAGGTAATGAGGACAAGATAACAGGGGCCTCAAGTGAGCCTTATAAAGCAGGTAGCAGAGTACTTACCACTGTATTTCTGTCCCATTTGTTCTTTCTTCGTGGATATAGACCTATCTCCCCAGGGCCAATAAGCTTCCATCACAGAAAAAGATATCCTGTTCTGTTTCAATTGCTGACCCACCATGCCAACTAGATGGGTCTTTCCCAGGTTGGATAATTTGATTTCCCTATGAGCCTCAGGAATGCAGCCAGGTCATGGGAGCTATGACTATCCAAGCCTGCTGCTCTCTGGGTCTTAATGCACATTCAGGATATGTTGCTTCTTCCGTCTTTGCAAAGCAGGAAGACATTGAGGAAACAAGCATTTTTTTTTCAACTTTTATTAGATATTTTCTTCATTTACATTTCAAGTGTTATCCAGAAAGTTCCCTATATCCTCCCCCCTCCCGGCCCTGCTCCCCTACCCACTCGCTCCCACCCCTTGGACCCGGCGTTCCCCTGTATTGGGGCATATAAAGTCTGCATAACCAAGGGGCCTCTCTTCCCACTGATGGCCAACTAGGCCATCCTCTTCTATATATGCAGCTAGAGACACGGGCCCAGGGGGTACTAGTTAGTTCATGGTTATTCTTCCACCTATAGGGTTGAAGACCCCTTCAGCTCCTTGGGTACTTTCTCTAGCTCCTTCTTCCTTGGGAACCCTGTGTTCCATCTAATAGCTGACCGTGAGCTTCCACCTCCATGTTTGCCAGGCATTGGTATATTTTCCTCCGAGACCTCTATATCCGGGCCCTTTCAGCACCATCTTGCTGGCATATGATATAGTGTCTATGTTTGGTGACTGATTGTGGGATGGATCCCTG